>CM046659.1:57427670-57865694 GCA_025594165.1 Tamias sibiricus
TCATTTTGGCTTTCTACTATAACAAAATCTTTCACATTCTTCTTTACAAGAATCAACCCCTTTCCAAAGTTCAAAACACAAAGTTTGAATCAGAGAAGAGCACAATTACATTTGTGATAGCAAGTCTAATTTGAAATTACATGTATTTAGTCTTAAATAGTTTTAAATCACTTGTCACTAAACTCCTGAACTGTCACAAAACCTTCTGCTGTCCTAAAGGTAACATTACACAGAGGAGATCAAATGTCTACATTATTATGTATTCTCACCACTTTTTTCCTCAAAAGCAAATTTACCTATCTATCTGTCTCTTTCTCTATCTCTCTGTGTTGGGCATAATCATTAAGTGCCCACTGTGTGCTACATTATGATATAGTGTTTAGCAGATCATACTCCTGCTCTGTGGAGCTTACAGACAAGTAAGAGAGACAGGCCTTAAGGAAATAAACACATTAACATAGTCACAAACTTACAAATTTTTATGAGCATTGTGAAAAAGAAAAGGAAGGCATAATTTTTTTTATTTTTATACTAGCCAAAAAACAATGTAATTCAGTGGAAATGATAACAAATATGCTATTATAAATTATGGAAAAGAAAATGTGTTATTGTGTGAGTTCAAGTTTGGTGAGTTCCCTGAAAGCAAGTTCCTGGGGAAGTATCTAAGACAGCCATAAAAATATGGTCAGTTCCAGATCTAAACCAAATCATCCTGACTTAAGAAGAAATATAACTGTAAGCAATTTAGAATTTTAATGCAATTTTAAAATTAGGCCCCCAAATTTGGTTGTGTAGAATTTTAAAGTAATTCATTCAATACCTGTCATGGCTGTCACAGTCCTTGAAACCATCTGCAAAAGAGTGCCTGCTAAAAACCTTGTGTACCAAGGCCTTCTTGATACACAGTGTTCTGAGGCTCATTCTGTGTGACAGACTACACTCCCACCAAAAATAACTAGGCAAGGCTGAGTGCAGGATAGGACGCTTTCTGTTTATTTTTCTCTAATTGCCTTCTGCCTGTCTAAACAGACTGTACCTTTTTCTTGTTTTGTTCTGGAAACAAGAAATAAAGGGAAGGTAATATTCATGGGACTCAAATAAGTCACTGAGCCTATTAACTGGCTGAAAAAAAATCAAGTCCCTGAGATTTCACTCCACTCAGAAAACTGGGGAATTGCTTCAGGCAGCCTCCTCCACAGAATTAAAGAACTTACCATCCCCAGTCCTTTAAGGGAAGTAAAACACAGAGGATTGCAATATGTCCTCTTCAACACTGACTTCTATGTAGAGATTTTCCTTGGACAGATTCTTTGAAAGTCGAATTACTAGACCAGATAGCCTGAACATTTTTGAGGCCCTTGATCTGTGTTTCCAAATTGCTTTCCAAATAGTTTTAGTCCAGGAATGTGTGAACCATTCCATTTTAGTATATCACCTTAATTCTACTAGTTGGGGTTTAATTTCAACTAACAGACTCTTCTAAAAATAAAAATGTTTCTAAAAGTGTATTTACTATATATTTTCACAGAAGTACTATTCTGATTGTTTTACATCTAATAGCTACATGAAATAAGTCACAACACATTGCAGGGCAAATTAACATGATCTAAAGGGAAAGAAAATTCTCAGAGAATGGGTTGGAAAGAAAGGGGTGGGGTGGAGAGAGAAAGAGAGATATCGAGGCAGGGGGGATAACAATATGCAAAGCAAATCTTTAAAAATCTGCCTTGCACTGACACAAGATGAAATTTGGTCATTCAGATCTTTAATGGAGCACCTCTGTTATGTCAGGTAAATAAGCTGGGCCCCAGGATCACAGGAAAGCAGAAAGCAGAGCATGTGCCTTAGAATTCAGGAGCCTTACTGCTCCTGCAAACTCTGTGACACCTTACCTTACTCAGATCAGGGGAGGGGTTCAGACATTAGCCATGAACACAGAGGTGTAGACATATCTATTGAACTGCCTTAGGGTGAATAGAAAAAAGATATCACTATTTTTTTTCTGTTGGACCTTATAGTGAAACATGGAATTAGTAGTTTTAATATAATTCCTCTACTGTATCTCAGTCTCCTAAAAATATTTGGGGCTCTGTGTCCCTGTCATTTTTTCGTAGAATCTTTCCATGGACAATGAAGTTCTCAGAACTAAAAACAACCATACTGCTCACCTTTCTAGAACTAAGATCTCCACCCTACAATTTACTTGCCATTCTGCAACCAAACAGTAAAAACAATGCCTCCAATTGGGGAAGAAAAGAAAAAAGGACACAAAGTTCTGATTTGCACAATTATGCACAATTTCACTGAGCTCATTGGCCGATTTGTTAGGACCACAGCAAACTAAAAGCTTAACATTAGAACAGAGACAAGGAGTTGTTATAGAAGTTAATTTAGTCTTTTGTCAGCATTGATCAAGGAAGGTGACTGGGAAAACTTAGAAAAGACCCCCCCCAAAAAAAAAAATCAAAATCAAAAAGAGATCATTCTGTGGCAAATGTTCTGATTAAGAAAGTCAGAAATATGTCTAAAACATTTAAAAGCTAGTATGTTCTCTGGAACCCTCAGTAGTGGATATAGGGCATATCATAGAAGGTCTTATGGAATTACAACATGAAATAAGCTGAAAAAAACTATTACCTTAAACCCTTCTTCACTTTTCATCAAGCTGCTGAGAATTTCTTCATTGTCCATCTGGAAGATTCTATGAAGAAGACAGCCATGTGAGAGTCAGAAAATATTTTTAGGATGCTGAAATTCAGTGGAATGATTATGTAAAAAACTATTCATTCCATGTTTCACTGTAAGATCAGGAAAAAAGGGAGAAACCTTTACCTTCCATCGTAATGCAGTTAAATAGACTACACTTCCGCACACATTGCTAATGCCTGAACCTCTCCCCTTCTCTGCTCTACAGCATTCCAGATCTACCCTATGTATTGTCTTTGCTATAACAAATTACCCCCCAAACTTAATGGCTTTAAAACAATGCAAATTTATTAGCTGGAAGTCAGATTCCTATGCGGCCAAAAGTGAGGTGTGAGCCCGATTGTGTTCCTCAGGAAGTTCTAGAGGGAGCCTTTGTTTTCTTGCCTTTTGCAGCTTCTAGAAGCCATTGCCTTTCTTGGCTCTTGGTCCTTCCCCTATCTTCAGAACCAGCATCATAGCATCTTCCAATTACTCCCTGACTCTGACCCTCCTGCTTTCCTTATAGAAGGAAACTTGTGATACCTTTGGGCCCACCTGCCTAACCCAGCATACTCTCCTTATTTCAAGATCCTTAATTCAGGCACACCTGCAAAGTTCTTTTGCTATGAAAGGTAACACTCTCAGAGGTTTCTGGGGACTGGGATGTGGGCATTTGGGGGTGGGCCATTATTCTGTCTGCTACACCCTATAAAGGAGGTGTTAATATTATTATTATTATCCTACTCTCCATATGGGGAAAGAGAGCTTCTGAAAGGTTAAGTAACATTTCAGACCCACTTCTTTTAGCCTCCAACGCCTGGCTCAGTGTGCTGTGGTGCTGACATTAGAAATATGCTATTTGCATTTAACCAAAAGAAAAAAAAAGAGGGGGGTGGAAACTACCCTAACTCTGTCAATTAGGTATATAAAAACATCCTGTCAAAGCAAAGCCACCCTGAGTAGATGCCTTGTGTGCTTATCCAGAAATTCAGAAATAGGACTTGAATACTTTCAAAAAGTTATATTAGGCTTTTGTCAAAAATAGCATTTCCTGATGTAAGAAATAGATATGGAATGGGCCATCATTCCCAACATAACATCTGGACTCCTCCTGAGCCCCTGTGCCTGTTTCCATGCCTCTGTTCTTTTTCCAGCCCTCTCCTACCTCAGGTGAGCAGCTCACCTTAGAGATGTTCTTCTCCCCAAGTGATGGGTCACTGCTTTAGAAGGAAAGGGAATGTCAGAGCCACATCTTTGAGGCCCTTGAAAGCTACAACCAGATTAGATCTGGGGCTTGGAGCCCTGCTCAGGTTGAAAACACAGAGTTATTTATTCACAGAAGGCTTTTGATCCTCAGATCTCAACTTGGAAGAAAAGCAGATAGAAGGAAATCAGTTAGAATCATGCTTTAGATAAGGCTGTAAACTCTAGCACTAACTAGCAAATACACGCCTAGGACACTGAAGAGTGCCCTCAAGCATCCTTAGTCAAATGTTCACAGTAGCCTTCACCCAGCATTTTCCAGGATTGTTTTATTCAACAACAATAATTAGGTTGGGATTCTTGAAGTTGCATCTTAGAAATTGCTTCCTAAAAAGTGGGCATCGAAGGTGTTATTCATGAAGATTAAAATGTCTTTTTCCTTGATTATAGACTCTACCATCAAAGGAAACCAGTCAGAAAATATTTAATGATGTAGGCAGAATATAGGTTGCTGCTTCCATTTGTCTGAGTGCCTAATGGCTTCATCTGCCCAGCATCTTTTTGCAGGTATAATTTTAATCCAGCCTACATAACATACTTTTAAGCCCTAACGTACTGAGTTCTTCTCTCCCCCAAGAAGTTGTAATCTTGTGAGGGAAAAAGAGCCTATCAGAAGACCAACAAGAGGGAACACTTACACAGCCCACTTACCCCTGTGGCCAGAATTCTAAAAGGAGGGTGGTGCTACATTTGCCTTTTGGTCCCTAACCACACGGGTCCACTGAACACCATTTATAGAAGAAAAGATTCATCCTTAATATATTCAGGGTGTATAGCTGCTATCAGATCATCTACACAAACCTTGGTTACCCTGAGACCATTGGAATGTGCCCTATGGCCTGTGGTATAAACTTTAGCTTTTGTGTACTTCCAAGTCACAGAAGAGCAACAACAGGTTTTTTCAGCCCAAATTTTATCCACCATAAATTGATCCTGCTGTAGTCTAAATCCCATCCCATTACAACTGCCAGCGTGACCTGGATATTCCCTTAGCCTCTCAGGACATCAGTTTTCTCATCTATAAAACTAGGAACTTGGAGCAGATGACCTCTAAGTTCTTTGCAATTAGTACCTTTGTGGCTTGTCTCTTTAAAATTGCTGTAGAAAGCTGTTAACTATTTCAAAAAATACTATGAAGAAATATTAGATACCTCCAAGAGTCTTTGTGGGTCTTAAAGTTCTTCCTATGATACCAAAAGTTCAACACGATAGCAAATAGTTGACAAAGGATCATACAAGGAAATGTAAATGGCTCACTGAGCATCTGGGCCTCTCCAAAAATAATTAAGTTAAAATAACATTAATTTCCAGAACAAAAGCCTAAAGGTAGATCAATCGTACCTGACCAAATTTGGGTAAATTTTGCAAAATAAAAGTCATAATGATAGGTTTCACAGCCCAGATAGAGACTTTGTTCCTTCTTTTTTGACAACATACATGATATCCCAAGAAATTTCCTGAAATTTTTCCATAGGACTGAATCAGATCCAGACTCTATATTTGTTCTAGGGAGTATGCTTGGTAGTCAACATTCTGAGGAACAGTTGAGTCCTTTGGAATCTTGGATATCTAATTGAAATATAGGAATTTTCAGTTCTCCTAATGATAGTTCCTTATAAATAATGCCATGGTGTTCTAAATTGGAGTGATGAAGTATGCAACCATCCGAGGCATAGAAAGGGCTGTTTTATTCTTTTAAAAGGAGGTTTTCAAAACAGATTTGTTTTTCACTTCTCAACTGCAATTAATGCCACACTTAAGAAAGCTTAAAATACCACCTTTTGTTATAAATTATATACCACTTGGACATAAATTGTGATTTGGGTTGCTTATTAGATCATTGAAGAAAACTCAGCCTCCTTCTTCATTCATTTCTTTTGTCTCTTAGAATCTTCCCAACAAAAGAAAATTATTTTACAGCTGGCTTATAATTGAACCGAAACTCATCTTTAACACCATTTGCACAATTCTTAGTGGCATGTCTTACTTTACTGTGCTCTGAAGTACAACCACCATGTTGAACCAGGGCCCAAAGTTTGCTTGGTTATAAGCTGTTCACTATCAGACAGGACACATGGGGATTCCACCAGAACACAGAGAAACCTGAACTAGCATACATTGTCATAAGAAACCTCTGTCAGTGTGCCTTTCCTCTTTGAGTCCCAACAATAATAGCTTAAAGATTGTTACTTTACATTTACATATTATTCTACACCTTTAGAAATCTTTCATACTCTGTACATGTTGGAATTGGTCTAGAAGTGCCACCCCTAGAAGCATAAAAACAAATCCGTAATAAATAATACAGATATTCTATATTATTTTTCTTTTAATCAGCTCTTCTGCCAACTTCATGTACACCAACTGCTCGATTCTAATACAATGTCTAGCACATGATATGTGTTCAATAAGTGTCAGCTAATAGACAATTCAAAGGACTATACAAGCCAGGCACAGTGGCACATGCCTGTAATCCCAACGACTTGGGAGGCTGAAGAGGAGAATAACAAATTCAAGGCCAACCTCAACAATTTAGCAAGGCCTTAAGTAACTTAGTGAAACCCTGTCTCAAAATAAAAACTAAAAAGTGTTGTTGGGGATACAGCTCAGTGGTAAAGCAACCCCCAGTACAATCAATCAACCAATAAGTAAACAGGAGAACTAACTATACAGTGAGCCAAACAGAGTATACCACCTAGATATTCTTTTTTCTCCTTGAACACAAAGTCAATAAAGAGTACACGTGGTCCCCCAGCTTATCTTTATTTCCATAATTCTTGAATGGTTCTTTTAAGCAGAGGACTCTGCCATTAGCTAGGTTCCTGCTCCAGAATCCAGCCAACCCCAGATGAGAAGGGAAAGAAGTCCAGGGAACTGCAAGTGGAAAATGATGGTCATTGTCAGAGTAGAGGAAAGCACATCTTGACACATTTCAGTATGCACAGTGTCCCCATCTAAGAGTTATAGATATGCATGGAGTCCCCACATTCAGTCACTGGCATACTGTTTTTCACTCTTCTTCCTCACTAAACTGCTTTCACTCAGCATGGCTCTTCAACCCGGCAGGATCACTGCATATAGTGATGAGGCGTTAGCAACCTGTTAGGAAGCTACTTGTCTTTCTCTAGAGATCTTTAAGTTAGAAATGAATCATCATCATCATCCTGGATATTAGCTGTGACCTGAAACATAACTTCATATTCTGAAAAAAATAACCTCATTCCTCTTTGTCTTGACTAATAGAATATTAATGACTAAGAAACCTTTTCCATATCTCACTAGTTGTATTTTTTTCTATTTTTTTTTTTAGTTGTTGATGGACCTTTATTTACTTATTTATGTGGGGTGCTGAGAATCGAACCCAGTGCCTCACACTTGCAAGGCAAGCACTCCACCACTGAGCTACAACTCCAGCCCCATCACTAGTTGTATTTTGAAGGGGAAGTGAGAACGTGGGATGTACATTCTTCTTGTATCCTGTGGGGATAACAGAATATACATTGAGTAGTTCTGTATATGTTAAGTATGACTTCAGTGTGATTTGACTAAACTAAGCTGTGGCAATACTGTTCTCAATATTATCATATTGTCTTTGGTTCATACCTTTCCACAAGTTCAGAGGGGTATGACCATTAGTGTGAAGGATCTGAACTCCATATACAGAAGAAAAGTTGGAAATAGACTCTGCTTTAGCCCAGAAAGGGGGAAATTTAAAGAGGATTGGTGGCTTGCCTCAAATACTTGAAGAATTAGTGATCTGCTCCATATGGCCCCAGATGGTAGTGCTACAATTGGGGGGGAGGGGGCACGGAGTTCCCCTAGGAGTACATCCACCCAATACAAGCACTAACTACAGATTAGAGAGAGCTGGCTGGAAGTGATGTTTCTTATCCCAGGGCACTCAAGTGATGTTTCTTATCAGAGAAGCATGATAGTTCCTCCTCAAATATTGAGATAAGTGTCTTCTTTCTGAGACTCTTGCAATCTCAGATAACATGGCATAGGTGACCTGAAAGCAACTGACCAAACACTTGCACATGTGCCCACGACCGACCGTGAGGAAGGGTGTGAAGGGAGAAGTGCCTGTCTAGTCTGGCTGGAATCGGGTGGACAGTGTTCTCTCTTCTAATTCATTTGGGAAGTTCTCATGGCAAGGCAGGGCGATGATGATGATGATGATGATGATTGATGATGCTGGTGATATAGAAGCAACTTAGAAGAAATGGGTAAGAATGAAGATGTCAGGAATGAGAGGCCCTGGTTAGGGAGAATTTAAAAACCTCAAAAACAAAAAAATGGAATGTTTGGATAACATGGATATTAAATGCGTGCCTGAGTAGAGGGCAGAGTCCAAAAGTATGAGACGTCAAGGAAAATTGGTTCATCAATAAACAATGGACCCACAAAAAAAAATGATAAGACAATAATCATTTGAATGTTAAGTTGTTAATCCCAGGAGTAGCCATAGCTACCCTCAGCCCCCTCCCCACAAAGTGGTGCCCTTGCCAATCCTTAAGTTCTTCTTCCTGGTGCTGAGAGTAGAAAAGGTGAGTACGACTCAGGATGGGGCTGATATGCTTCCCCAGTTCTGCATTCTGTACCCATCTCGTCATGGGTTTACAGATAATTGCTTGAGGATTCAAAATGCTCCAAAATTCATCTTACCACATATGCCTTTTCCCTTAATTTTGAAAGCAACAAGTACTTTCAATATAATGAATTGAGAGTCATAGCTGTTAAAATACATTTTCAAGCAAATCCTTTTTAATACAAAATCTTTTACAGGCTGGGGTTGTGGCTCAGTAGTAGAGCACCTACCTAGTATGGATGAGACACTAGGTTCAATTATCAGCACTGCATACAAATAAATAAAATAAAAATAAAGGTTCATCCACAACTAAAAAGTATATATGAAAATCTGTTACTGTTAGAAATATAGCTGTAAAGGCCCTATCTCATTAAAAGCCCATATCTGTTGGTGGTGCTATGCTATAGTTCAAATCTTTCCCATTAAACGAAGAGGCTAATTTTCCCCTTAAGTTGATTATAACATAATTGATTTTTATAAATAATAATTTTTGATGTATCATATCTGAACAAAGAAAGGATTCTATATGCCAAGTCATCCAAACTAAATGAAGTCTAAGTAGAAGTTTTGTTATTGGAAACATTAAGCCTTAACTCCATAAATAGCAATTCCTTTTCTCTGAGATCTGGTTTATACTTAGAAAAAAAAAATCTTCCCCCAAGGATAATTCTGAAGTATGGAAAGCTAACTTTAATATTGTGAGTTCAGAAATGAAAATGAAACTGCTTCTTGGCAGTATCAGAACTTGCCCACACCCTTGTTCTGAGCTCCTCAAATAGGATCACGTTCCTTACACACACACTGCAGTTATTTTTGCCTAAACATGCACAGAGTGGCATTTCGACAGGACAAGGGTGTGCCCAAAGAAGAGCTGCTAACAGACACAAGCCAGAAAAGCATTCCCAGTAACACCTAATGGCCACCAAAACAAAATTATTTTTTTTCAAAAGATGAAAGTTCCCTTGGGGTTTTGGACACAGTGTGTAACTTTCATGTCCTCTATAGTTCCTGAATTTTTGCTATTACTAAGTTTTAAGAAGGCTCCTATTTGGTGAATGATTCATTTCTGACAAAACCACATCACTGCATAGACACCTATTGTTTGACAAGCAAAAGGAGTCGTTTTACTGGTTTAGAGAAACTAACTCACAACCACCTAAAGTCAGACCAAGTAATTGATTATGTTCTTACTCTGGTATAATGCTATTCAATACCAGACAGGACTATTTGAAAAGAAACAGAGACACTTTACACCAATGCACCTCCCCACTGCCCATAGGCTACTCATAATTAGAGAACTGGAGAAGGTCAATGATGTCCCTAGGGTCTGAACAGAATTCGGAAGCAAAGGTAAGGCTCTTTCCCAGAGTACTTGTTGGGCCCTCTCTTAGGTCATCCAACATTTCCTCTCCTATTCAAAGATCAAGCCTTGAATGCGCTATTATAGAAATCATCTCATCCATTCAGAAATGGAAAAAGACACATTAGCAGAGAAAGGGGGACATATGAAACGGTTTGTAAAACTTATTATCTCCTAAATTAGAAACATTTTAAGAGGTTGTTATTGAATACACAGTAATGGGGTAGCTGAAGCTGGTAAGATAATAATCTCCTCTTGGTCATCAGTGGGTAAAATTGACCTCTGAAGTTTCTGAATTCAACTCTAAAAATATTTAATTTAAAGGAAACCTTTCAAAATACTTTTTCTACCACCCAAAATTGGGGAAAATGAAAATAATTGTCAGTGATGTGAGAGGGCCTTGGGTCTGGGTCTTGGGTCCTGACCTGCTGAGAATTTCCTGCCAGCCCGCAGATACCTCAGCTTTGTTAATATCTGCATGTGGCACCCGGCAGGACAGATGAGGCTTGTATGAATGCATTGTTAAGGCAGGTCTTGGGAAACCGCAGGTAGCAGATTTCTGATATCTAGTTTGCATTGATCTTACATTTAGACACAGACTCAGAAGAACAGACCCTCCCTTTTCCAGTGCCTTCGGAAAGATTGCCGCTCCGTAGAATGAGTCCTTTCTCCTCCACCCTTAATCTACAACCCAGCTTCCCCGGGAGATCCTACTTTGATTTCCGATCCTCACCCCACCAGCTGAGCTTGCATTCTTCTTTACAGTCTCTCAATACATCGGGTGAGCTGAGCTGTCAGACCTTTCCTCTTGATCTCTGTGCCTTGAAGGCATCTCTGAAATACCTGTTTTGTTCTTGCCATTCATGTGCGTGGTGAGGGGGATGAGCTAGTCTCTGTGTCTGTGGCCTGCTTCCAGTGTGAGGATCATTTGGATGATGGAGCTTTGTGGCGTTCTTGTTTGTGTGGTGAAAGGACCAACCATGGAGCTGTGATCCGTGTGTAATGGCATTGGAAAGTGATGAGTGAAGTTGTTCTTTTTGCACAAGCTGGTAGCACCATGGATAACTCGCTGTCATCACATGCAGTGGCATAGCACGGCACAGGCGCTGGCTGAGCAGAGGCCGCAGTAGTAGCTGGGAGGTTTGCAACCCTTCTGTATCCAGGAAACCAGCTGTGTCTGGGAGACTGGATCAGTGCATCCAGCCTGGAGTGGTCTGATTAAACATAGACTCAAGAGATCTTTATTGACAAAATCAAATAAAAAGTGAAAACATGCCCACAGCAGAATGCATCCTACAAAGCAGGCAAACCAGACAGCAGAGAGTGAAAGTATTTTCTGCAAAAGCCTGTACTCACTGGCAAGACAGCGGGCTCACGGCTGTTTTCCTAGCAAGGGGCAGGGACCCCCACTGGCTGAATTAGAAACCCTTAACTCCTAATGCCCAGTGCCCAAAAACCCAAAGCAATTCAAAAGTACAGCCTCTGGGGAATTTCCCTGGTTGTGACAGGGCTTATGGTTGATTTCAGGGAAGCTAGACTTGTGTTACGTTGCCTTGAGATACGTCTAGCAAATAGAATCTTGAAATATCTACGATGCAGACCTATTTGATCTCTTCAGGACTATATTGTAATCATGGATACACATGATGCACATTTCACATTTCCAAAGGTTTCTTTTGGCTTTTATTTTTATTCTTTTGTCTCATCCCACATCCTGGAATGAAGAAGGCCACAGCATGACAGTGCAAAAAGGATGCAGGGACTTCAAGCTCTCTTGAAAATGACATTTTTCTTTGTGCTTTTGCGTTTCTTATTGTTTTTCTGTGCACTACTGGCTTTCCGACATGCTTTGTTATGGAATTCTCTTCACTTGTGTCTAATGTAATGAAATATTGTTATAGTCTTTGTAATGTATATTGTCTCAAGAATAAAATGAAATGTGGGTTTGGGGATATTTGACAGGTGTATTTAACAGCATTGTTCTAGTTGTATCGTGGAATCTTGAATGTATGTGTTTAAAGTAGTGTAAAAAGATTTCAGAATGTTTGTTTCAAAAAAAAGACTTGCACAAGGCATGATTCATTTAAAAAATGGTAAAGCCCTGGTCAGATTTTACAAATTCATTTCCAAAGCTGGAAATAAAATTCAATTTTAAAACTCTGAATGTTCCATTCTCACTATGCTCTAACCCAAGAGGAGTAGGTATCGAAGTGATAGTCGGTGGAAACCAAACATAAAAACCAGGCCAAGTGAAGTTAGCTAACCCAAAGTAAGGTCATAATCTTTACATTTTGTTTCTTAATTCAGTTATTTTCTATAGTAAGTTGCTTTTCTAATTGTTGTAAATTCTTTTAAGTCAGTGAGTTATCCTTTAGTTATTTTAGAAAGTGGCATGTAAGGACCTTACGAAATTGGAAAAATAAAATTACATGATCCTTTATCCTGCAGTGCTCATCAAGACTGCATTTTCTAAATTAGTCCTTAACACCTTTGAACATTTTTTAAGACTAGACAGCCTTCCTCCATCTCCATGCAGCTTCTCATGATGTGGGGGTTTGCAAACCTTTGGGAAGGGGACAGTTGAAAAAACTCCCTGGGTGACTCCACTATATCTCTGAGACCACTCCCATACCCACCCTCCCTGCTCATCTCCTTCAGGTACAACAAAACAATCTACAAAAAAGAGGTGATTTTTGTTTTAAAAAACATTCAGTTCACATCACTATTAATTATCAGATGCATTAATATATGGATTACATTACACATTTAGTTATATACATATCATTGAACTTGGGCCTAAGTCAAAAGAAAAAAGACTTTTGGGCACATCCAGAGTTAGAAATGCATAAAATAATGCTAAGAGAGCACAGCTTTGTTAAGATCCAGTGATTTCGCCATTTTGATTGGGCAAATTTTTCTCATTATTAACAGTCAACCTTCTTAGTATGAAAATTCAGTGGACAAGATTAAACTTGAAAGAGGATGAAAATTTAAGCTCCAGGATTTAGAATCAACTGGAGAAGAATTTATTAAAGAGTAAAAAGATGTACTTGTGATTTGGAAAGAGCCAAGAAGCAACTTTTACCCAGCAAAGACAATGAACACAAAAAGGGCTTTGTTTTTTCATGAATCAGGCCTCTGGTGACTACATGCAGTCGGTGCTTTTTAAATGTATACAAATATTTTTTATCGACCTGGCTGTTGTTTCATAGCTTTGATGTGTAGTATCTCTTTATAGGATGCAATTTTGAGACACAGTCTGCACCTTACTCTCAATTAGGCAAGTATACCTATTGTAATTGTTATCTTTGACTTTTGTGACTGGTGTGCTCAATTTCCTTCACAAAATAAATGGCAGCAGCTTATTTTATGTCACTAAAATTGTCTAATTGTCATTCTCACCCCTTTATGAGTTTTTCAAATTCTTAGCAAAACAGAAAAAGATCTGTATTTTTAATGTTATTTCTCAAAGCTTACTTTCCCCCCCAATTCTCTGCATCTATGCAAAGCACTCTTTATAAGCATTAAATGTGGGTACTGCTACAAGTCAGACCAGCTTTTTGTAATATATGTAACATTTTCAGTGGAGGCCTTTGTGGTATTAGTCTATCAAAAGAGGCATGTTTTCTTATCAATGTCAATTTTGCTTCCTATTTCTCTCCCCCATGCCTTTCATTGGAATGACAACAGTTGACATTAAAAAGCTGTTGGCAGGTATGGAATAACCTTGTTCTATTACCAGTAGCAAAGACTGAAATGCATGTGAGGTGGCTCACAGGTTCAATAAGTCAGCGATTTCATCTCTCCGGAGTGTGTTATTTGTAGGCAGCATTTAGAACTTGGGGCACAGCAATGTGTACAATGACATCCTTCTATCTGTGCCTAATGTCCAAACTACGTACTGCTTCAGCAAAATAGAGTACATATTAAGTTTTAGGAGTAGCACATTTTTTAGTTAGGAAGGAAGAAACCTGTCCTATATCCAACTCACAATCATTGGTGGAAATTAGTTTATGTTGCTTATAGCCTCACAGCTTCTGAGAGGGCAGAAGAACCAAGGAAATTTTCAAAACAACTAGACATTAACACATCTGCCTAAGGGCTATTTCCTGATTTTACTCAGTGTGTTTTATCCCTCCTCCATCCAGGACTCTAGATCTAGCCTCCCTGCCTCAGGGGTTACACAGGCACCTTAGTGCATCCCCTCTCCCTTTATGTCTCTGGTGCACTGTTCTGCCAGTCACCAGGGGAAGGGACTTGCACCTTCCAAACTCGATGCTACTTCACTCCCGGATCACCCAGTTGGGAGTGCAGTCTGCGCCAGGTAACCCCTGCTGAATCGGTCGTGTGTCCTCCATCTGCTTCTGGTGCAGAGTACCAACTCCCAGGATGTGCCCCTGTCTGCTCACTTACGGCCCCTCTGGTCCGGACACCTCCTTCCTGCATGGCAGCATGAAAACTTGACACGATGCTCCTCACCCGCCCAGGGGTGTGTTACAGTGCAGAGCCTCTTGGGTCTGCCTTAATAACCCAATTCCCTTCTGTTGTTCTCAGTGGCCTGGTTTGCTTTCGACCCTGGCTCCGCACACTCGGACATCATCCTCTCCAATGACAACCTGACGGTGACCTGTAGTAGCTACGATGACCGGGTGGTCCTGGGGAAGACTGGCTTCTCCAAGGGAGTTCACTACTGGGAGCTAACGATAGATCGCTATGACAACCACCCGGATCCTGCCTTTGGTGTAGCTCGCATGGATGTGATGAAGGATGTGATGTTAGGAAAGGACGACAAAGCTTGGGCAATGTATGTGGACAATAACCGGAGCTGGTTCATGCACAACAACTCGCACACCAACAGGTACCCTGCAGCCCCAAACCAAGCCTTCTTCACGTTGGCTTCTGGTCACTGATGAGAACCCTGGTCCAAAGACCTGTTACATAGGCATTAAGAAAGGGGCGGTAGTTTTCATTAAGTCACAGAAGAGATCTATTACTCTAAGCTGAGTCCATCGTGCAGGTGGACTTTTTTGCCTAATAACAGACATGCACACTTTTCTTGGCCCTTCATTGCTATGTTCCACACTGGACTAGGAATTAGAGTCCACAGGAAGATCTATTATAGAAAAACAATGCAGGATTCTAAAACCCAGGCCTAGACTTACCAGAAAAGTGCTTCCAGACAAAGTAATATGTAATATTTGTTTTTCCCTATGTGGGTTTGCATATCCTCCAAATTAGTGGAAAAAAAAAAGGAAAGAAAGAAAAGAAAAAAATTCCATACAGGAATGTTCTGAAGATTAAATGAGACATATGAAAAAAAAAATGCCTAATGGTGGAGGCACCTGAAAATAAAAGGCATTGTTCTTATTATTATCAATACTACTGCTCCAAATAGAAGCCATGCATTGAACAAAATCTTCTTGATGCCAATCTGGGTAGCTTTGTTCTAGAACTCTCTTATATTGTATGAATTCAGAGCACCCAGTTGCTAAAGAAGAAGAAGGTAGTAAGCTCCTTAAAGTTTTTCCTCTATCACCCAAATACAGATAACTATAATATAACACAAACTATGATTTTCCCCTGGGTTTCCTTTTTCATTTGTTTGTGTTCTCTTCAAATGTAGTTTTTAAAAAATTTCTGAGGCTGAGAAGTGTCTTTCATGAACACTGGTCCACCTTATTCTTAAAGATTCCCCAAGATACATTCCCATTGGAGTCTCTGAAAAAAAAAAAAAAAAAAAAATCCAGTTGCATTCGGTAGGATCAAGGGAAAAGCAGGTCAGGCAGTGGTGGAATGACCAATCTCCACCATTTCAGCTTTTCCTGTATATGTATCACTGGCCCTTGTAGCCAGTAGATTCCTGGGGCCTCCTGTTCCCTGGGATATTTTCAATATATCTCCATTGGGGTGTGTATTTTTCACTATCACTTGAAGTGAGCATACACACCATTTCAACTTGATATCAAATCCCACTGGATGTATGTAAGCAATTGTCTTCAGTGATTTACCTTTTAGGGAACTCTAACACTAGATTCCTGATGCTGTTACCTATGTACCATGGTTAGCATCTTTATTTTGAAGTGAAGGCCTGATTAAGAACACAACCAACACACTATACAGAGAAACACATTCTGAACACTTGTGCCTGCATGCAAAACTGCATGTCACTTGTGCTGTCTTTGTTAAACCTGTGAATAACAAGATGCAGCTTGTAAACCTGTCTTTTAATGACTGTGTACAGTCTGTATTCTGCATGCAAGAGGAAATGAATGATGCTTTTAAATTTCTGTGCTCTGCTGAGGTGAGGATGAAGTTCAGTATTGGTAGGTTTCAAAAAAGGAAGGAAGACAAATCTGATCATCCCTGTTTAATGGCATTTGGTGAAGCCATTATTGAAGCGAAGACACAATTCTTTGTAAAAATGACATTTGTATGCAGGTTCCATAACATCACTACATTTCCTGTAGTATAATTACCTCACTTTACATGGAAGAATCTTCTTAGATGTTGTCATCAGAGACCGTATAACTTCTTAATTCAAATTCAGCATGCCAAAAAATTATCATCTTTCTGGAATGAGTTTTACTATTTAATGGGAAGCAGAAGGCCCCAAATTCAATTTCCCATGTGTATGTTTTAGGTTCAACCTAACTGCTTCTTTATTTTGACTTTCAAATTAAGTCATTTCGTATTTAATGATGTTTAATTTCCACCATTTGTGCAAAGTGTGCAATATAGCCAGAGTCTGAGCTCCAGCAGCAGCCGAAAGGCTGTTGTTTTCCAGTCTTTAGTGTTTTGTTTTCTACTGCTACAGCTTGGTGGTAGAGACCCTGATGAAGGAGTTCACTCTCAGTGATGCAGAGCAACCCAGAGCAACCCACATACTCCCATCAGGAGCCGATTCCTCCCCCAAGGGAGTGGACGTTGGTGGGGGACAAAAAGATCTTACTCTTTATATAGCATGGATATACATACAGTACAATGATAGGTACACAGTATATCTGTGGTATTTAAATTTTATGTGAAAGGAGGTGCTTACAGGAAAACGTGCTTTAAAAACTTGGCGGGGGAGGGAGGCAAAACTTGTAAATAGGTGGCAATACATTGGCTTGACCATACAAAAAGGGGAGCTTTTAGAATGGTAACAAGCAAATAAAACCCCATTTCTTTCTTTTCCCACAGAACTGAGGGAGGAATCACAAAAGGGGCCACCATTGGTGTCCTCCTCGACTTAAATAGAAAGACCTTGACATTTTTTATCAATGATGAACAGCAGGGTCCCATAGCATTTGAGAACGTGGAGGGCCTGTTCTTCCCTGCTGTCAGCCTAAACAGGAATGTGCAGGTAAGCCCCAAGCCTCTCTGGTGTAAGAACAGCTTCTTCTGGTTTCAAAGGCTGTCCCTGGGCTCAAATCAAACACCCAGAGGACACAGCACAGGCATGGAGGAAAGGGGGAGAGAAGGGATCAGCGCAGAAAACTGGTGGAATTTCATACCAGTGTAATCCTTTCCCTATATCTGCAGTTTAGTTAACAATAAGTGGGAGACTGAAATCCATTTTGTTCTACACATGGTTTGCTCTAAGTTCATCTCTAAGTAGAAGTGAAAGCCTTTAACAACTAACGTAAAACCAGATGAGATGACTTACACAGAGCTCCGTGAATGCCTGAGAAGAAGTGAAGATGTAAGTTTGAAGTATTCCTACACTGAGCAGAAAATACAAGCACTTTCTCTGCATTCCAGCTCTGCTAGGTGCTGTAGAAATAGAAACATTGTGTCTGCCTGCAACTCAGTTACTTCAGATTTGTTGTAGACAAAAAACAACAGGTTCTTCTCATTCAGTCCTTCAATAAAAATATATAGAGTGCTATTAACATATCAGGCACTATTATACATATTTGGTATATACATCAATGGGGGAAAAGAGCAGATAATAACCTTACTCTCCTAGAGCTTATGTTCCAGTCATAGGAAACAAACAATAAACAATAAGCACAATGACATTAATTATATGGTGGTCAGAAAGTAAAGAGTGTGATGGAGAAAAGACCAGGGGATCCAGAGTACTGGGACTGGAGAAGTGGGGGAGTTCACAGTCTTAATGAGGATGGCCAGTGTAAGCTGGCCCTATTGCAAATAACAGGTGACTGACCCATACCGGGGTGGAGTGAGCCATGTGGAGAGTTCCAGGGAGAGGAAATAGCCTTTGCAAAATCTCTACAGCATGAGGACCCCAGATGGACAGGGAGGGGCATAGAGCCTGGTGGGTTGGGGCGGCAGGCAGCAAAAAAGGAGGATCAGAGCCATGCAGGGGTGGAGGCTGTGCATTGCCAGCCACTATCAGGACTTGTGATCTCACTGTCCTCCTGAGCTGGGCCTCTCATTAACAACCATGAACTTCATACAGCAAATAGCTCCTTAAGATAGGACTTGAGAATCCTATCTTAAGATATTTTTTAGAATCAGTGTTGTCTATCAATATAAGCAGTAAAACTGATTGGAACCCAGTGACTCTTGCCCTTCTTTCTTTATGCAAGTAGAGTTTTCTGGGAAGCTAGAATCTAATCTTTCACAGTTTATCTTCTATATAGGGAAAAAAAGAAAACTACAAATTGCCCAAAAACTGAATCTCAGAAGAAAAAAAAAAAAAAAAACACTCAACGTTTTCAAAATTTTCAGCCATTTTCCTTCTTAAGAAGATCATACTACATCCTCTTCAGAGGTTTCCAGGATATTCTGAGTATCTTTAGATTAAAGACTGTTGGGTGGGGAAGCCAGGGACAAGAAGGAGGAAAATGATTGTACTACATGATATAGTTCTACTTGCCCATGGAGGTTTGAGGCTGAACAGAAACTAATGCCATGTTTCTTCATAACTGGCAACGAATTGTCCATGCAATCCCAGAGAGGTTCATCACCATCTGAAATAACTAGTAGATGAGGCGTAAGGGAGGAGTCGTCTCCCGATCTCTGAATCCTCTATCCATGGATTCAGCAGCACTCACTGAGGTGAAGCCAGCGGGTTTAATACCTGCAAACCATTTCCTGCCTGTGTCTTTGATCATAAGGTACACTACACAGTCTCTCAGAATCTTTTAAAAGAAGCAGGTGTCTGAGAACCAGATTATTAAATATCTCCAGATTTTGGGAGCCCCCCCGTGATAGCCAGGCTTTTGCCACAGCTAGAATTCTGCTAAAATCTTCCTTACTGTCTACTGGAATAGATTTGAGAGAGGCAGATAGACCCCTTTTAAAATTAATAGCACACCCACTGTGCACTGTGTTCAGGGGGAAGAGTTTAACCACGGTGGCCTGCAGAACTCACAGTTTCTTCCCCACCAGGTCACACTTCACACCGGGCTCCCAGTCCCTGACTTCTACTCCAGCAGAGCATCCATAGCCTAAGGATGTGCTGTGGAGGCACCAGCTGCCTGTTTCCTCTGCCTGAGAGAGAGAGAGAGAGAGAAAGAGAGCATCGGCAAGGAGCTCAGCCAGCCTTGGCCAAATGCAGAGTTGGCAGAAGAGGGAGAAGGAGGAAAAAACAGCTGGTCCTCTAGAGCTCTGCCCCTTTCCCTCCAGCCTCTCCACCCTCGCCATGCCTGTGTGCGCTTCCATGTCTAGCAATTCTAACCAACAAAGGACCTAGACAGCCCACCACCTCACTTCCTTTCCGCTCCCAGGTTTTGCTTTTATTTAACTTACTTTTTTACATAGGTGAGTTCACTTTGTTTCTTTTCTGAACATGATATTGGTGACTTACAGAACTGGTACTGCCAAGAGAAAAAAAAAATCTCCTAATAACTTTATTCTTAAGCTTTCAGTCAAACAATGAGGTTGTAGAGGGAGGTAGAGAAGAATGAGCTGAACTTAGAGCCTTGCAGTTACCTCCTAGAATGTTCTTGCCCTCATACCTCTCATGCAGTGCTAGGTCTGCATAGCTAACCTTTGAGAGGTGGGCAGAGTGAGTCTGTCATTGAGAAGTTTTACTACCCATTGAAGCACAAAAATATCAACTACACAGGTTCACAGCAGGGTAGGATCATTAGGATAGCCCAATCAGTAGGACAGGCCAGAAACCCTGGCCATTATACGAACCTGGAAAGTCTCTAGACAGAGGCAGACCGGGGGATTTCATGATTTGGTTCATTTATTTAATACAAGTTTTTAATGGAGAACTACTATGGACCAGGCACTGTTCCAGACACTAGAACCCTGTGTTCTAAACACTGTGGAAACATGGGATGGACAGACATAGTCCCTGCCCCTCTGGAGCTTATATTCTAGTTGGAGAACAAGGCAAAAATTAAATAATTACAAATTGTTTTAAATGCCAGAAAGGAAGTAGACAAAGGTCAAAGAGCCTTATCAGCAAGGTCTTTCAGGCTCCCTAGATGATGCTAAAAACCCACACATTCTGGCCATCACACCAGAAATGTACCAGCTCAATGCCTTTTCAACTGCACTCTTTTAATTATGTCCTGCTGCCACTCATCACAGAGCCCTTCTTTGGTAGAAATGATGTCATCATTCTTAGATATCAAGCCTTAAAAACAGTTAAGAAATAATGGTAAGCAGAGGGCAGAGGGCCCCTGCTCAGTAATGGGGGATCTTAAGTTGCAGTCCACGGCATTCACACTCTCAGGATAAACATCTACCTGTGTGCTACCTGTGCCTATTACAAACAGAAACTCCATCCACTCTGCTGCTGTTCACAGCCCGACTTTCTGGGGTAATTCAAATAATGTTTGGAAAAATATGAGATTTTTGTGACTAGTTGTTACCAAGACTGATGGCAGAATAATAAGGGTTATTACTTCTGTAGAGGGAGACACTTACCCTTCAGATTCTTTAGTTTGACATGAAGTTGTAGAAAATGTAGGACCTGGAGGAAAAAGGTCTAGTTAGCTGTCTAAATATTTTCCAGTGAGCCAAGAATATCACCATGAAAAAAAAAAAAAAAAAACACACACACAAGAATAATAAACAGAAGGGGAAAAGGTAAGAAGGGAAAGCTAATAAAGTTTTGGCAAAAAGTAATATATGTAAATAGCTACTTTACTATTATTTACTTTTGTGCTTCTTTTACTTAGATTATTTCTATCAGTTATAATGTTTTTCTAATTGGAAGCTAATTTATTGAATGGGTGCTATCCTATCTGTCGGTCTTGGTTTTCCATGGCTATACAAACATTGTTGCAGGACAACACTGGTTTGATATTTGATTTGTGCTCCAATGAGACTCGATGGCTGGGCCGCTGTAGACTCATAGTTGTTCTCATTCTTTATTAAATTTATCCTGCTAATTAGATTTCTAGTGGCTCATAACATGTAGTTTACACTGAATTGCAATGATAGATGCATACAGCTACTGTACTAGAAAAAAAAAAATCATTTCCTGTGCCAATAAATGATTTTTATGACAGCACAAAATGTCTCTGTAGAATTTCTTAGTTTTTATCTATTGGGGTTACAATTCACCTTTGTCAGGACAATATTTTTTCAGTAAAGTGTAACTGGAAAGTCCAAAGCTCTTGAACGCAAATGCTTTCCACGCTCTTCCCTCACGAGCCTGCACCACCCCCAGGCTCACTCATTCCTGAACCTTAGTTGGATGTGACATGTCCACAGTTTGGATGCATTGGGGGTCTGCCTCCAAGCACTGGGAATCTATTTTAACAAAACTGCTTCTAAAAAAGCCACATGCTGATTGTGGAACCAACCCCGATGCCTATCAGCAGATGAATGGATAGGGAAACTTTGGCATATATACACAATGGAACACTACTCAGCACTAAAAGAGAATAAAATCATGACATCTGCAGGTAAATGGATGGAGTTGGAGAAAATAATGCTAATAATGAAGTTAGCCAATCCCAATCCCAAAAAACCAAAGGTTGAATGATCTCTTTGATGAAGATACTAACTTATAAAGGCAAGAGAGAGGGAATGAGAGGAATGAAAGAGCTTTAAATAGAACAAAGAGGGGGGAGGGGAAGGGATAGGAATAATGGCAGACTGAGTTATCCATGATTACCCTAAATACATGTATGAGGACACAATTGTTGTAAAAATACTTTATATTAAACCAGCAACTTGAAAAATTGTGCTCTTTGTATGTAATATGAAATGAAATGTAACTGCAAACGTGTATAACAAATTAGAATAATAAAAAAATTAATTTAAAACAACAACAACAACAAAAAAAAAAGCCACATGCTTGTGCTGCAAAACGTGGAGTCACTGACTTGGTCAAATCTGGTTCCTGGAGCATTTCCTAGAGGGCTAATTGTTTTTAGATAATAGTGTAATTGTTTTTAAATAATAACACTTTCAATCTCCCTTACATTGTTAGTCTCCCTCTTTGATGATCTACTTCTTATTAAAAGGAAACATGACTTAAAGTACATCATCTGGGCTATAATCTCAGCAGACAGGATACATTGGTAACAGTGCTCTCTGTCCATCCCAGTTTCTGCATATCCCTCTTTCCTTACACACACTGGGAAAGATTTTCTTCTTCCTCTATTTGTCCTATCTCTCTCCCTCCAGTTTTCTTCTCTTTCATTCACTAACTAATGGAACTCATCAGCCTTTTTGTTTTCCCATGGTCCTAATATTAATGAACTTCTGACCCCCAGCATTTCCTTATAGGAGTGACTTGAAGAAAAAAAAATCCAATTTTATGGAACTGACATCTTATTTTTTCTGCCTCTAAAGTGTGCTTTTATCTTTTTGCCTATAAGTTTGACTCACAGATAAGAAATAAGGGCTTGTTGTTGAATCAAGACTTCCAATTAGAATCAAGGGAACTATAATAATTAAAGATGTTCTCAGGTCACACTACCTTACGATTTATATGAACATGCTAAAGACACATTCATGCGCATATTCTCAAATATATGTGCTAGTTACTTCCACCAAGACTGGTGTTTAGGGAACCATGGATCTGACATAATACATCACACACAACTGAGGGTACCTAAATCCTGCATTTATTTAAATAAACATGGAATTGGGGGTACTAAATGTGAATGAACAATAAAAGCACCCAATTAAATAGAAACATCAGTGAGGACCTTTCAACTTCTTACTCCCCACTCACCCTGCCACAGCTGTGCTAACAAACACTGCACAAACATATATGTGGGAGAAAAGGGGCCAAAATTTAAGACAATTAGATATTGGCAATGGTTTATATGAGCATTGAAACAGATACTTTCAGAGGCGAGTATATGACATGTGAATATTAAAACAGAAAACCCATCACAACACTCAAAAGTTCTCCTGAGCAGGAAACAAAGTACTTGAGGGCACTGAGGCCCTTTGTAGACCCATCAGGCCCCACAGCCTCCTTTTGCCAGACTGTGCTATGACCTGGTCACTACATGGCCAGGTTGGGCAAGCCCCTTTGTCTTGTAAGTGCTCTCTTTATAGTTTGTTTCTGTTTCCCCAATCTTCCCAGATGTTCCTGTAGCCTCCCTCCTCTGAGACAAAGCCCAAAAGAGAGAGAAGGTATCAAGGACCTATAGGACCTGACCTCCTGACCTTAACTTTCCTTTCCCCTTCCCCTGTTCCCTTAGTTTATTAGTCAGTTTTTTATTACTATAATGAAATAACAAGGCAGACTGCTTTAAAAAGCAAAGAGTTTATTTATCTCACTATTCTAGAGGTAAGAGGTCCAAACAGCATGATGCAGATTTGGGGGAGGGCACCCCATGGCTGCATCACATCATGGCAGAAGTGCATGCATATCTCTGTGTCTGTGTGGTCTCTCTCCCTCTCCTCATAAAGTCACCAGGATTCAACATGGAGACTCCACCTCAATAGACCTAATCTAACCTAATCACTTATCAAAGGTGCCAGCTCCAAACACCATAGTCAGATTAAATTTTCACCCTCCTAATACCATTAACATAAGACTTTGGGGCTTAAACTCTTGCATGATTCGAGGGTTACAAACCATACTAAGACCCTATCACTTAGTAAGTGGAACTGTTCTCATTTACTTCCCCTTCCTATCTAGTGGAGATTACCTGTACATTTAATTTTCAGCCTTCTTAAAAGGAAATTTAATCTGTTCCTTTCCTTTAGCACCAGAGGAGTGGAGAGAATAGGGAACTGGCCACATTAAGAAAACAATGTAAAATAGGTCTTACACATCCTTAATGGTCATAAAGCTTGCTCATATCTTTTTGTTCCTCCCATCAAGTAAAAATAAGCATGTTCCATGGAATTTAAAAGGGTTAATAGTTTGGTTAGTGTCTACTATGATTTGGATATGAGGTGTCCCCCATAAGTTCATGTATGAAATAATACAAGAATGTTTAAAGGTGAAATGATCAGATTGTGAGAGCTATAACCTAATTGGTGAATTAATCCACTTGAATGGATTAACCAGGTGGTAAATGCAGGCAGGTAGGGTGTGGCTGGAGGAAAAAGGTCACTGAGGGTGTGCATATGGGGTTTATATTTTGTCCTTGGTGAGTGGAACTCTCTCTGCTTCATGGTTGCCATGTCCTGAGCTGCTTTACCCTGACATGCCCTTCCACCATGTTCTGCTTCACCTTCATCCCAAAGCAATGGAGTTGCCGACCATGGACTGAACCTCTAAAACTGTGAGCCAAAGGAAACTTTTCCTCCTCTAAGTTGTTCTTGTCAGGTCTTTTGATCACAGTGACACAAAGCTGACTAAAACAGTTTTATTGCCTTTTTTCCCCAATATCCTTTTTTTTTAATTCTCTAATAAATGATGAAGATAGTAAATTATAATTTCCTTAAGAAGCATGGAAAATGTTATGTGTTAACTAATTGTTAACAACTTACAAATTAATATCTTTTAATGTATTGCTATGATTTTAAATGTGTATGGAAAAGGAAACCATAAAGCTAAAGAAACCAATTTGGTAAGAGAAAGATTTATGAAGACATAAGTTATAAACCAATGTCTCTCAATCCTGGCTGAAACTCTCTCATAAGAACAATATATTCAATATGTATTTATATGCAGCAGATGACACATTTCAAGACCCCCAGTGTATGCCTGAAACCAAACCCCGTAATACCAAACCCCGTAATTTGATTCCTTTTCTAAGATAGAAAAGTTCTTAACTAAGAACTTAGCATGCATTAAGGTCATAGTTGTTGAGTTTTTTTGGGGGGGGAGCGTGCCAGGGATTGAACTCAGGGGTACTCAGCCACTGAACCACATCCCCAGCCCTGTTTTGTATTTTATTTAGAGACAGGTCTCATTTAGTTGCTTAGCATCTTACATTTGCTGAGGCTCACTTTGAACTCAAGATTTTCCTGCCTCAGCCTCCCAAGCAGCTAGGATTACAAGAGTGCACTACTGAGCCTGGCATAGTCATAGATTTTTCAGCTTAAAGTGCAGCAGCAAAACTAGCATAGATTTCTTTCTCCTTCACAATTTCATGGATTGAAGACTTGTTCTTGCCATATGTAGATCTTAGCAACCTCTGCATCTGATTTTTTTTTTTCCTTATTAATTGCAGAATTTTCACCTTTTCAGAGAGGAAAGCACATTATGACTTCTCTTTAGTATATCTAAATCTCCAGTATCACTACTCCTGCACTTTGGGGCTATTTTTTTAAAGGGTTATTTGCATGTGAGAACTGCAATACCTCAAGGCAGTGGGCCTGATAACCAGGATAGCTACTAAGTGACTGATGTGCAGGTAACATATACAGTGTGGATACACTGGACAAAGGGATTATTCAGATCCAGGGTTGGACAGAGCAGGATAGCACAAGATTTTTACACTGTGTACATTTAGACATCCCTGAGGGTAGTGAAGTACAGTGATAGAGCACAGCATCCAACAGTGACTGTCTCTGTTCTGGTCCTGGTTCAGGGTGCCAGCTGTGTGTCCTGTAGCAAGTAATGAAAACTCATCCATAGTTTCCACACTTCTAAAAAATTGAATGAAGTGATATAATATGAAACACTTAAAACAATACCTGGCACATAATAAGTTCTATGAAGTATTAGGTATTACTAATCTGTGTGCAATTTGTTAATGATTACCAAGATCTCAACTCAATTTCAGTACTGATTCCTCCCATCATATTCTTGGGTGACAATGTCTTTCTTTGGTATTTGGTATTCCAAAGAATATCAAATTGTTTAAATTGTTTTGCAAAAATTAATGAAAGAATGGAGGCAAGGAAAGTCTGAAAAAAAGTAGTAACTTGACCTGTATGGCACATGAAAACAATTTCAAAACAACAGTAATTGAAATGGTATAGTAACACTAAGATGAACTGCAGGATAACTCAAAAATTAAGATTTTCAATGTTATATATTTGAAAATATGTTCCTTTTCAAATTTTTCCTATCTTAGTACATGATGCTTTTGTCTATACAGTTCATTAAGTCAGCATTTTGGAATAATACCAACAGCTTTCTCTTTTCCCCAATCTAATCCTATCAATAAACAATGTCAGTGTCTTGGCCCAAAACATTATAATAAAAAAATTAAATTTTCAAACTTGCTGAGAATCACAAAGGAGGAAATGAAAATTCCCACCAGCTGGCCAGGCTGGTGAGATGAGTTGGGTTCAAAGGAGCTGGCTGCAACAGCAAACTAAGAAAACAGCAAAGAAACCACACAACACAGGAATATGAGTTTCGAAGGTGGGACTGCTCTGTGACCCTAAGGGTCAGCTCCATGCTGGATAGCGCTGGAAGGAGCAAGAGAGAGAACACACCGGTAACCTCTCTATTTATTAGGGGGAAAACATTCGATGGAATATTCCACCCAAATAAGGCAAGAGGTAGTGTTACAAGAAACAGGGGGGTAGCCCAATCCCATTGGGTGATGCCCAAACCCAGAGCTGAGGCACTTCCTTGCCGAGTTCAGGTAAGGCCCACTTGCTGCACACAGCCTGAGATGCCAGATCAATACCCTCACTACTCAAGGCTGAGGGGGTGTGTTTAGCTCGAGTGCAGGGCGGCCCCCAACAGAAAATTATTTCAAAATGGTGTAATTATTATCCAAAAATTGGTTAACTGGGAAACAAAACTATGTTCCTAACCATATAATATTCCAGATATTAAGGTATTAAATATAAAATATTTAAAACCTTAATAACGACAAGAGAGTACAGATATTTATCTGATCTTTCTCAAGTAGGCTGAGTCACTGTGAAATACTTTATGCCATAGTCTTCTCAATTTTCTCAAACTCCTCTCCAACCTCTCTACTCCTCTCCATATAGCACAGCCATCTGTTTTCTTTTTTAATTAACTACACTCATCTTCAGGCAGTCTAAACCCATTTCTGGAACTGATGATTTATTGATTAATCATTATGCCACTATTTAACAAACTCCTTCAAAGGAAAGACAAAAACATTGAATATGAACTATTTTCCATTCTGTTTCTAGACTGTTTTCAACATAGTAGCTAATGAGTTCATAATGAGCAAGTTGTCTGCAGCAAATGAGGACCCTGATTGTTCCTAATGCAATGCTTATCTTCACATTGATTTCAATACATCTTCCTAATTGCCTTGTGGGCAGCAGAGCTGTCATATTTAAAGTAAATCTCCAGCTTCACTGGTTAGGCAGGGTTAAAATGAAGAGTAGTTGAAAGTTAATTGCTACTTCTCAAGAGGTTGGTTTCCTTGTTAGCATTTTGGCAGAAATGGTGGGCTTTGCAGAATACTCAAACTTTATCTAGGTTTATCTATGCACCTGATATACCAGCAGAAAGACCATGAATGTCTTCATCAGAAAGAAATCAGTCTTAAACACTCCTGAGTCCAACTGAAACTCCATGCCACATGTCAAATTCCACATCTTGTAGATTTCAACTCCGACCAAGAATTAAAACTCTGTGCAGTTTCCACCTGTAACACATACACTGCAGGGAGGTGAGCTGTCCATCACCCAGCTGAGGGGGCACTCTTCCTTGAACTCAAGCATCTGCTTTCCATGTCTTGGGATGGGAAGAGGGAAGAGTCCCAGCAGATTGTATGAAGCAGTGAGAGTTCAGGGGGAATTGAGATTCCAAATCAGGGGCCCATGGGGACCACAAACTACAGGATACAGAAGTGCACTCAGTGAGGAGCATATCCCTGTGCATTTCACCCCATGCTTTTTTATTTTCTTTTTCTTCCCCAATTTGGAAGTCTCCAGGTCTCTGACAGTAACTAAAGGAATGTAATAATCACTGGGGCACTTTCCTAGAATAAACTCTCAAAAGCACTCTAAAGGAGAACAATTAAGGAACATCAGTTCTTCCACAAAACTTGTCTAACTCAATATGATGTTTTTCATGGTCCGAATCCCTATGGGACTAGAATAATAACAACAAGAAACTACTACTTTCTTATTTGTTTTTTCAATCATTTTTCCCCCACATTTAACTTCTCTCCAAGCAAGACATATCTTACAACATATGTCAAAAGAAACTCTCCAGCCACTGGTAACATGGTAGTTCTCAATCTCTGCAGCATACTAAGGAACTTGAAAAATACTAATGCAACTGGGCACAGAGGCGCATGCCTGTAATCCCAGCCACTCGGGAGGCTGAGGCAGAAGGATCGCAAGTTCAAAGCCAGCCTCAGTAAGTTAGTGAGGCCCTAAGCAACTCAGTGAGACCCTGTCTTTGAATAAAATACAAAAAGGAATGGGCATGTGGTTCAGTGTTGGAGCACACTGATTCAATCCCCAATACCAAAAAGAAAAAAGAAAAATACTGATACAGACCACTAGTTTAATTGCTCTGGAATGCAGCCTGAGAATCTGCATTTTTGTAAGTTCCCCAGGTAATTCTAAAGTGCATCTGAGGTTGAAGGTCCAGATATAAGAAATGAGTGGTGTCATACACTCTGAAACAGTTGTTACTGCCTGCAAATTTGCAAAAATAATAAAATAGGGGTACCATTCCATCAGTTTTTCACTTCTGTTGAGTCATTTGCATTGATAGCTGGTAAACTTAAATTCACCTCATAATTATCACATAAAATATCTTTTCAAGATTCTATTAAAATGCAGCATAGAAAAGACATTGTATATACACAAATTTAATATATATACACTGGAAAATACAGTTGAAGGCAGTAAAAATTGCCATGATGTTTTTCAAATCGAGAAAAAATTGTTGGCACCAAATGATTCTCCAAAGACTATCATTCAAATGTCCAAATCTGTCAAAAGCTTCCAGCTACTTTCCAGAAAAGTGCATTACTTCCAGTTTTTTATAGTTTAATTAACAGAAATAATTCAAACAAAACAGCCAAAGGGAAGAGAAACACACAAAAAAATCCAACAGGATACTTTATTGAGTGGCATTACAGAGACACTATTGGTCCTGATCATGTGCACTGGATATGCACATTATGTCATTACATATAACTGCCAGAGGCCACACTCAATGGGCATTTGGACCCCTGTCATGTTTGTTAGTCTAAAGAGAAAGGTAGCACACATTTGGGGGAGGGGGTTACATCCATGCTCTTAGTTAGGATTCTTAAATTTTCATACATTTAATGTTGTACTTGATTTTGGCTTTCTCCGAAAAAAGCTAATATTAAGTCAGTAGTGCATCTCACAATCTCTAACAAAATACTCTTACAATTTAGAAATGCCCTAATAAGTTGACATATATTGACTCCTGTTTTCCAGGCAATGTACTAAGAGCTTTACTGAATCATCTTACTTAGGCTTTTTCCCCCTTGGCATTGCTGGTGATTGAACCCAGGGCCTCACACATACGGAGCAAGTGCTCTACCACTGAGCCACATCCCCAGCCTCTGCATTTTTATTATTATCATGTTAGAAATGAGGAAACTAAAGCACAAAGAGGTTAAGTAACTTGCCCAAGGTCACACAGCAGGCAAATATGAAAGCCAGGATTTGAATCCAAACAGTCTAACTCTATGTATTAGAATTTAGGAAAGTTTCTTACGCTGGGAATGCCATTTTAATAATTAAAAGGGAAGTTTATTAGGGGCCACGCATGGAAGGGGGAGAAGAAGGGAAAACAGGGACCAACTGAATCAGGGGCAGGCGCGAACAGAGAGGGGTTTCAGTCCAGGGCTGGCTTAAATAGCAAAGTGGTGGTCAGAGACCCCCTGAAGTGGGTCCTTGCCCTATAGGCTGCCGGAGATGATGGCCAGGGCACCTGCTGGCCAGGTTCACTGGCCAGGCTGAGTTCCTTGGGAAATGTAGTCTTTTCACAAAGTACCTGGGAGGCGCAGCCTCCTGCCCGGAACCCAACACTATGGCCCATGCTTTAATCACTAGGTTATATGAAGTTGTGTGTTTTGTTTTGTTTTGTTTTGCACATAGAGTGTACCACACACAAGACAGTCAATAAATGTTTAATAAGCATATACCATGTACTAAATCTGTTGTAACTACTGGAGGTGGCAGTAAATAAAACAGATGAAGTCCCTATCTTCTTAGAGCTGATATTCTAATAAAATACATTGCAAATGGTTAATGACTAAACAAAGATGGAGATAAATTAAAATTAAAACAAATTTTAAATAGTAATAAATACTACACTGCAAATCAAGCTAACGAGACAGAAAGCTATGAAGTGGTCAGCAACGGCCTCTCTAAGGAAGTCATATTTGGGCAGAAGCCAGGGGAAAGGGGTAGGGCGTGGTAAGAGGCCTCGAGGCTGGAAGGAAGAAGCTCCGGAAGTCCCTGGAGCTACGGAAGAGTCCGCGATGCTGACCGGCTGCGACAGGGGAGGGTGGTGCCCGGTGAGGTTAAAGGGCGTGGGCGGGACTCAGCAGCTCTGCAGGCAGGCGCACCAGGGAAGAGTCCGTTCTGGCCCACCTTAAGCCACAGCGGGGAGGTTTGAGAAGGTGTGGAGTGGCTCAGAAAGGAAGCAGCTCTCCCAGGACAGCTCTGGGGATGAAAGAAGCAGAGACTGAGGAACCTCTGGTCTATCTCAGAGCTCCCAAGGGAGCACAAAGCTCCTGCTCTTCCTCATCAGAAGAACGTGTCTGATTTTGCCTGGGTCCGGGGTCTGCCTCTCGGCTGCGGGAGAGGGGGCACATCCGGACGTCCGTGTCTCAGCCACTGCTATCCATCCTTGAGTGCTGTTTCCAGAAGAGGGGACGATGCTGGGCAGCACAACGGGCAAGGTTTCCCCACACCAGGATGAAGGATTTGGATTAATCCCAAATGTAGCAGGAAGCCTTAGGTGGGTCTTACACAAAGCAAAGACAGGTTACATCTTCGTAGAGTTTGAATGATTGAACGAATGCTGCTTAAGTCTGTGCCTTTAATTTCTGGGATATGTTCTCATTTCCTTTTTTTCTCAAAATAAAGTGTTTTAGAAATAAGAGAAAGCAAAGAATCATTTACAACCTCAGCAGAGAATAAACAGTGAGAAGAAAAATTCTCTTCTGTATTGACTTTATGTCTCCGAATGCCAAATGCTAAGGAATGATTTAGCTCAAAAATGGCGCTTCCACAACTCAGCAGAAACTGGGGCCACAGCCAACTTACTGGAAACATCTTTTCCAAGCAATGAATACAAGATATCGCTGCCTCTAAGCTACTTGACACTGAGCTGGGAATATTTTCTCATGGCATAAATACCACACAGCTGGTAAAACAAAAAACAAAACAAATTTATTCTTGAGTATTACTGATCTGAAAATCTGTGTCAACATAGACTCTGGGGTCACAGAAACCTAGTTCCTGGTCCAAGTCAACCACTTAGAAGATATGAGCTTAAATAAGTCAATTAACCTCCACAGCATTAGTTTCTAAAGCTAAATTGGAAATAATAATACCTACAACATACCATGTTTGTGAGGATTGTGTTAGAAAATATGTTAAGCATCTAACACTGTAACTCACTGGGATTCTACTTGGTTAAGCTCTTGTTTATCTTTGCATTGGAGAATGGTCAGTATTAACTAAATGTACATTGCCATTGTGTTTGCAGTGAGGATGTGGAGGGAAAAAATGGTTTCCAAGGGGTTTTAGCTTTTAATACTTTAAAAGATCTATATTCCTTGAGTCTGGTTCTTACCAAGGCTTCCTACATCAGGTAATAAAAATTGCTACCATTAACTTAGGGCTCATGGTATGCCAGGCACTATTTTAAGTACTTCATATTTATTAATTCATTTAATCTATGCAACACCACCATGAGGTTGAGGTTGGCGTCGTTATATTCCATTTTTAAATGAAAGAAATATATTTGCCCAAGGTCATAAAGCAGGCAAGTGACAGAGCTGGGATTTGAACCTCCAATTGTCATTTCTGGAGCCCTTCACTCTTAAGCATTCTTTTCTACTTTCCAAATAGCAGAGAAATGCTAATCCATGCGTGATCCCAATAAGCCACACAACTCTCTTCCTCTCTGAAAAGCTGTTCCACTTGGGATTTGGAGTAACAAATGAAAACACCCAATTTTAAAATTCTGTGTGTTTTGTGAATCCTCAAAAAATAGATTTAAAGAAGTTTCAAGTTTTAACAGTGCTTTATGTGAATATGGCAGAGACCAAGTCTTCTTCAATATTGTTCCATTCACCGATGGTGCCTATAAGCTGTTCCGTGGACATATGAACAAACCAGCTACAATTAATCTTGCCATGGACCAAGCCCTATAGGCTCTGTCTATTCACTGAGATAGCAGGTGTGACACGAAGGAAACATTAGCAACTGGGATCACTCAGTGGTCTGGGAGTAGAGGGAAAGTAGCCCTTCTTCCCATGTCCCCATTAAAATAGATTTAAATGATCTATGTACAGGACCTGGAGAAATTCTGATAGAGACCAGTCTCCTTGCAAGCTGGCGTTAGTCCTGTGGAGGACCACAGAGACACTGTAAGGAAGCTCTCTCTTCTCTAGGGTTTTATTCCTACCTATGGATCTGGAGGATGAAGAACAAGGGCAGCCGCAGGCAATTCCAAAGTAAGCAAGGTGTCCCCCTGGCACCCTTTCATTTTCCTTTCTGTGCCTATCACTTCTCACCAGGAATATAGAATCCAGAGCTGAAAGTTTCCAACAGCTGCAATTTACCCCATGACTCTGAAGCTACACTCAGCTCCATCTCATTTCCATTTTCCCCATTAATCAAACATCCCACTCTTCAATGTCCAGGTTATCGCTGATCAGGGGGATAATCTCCAATATGATTTCTTACGACTTCACACTAAAAGAAATCCTTTTCAAACTTCCTAAAATGCTCTGACGGGATTTGTAACACTACCAAAACTTTTAACCATTTGACAGTGCCTAAAAAATTTTAGCATCCAGGAGGTTGGACTGTGAAATTCAACTGTAGTCAAGATATGAAGAGAACTTGTTGAAATAAACTGGTTCTACCCTCTGGGACAGAACAGCACAGTCACCTGGGAAGGAGACAGAAGGAAGCTCATGTCATCCCACTTTCAGCAGCCAGCTCAGAAATAGAAAAAATGGCACCCAGGCAACCATGTGAGAGCCTCTGCCATGGCCAAGAGGGTGCCTCCCTCTCACCCACATCCTGCGTAGGCTATGGACATGGGGTTTCCCTCGGTGGAATGGGCTGGCTGAGAAATAAAAGCTAAGAAAAACAGAATGATGAGAAAACCACAGGACACAGAAAGTAGTTTCAAAAGCGGGGGCAGGACAGGCAAGGTGATCAGGCAGATCAAGCTTCTGTACTCTGGCAAAATGGAGCCCTTCGGCTTGCTTTATTTATATCAGGAGACATCAAAGGCAGGGATAATGTTTTGAGGGAGGAGTCTTGCTTCCTGGTGTCTTACAGTCAGCAGATTGATTGACATCTTGGCAGGTCACATCCATCTCAGGTGCTGTGTGGGATCTCTGGCAGAGCTTCAGGGGGAAGTTCACCTGCACCAGGTGGTCAATCCCTGTGGGGGGGTTACCAGGGGAGGTTCCCAATGACAGACTTATCTCCTCATTAGGCTACTATATGCAACATAATCCACACACAGCCCAGGGAAGGCTCCAGACCCACTTCCTCCTTTTGCATTCATTCAGGATGATCCCTCAGCCCCTTGCAGTAATACCACAGCAGGAAGCAACAAGTATGTTCTGCTGAGGGGTGATGATGGCCTAGGAGGGCTGAGATGGAAAGATCTTCAGAGGCCAGCCATGCTCAGGATATTTTGTTCGGATTCTTAAGGACAAAAAAAAAAAAAAAAAAAAAAAAAAAAAAATTACCTTTTTCAGAATAAAAGAAAGGGAGCAAGGAGCAGGATAACTAGAAGGATAATTTCTAAAACTCCAGCCATGACAACATTAAGGACACCAGAAAACTGCTCTCAGAGAAAACTAATTTTTTTCTTCTTTTCCCTTCTTTTTTGTTAAAATGCTTTAATGGAACCTCTGATTATGCAAAAGGAAAACCCAGCCCAGTTCCAGAGGTATAATTGAGAGACTGTGAAACTAAATTATTCTGTACAGTAATGTGTTTCATCTTTGTGCAAATGGAATTGGGCATGGAATTGTTTGTTTTATTTTAAAGGACTTTTTTCTCCTGATAAGTTTGGAGCCTCAAGCTTCACTCTAATCCAACAGGGTAGACTCCAGGAACTTGGAAGCAGAATAGAACCCAAGGAAAGAAAGCCATTAAGGAATTCCCTCTGACAGCGTTTGTCTGGAGGTCTTTGGATGCAGTGATGTCTGTTATCCAGTTTCAAAATATTCTATGAGACAATTCTCTTCCATGACCTGCCAAGTCTTTAAAGAAGCTTCCCTAATTTATGTAGTTCAGTGTGAGCCATAAATGAGAACTTTCTGCATGATGGAGACTAAGTGACTTGGGGATAGGAGAGTAAACCAAATGGGCAAGACTAATGAGGAAGAAGCCAGTACCTAAGCAACACATGTCATTATATTTCTTGTAACACATAGTGCTCTCAGGAAGGAGAACTGTATAAATCTTTCAACTTCATTACATATTTATGCCTATTTTTAAGTTTTATTTTGTTTCCTATATTGACTCTTTGTCCAAAAAATACATGCCTGTCATGCTGTTAGTTTTCCTGAAATGTTTGGCTCTGTGTTTAGGGGATATTGAACTAGATTGGTTCTAGGAATGTTTTTCCATCCAATTGATGGCAATAGGATGTTTCAGGGCAGATTAGGCTATGGACTGAACAGATAGATAGTCATTCCTCAGGTAGTGTCCCCAATTCTCTTGTGGCTAAAATGGGTATAATTTACCTTTTTCTCCTGACCAATCCTGTAGTCTTAGAGCCTTACATTTGAGTAGACCCACTCAAAGAGTGATATTCCCAGCTTTATCCTAATGGCCACTGTGAAAGCAAAGGCAATCTGGTAAATTAATTTCCCAATGGGTCATGATGTCAGGACCCCCAGAACCACCCTCATCTTCAGTGATTTTCTAGAAGGAATTACAAGACCCTGAAGTAGTTATATTCACAGTTACAGTTTATTGCAGTAAAAGTATACAAAGCAAAATCACCAAAGAAAAATGTCACGGGGGCAAAGTCTGGAGGGAACCAGGCACAAACTTCTAGAGTTCTCTCTAGAGGACATACTTCATTCCTCCAGCAATAACATATGGCAACATATACAAAGTTCTGTCTACTAGAAAAGTTCACTAGATTTCATTCCTAAGATTTTTACTGGGGCTAGTTATATTGGAACCCTCTGCCTGGCACATTCTATAATTCCAGACTCCCAGAGGAAAGGTGAGAGCTCAGCATAAAACATAGTTTGGGGCTGGAGTTGTGGCTCCGTGGCAGAGTGCTTGCCTACTATGTGTGAGGCACTGGGTTTGATTCTCAGTACCACATATGAATAAATAAAAAATAAAGGTCCATAACAACTAAAAATATATGTTAAAAAAAAAACATAGTTTGTGCAGCAGGGCACTGTGACACAGGCCTGTAATCCCAGCAGCTTGGGAGGCTAAGGCAGGAGGATTGAGAGTTCAAAGCCAGCCTCAGCAACAGGGAGGCACTAAGCAACTCAGTGAGACCCAGTCTCTAAAACAATACAAAAAAAGGGCTGGGGATATGGCACAGTGGTTGAGTTCAATCTCAACTCAGTCCCTGAGTCCAATCCCTAGTACCAAAAAAAAAAACCAAAAAAAAACAAAAAAAAAAAATAATACAAAAATTGTGCAGTCTAGGCACAGTAAACCAATAGTGGAGACACTACTGAAATCCAACTTCCCTGGTACGGGCCATGAGCCAAAATTGCAAGTAGGTCTTTCTAAGGACAACTGTCTCAGGGCTTTGATACTAGCTCTTTTCTGCACAGTCATCCAGAGATCTCTCTCCCCAGCATGACCCTTGGAGTTTTTCTGGATTCCTTTGTGTAAGCTCAAGTCTTGGAGACCCTGTAAGGGACTTCAGGATTTCTGGTTCTATTCAGTTTTGCCATCAGTATATAAGAAGTTCTTAAAAGTATGTGTGTTGCATAAATGAGCTCTTTTTAAGATGTGTGATCAAAAACTAAAAGAAAATAACTCTAAAATATTAACAAAGGATAATGTTATTCCATATGATTTTTATTCTTTATATTTTTCTATGCTTTCCAAACTTTCTAGAATAAACACAAGCTATTTTATATTTAGAAAATAGTAAAAATAAATGTTGGTTTCCAATGAATTTTCTAAGTAATGCTTCTATAGATCAGATGCCAACTCTGCAGGGTGAGACCCACGGGATAACTTTCACTCCAGAGACACTTTGAGCCACAGACATTCCAGGTGATGTCCACATCACAAATAATTTGTCTCTTGAGACTTAACCTCAACACCATTCCCTTCCATTTACTCTTCATAGTTTAAACTCATGAAACACAATGGTCAATGCTCCAAACAGATTTGTTAACTTATTACTAAAAATTTAATAACACACTGATGTTTTCCAGCGTTCAGTGGTAAGTGATACAAACAGCGAATGCTGTAATCAACTTTTGACCATCTGCACAAATAGAAATCATCTTTTAATTAAAAATTACTTTCCGAAGCATATCTCACTGGAGCTAATATTAAAAATTAATTTGCATCCTAAAAATGTTTTAGGTGGCAATGAAAGAGAATCCTACAATTTTTTGTTTAATTTGGAACAAGCAATGCAGTAGTTTATATTACTACCACATATTCTAACTTAGGATAACTAATAAGGATTTAAGATTGATAAATACCAAAATTATAAATACCCAGATTCTCTAAATAATGGCTACATTTTTTCTAGCCTCGTTGTCAAATGTACTTTCTTCATTGTTGTAATACCTTTAAAAGAACCGACATCTGTACCCAAATGTCTTAGTTATTTTTCTGTTGCTGTAACGAAATACCTGAAGTTAGGTATTTTTTCAAAGGTTTGCTGGGTACAGTGGTGCATGGCTGTAATCCTAATTACTTGGAAAGTTGAGGTGGGAATATCACAAGTTTAAGGCCAGTCTTAGCAACTCAAGAAGACCTTGGTCAAAATAAAAAATAAAAAAGGCAGAGGAAGTAGCTCAGTGGAAGAGCACTTGGCTAGAATGCATGAGGCCCTGGATTCAATTCTCAGTAGCACCATTTAGAGAGAGAGAGAGAGATATTTTACTCAGATTTAGAGCTGAAAGTCTAAGATTGGACAGTCTCATTAGTCCAGACTCTGGAGAGGGCCTTCTGGAGAGGGCCTTCTTAGTGAGAGTATGCACCAGAGAGAGAGGGCAATCACATGGCAGGACAGGAAGCAAGAAGGATTCGGGGGCCAACCCTGCTCTTTTTATAACAACTCCTGAGAAAACTACAGTAATCCCTTCTGAGGGCAGTGTCCCCAGTGATATAACCACCTGCAGCTAGGTCCCATCCCTTAAAGTCTCCACCACCTCAACAGAGTCACTCTGGGGAACGCACTTCCAGCACATGAGCCTTTGGGGGACACATGCAATAGAGATCCCAGTCATAGCACCAAACTACATTCTCCACATGAGGAAGAAAAAAAATATCTCATGAAAACATATATCAAATCTAGTAATTATACTCCCAACAGAAATGAGGGAAGGATGCAGAAAAAAAACATGTGCAAAAGTGGTTATGGCCATTTTGCTCATAAAAAGCAAAAGCTGGGTACAACTCAAATGTGCACCAGCAGTAAAACAGATACATAAAATGGTGCTACATTCATATAACAGAATACAAGACCATGATGAAAGCATGTCTGTCAGGAAGATAAATGAAACTTCAAACAAAATACTGAGTGAATGAAGTCAGACAAATAGAGATGTGCTGTATGATTCTGTTTATACAAAGATTAAAACAGGCAAAATAATTTGAAGCATTGGAAATCAGGGTACCAATTACCCATAGAAGAGAGAGTGACTAGAAGTGGGGGCACGGGAAGAGCTTCTGAGATTCTCAAAACATTCTGTAGCTCAGTGTAGGTGGTGTTTACAGGAGTCATTCATTCGTACTACAAACTTAAAGATTTATATACCTGTCTGTAGATGTTTTACTGCTATAAAAAATTTATTGCCCCCTAGAAAAAGAGGTTTACAGAAAGTTTATACATCTTAAGAAACACCATTTATTTAAGTTCAACTAGTTAATATCTCTAAGAACATGGATGGCTACATATATAATGTATTGATATATATGACATGTCATATATGACCTATCTGTGTCATGCATATTTCTCCAGTCCTCTTGAGTCTGAATGGGAGGACATTCCATTAAAATATAACATGAATATCACTTGTTCTTGCTTGCACTTGCCTTACCAAAACCCCTGTGCCTTATGTCCCATGTTCTGCACTTCTGGGAGTGTCCAGAAGGTGTCCCCATGTGCTTCCACTCTGCAGGCTCGTCCTCTCCCCAGGCACCAGGATTCACGCAGGTCCTTCTCCAAGCTATGCAGAAGAGGATAGAAGAGAATGACTCACCTGTACCTGTTGGAAGGCAAAGCAGTGTTTCTGAGATCTGAGTATTTTATATAAAACTTAGAAGATTCAGCGTACTGACAGCCCTACATACCCCCATGGTACACGTGCTTCTAGATAGCTGGACCAAGGAACAGAGGCAAGAAACTGCTATAATGTCATCATCAGACTCAGGCATTCCCTCTGACAACTAATTTGTGTACCCAGTAAAGCTAAGCACCAACTCTATCTGCCCTTAGGTAGCTTTCTCACCTAGGAAACTTCTCATCCCTTGAGAGCCACCCACAGATGGCTAAACTGCCCATGTGTATCTATATTCCAACAATGGGCATGACCAAACATCTTTCCCAGGTGACTTCATCTCCCTGGAGCATGCTGACTTCACTCAGGCCTGTCTCATGGGCTCATAGATGTGCCCAGACAGGCTTGAAGCCCTGTACTAGACCCCAGCAGAGGCTTTGTTATTCTAATCCTGTAAATTGAAATGGTTGACTGGCAGGCCCATGCCACTCATGCATCAAACATTGAATATTTTCTAAATCTAGCATAAAAATATTAAAATCCCATGCTTTTTTCCATTTTTAAATTTGCTTCAATGTTCTGTATCAAAATAAGTGATTTCTTTTTTTTTTTTTTTTGTGGTACTGGGGATTGAACTCAGGGGCACTCGTCCACTGGGTCACATCCCCAGCCCTTTTTTGTATTTTATTTAGAGACAGGGTCTCACTGAGTTGCTAAGTGCCTCGCCACTGCTGAGGCTGGCTTTGAACTCGCGATCCTCCTGCCTCAGCCTCCCAAAGTGCTGGGATTACAGGCGTGAGCCACCGCGCCCGGCTCAAAATAAGTGATTTCTTTAGATTTCAATATATTTTTATCTAAGATTTTGAGAGAGATAAAGTGCCATCTACCTTATGCTGTGGCTAAAATGATCAAAAATAACCAATTTTCATTTATATTCTTCAGATTAAGGGTCATTTTTTCAGAGGGTTTTGGTGCATGAATATCTGGAACAAAGAGAGAACTAAAGCCTGATTAAAATTGCAGTCACATCCCCCAACCACTTGCTTTCCTGATGTGTTCCAACAGCGAATTCCTCCACCTGCTGGTGCCAGCCTGTCTCTGCAGTTCAGACACCATTCATCAAAAATCTCATGAAATGGAGTGGGGTGCAATTCCAAACCTTCATCTTAAAATGTATTATGATTAAATGACGAAGATATTCTAATTCAAGAGGGTGGTAGGAAAAAATGGAACTTTCAAGAAGAAAAAAAATACTCTGCTTTCTCTTCAGAGCCTATAAATCTTTTGCCTTTTACTAATGATTTCCATGGAGAAACAGTTATTTTCATTTGGTTTCCTGTGACCTTAGATAGCACTTAAGGTCCGGCTACTTGTTTTTTTTTTTTTTTTTTCTTTTTTGCATAGTCTAATGGTCTACTTTGTATTTTCTTATGAATGTGATACCTTGAACTAATTTTAATGTTTTGAGGAAGGCAGACACCAAACAACTTTCAAACACAGAGCCTTGTGTATTTAATGATTGCTGCTCATTCAATGATTGCTTTGTTAATGTTCCAAATTGACCAATGCTTCCAGATCCTTCTTTTACCTGTGATATGACCATAGTGAAGTCCTATTAGTATAGTTATAAAATCTAGGTCATGTTGTAGAGACCATTGCCACAATAAACATATGGACTTCTACTTAAGTATAAGGCAAAAAGGGTAAGAAAAAGAAAAAGGCAGTTCCCAGAAAATGGAGCCCTGGAGAGACAATGTCTCTGGTTACTGTATAGTCAATCTGATTTACTGATGTATTCCAAATGACCAGCACAATGCTGTACTCACATAGTAGGTGTAAACAAATATTTTCCTAAATAAATCAAAAAGTTGAAATGTTGAATTTGAAAAATAGGCTATACATATCTTTGCTCAATGCACTACAATCCATCTATGATAACAAAAAATGAAAAGGGAAAAAAAAGTCCTGCATCTGTGTATGAGATTAGCTTTTAATATAAACCCAGATGCCCAGCCTTGAAAATATTAAATGAGAGAAAGCCATTCTCTCTTTGGATTTCTGGAGTTTTAAAGCTAACAAATGTTACCCATCTATATCGAAGCATCTTACTAGTTAGAGCTTATTTAAAGGCAGATAATTAAACAGTTCTGAGTAAGTTAAAGTATTTGGCATTTGAGAACCTGGGGGTTTTGATTCCTCAGGTTTTGCCCCCTCAATGGAACAAAATTCTGAAAACTAATACTGCTTGTTTTATAAGACTAATTTTGGCAATTAATCGATTGCATGCAAAGGGCAGGTCAAAACATGGACTCAAGGAGAAGTTTACTTTGACACTGGCCCTGAGACAAGGTGACGGGGGCGGGGGGGGGGGTTGTCCATTGAGCGCGTCTGCTGAAACCCTGTGCTTAGCACATTTTTCACTTCCTTTCCTCGGTCAGGATTTGTTCATGTCTGTTTGCAAAACTTTCCCAGAGTTAATCTCCTCATTCTTTCCCATACATGGTTGAAAGCCTTTTCTGAAACGTGAGTTCTGTTGCAGGAGTAGTAATACCAGAGAGTGAAGCAAATACATGCAGTAGACAGACTGTGTTGTGCAAGGCACAGAGTTTATAACTTTTATATTATTCTAATCTGAGTCATCCAAGAAGCGGAAAACTTTGATCTCAATCAGTCCACTCAATTTAGGTTCCCTGAGCAAGGGTGCCCTAGTGTCAAGTGGCTGGGGTGGAGGATGGGAAGCCTCCAGCCTTGCTACCTGACCACTTGGGTGTTCTCTGAATCAGTCTTCAACCAGTGGCTGCCCTGAGTCCCGCTGGTGATGGAGAGCCTTGTAAATGTGCCTAAACTGAGACTGCTGAGACTCTCCAAGAAGATACTTTCTCCCTGGGGTCCTACTACCTGCCCTAGCTTTTCCTAGGAAATGGAGCTAAGGTCCCTTGCTTCTCTGAGATGCTCAGGCTGCCTGGGATCTCTGGTGCCTTCTTAGGAAAGCAAGTTCCAGGCTCCTCACTCTGAAAGGTGCTCTTTCTATTCTCCCCCAAACCCCCATATCATCTACTCACTACCACCTCACTCTCCTCAGACCCTCAGCCCTCACTCTTGACTTCTGCATGTTAACGTGCAGTTCCGAACCAGGAAGAGTCATGTCCTTCTTCAGAGCTCATAAGCACTTCCAGTGCTAGAGTAGCTCCTTCAGGGAGATAGGAAAAAGTAAAATATTGGGAGGAAATAAAAAATTAGTACTTCAAAGTGTAATCCCCTCCCAGAAGTTTGCATCTTCATAGTGCCTTTAGCCTTTCCTCACATGTCTCTACTAATGGTTTTTCTGAGCTAAGCCATCTTGTGGAGTGAGAAGGACAAGGAGCATTACTCTTAATTTGCAGAAGTTGAAATTGAGGCTCTGATTCTCCAGTGTCAGCATCTTCTACAACAGGCATATTGAGACTGTCCATGATTTGAGAGACAGGAAAAAAAATGGGTTGTAAAACTTTCCAGTTTTTCACGAATTTCCACTAGACCACTCTTAATAAGCCAAACTACTGTACTAATGAGCAAATCAAGTATGACAGGAAGCAAAAGTGCCAGGAACATCCACTTCTTCAAGACAAGCCAACTACACTCAAGTAACGAGAGAATGATTGCAGTCACAGCCCATTACAAAGATGGCAATTTGGTCAGTCACACTATCTGCAGATGGTATGGTGTTCAATAGTAAAATCAATCCAGGCTCTCAGTCATCTTTCTAAATATTTAAAACAGCAGAGCCTGGTTAGTGACCTTGGCTGACAGACTCAATACATTAAAAATATCTGAACAAAATGTACGTATCTCTACTCATTGGGCATAATGCTCAGCCCATCTTTTATACTTCCCCTCTCCAGGATGTAAATGATCTGTATATGGGGCCACTTTGGGCATCTGGCATTTTCTTGGACACAGGACTGGTTAAAAATAGACCAAGCTGGGCACAGTGGCACACACTGGTAATCTCATCAGCTCTGGAGGCTAAGACAGGAGGATTGCAAGTTCAAAGCCAGCCTCAGCAATTTAGCAAGGCCCTAAGCAACTCAGTGAGACACTCCCCACCATCTCTAAATAAAATACAAAAAAAAGGTGGGGGGGCTGGGGATGTGATTCGGTATTTAAGTGCCCCTGAGTTCAATCCCTGGTACAAAAACAAAACAAAACAAAACAAAACATAGTAGACCAAAAGGTCAACAAACCACACACACAAAAATCCAAGTGAAGTTGTGCTTGGTGATGCACACATGTAATCCTAGCAGCTCAGGAGGCTAAGGTAGGAGTATCACAAGTTCAAAGCCAGCCTCAGCAATTTAGGAAGGCCCTGAGCAACTTAGTGAGATCCTATCTCAAAATAAAAACATTAAAAAGGCCTGGGATGTAGCTCAGTGGCAAATGACCCCAGGGTTAAATCCCCAGGACTAAACACAAAAATAAAAACAAACCCAAAACAACCAAATGAATAGATAAATTGGTTAGCTAAGATGCAGTCAAAATTTGGGTTCACATAACAGATCCCAAATCCTGTTTCAGGGGAGTGAAATCAATGTTTAAGGATGTGAAAAACATTTCTGCCACTCACTTGTGAAGATCCTGAGCAAGCTACATAGTTTGTAAGCCTGTTTCTTCGTCTGTGAAATGGGAAGAAAAATAGACCTTGCTTCACAGAGCTGGTAAGAGGACTAAATGAGGTAATGTATGTAACCAGAATCCTTTGGAAAATGCTAGTTACAGCCTTGGTGAATTTGGAAATGATATTTCAGCACAATAAGCCCTCCTTTGAGACAGTGGAAAATAGTATCTTTTTGTGATAACCACCAAATGGGTCTCATACACACAAACACACAAGGGTAGGGAATATAACTGACCCAGGGCTGTAGATAGCCTTGCTGTGTTTGCACAGAGGTCAAGTTTCCCTGGGACACTCCACCAATGACTAGCAAAGAACCAGGGACTCCTCCCACTGCTGATTTTGGCTTCAGAACCACCCAGTGGCCTTGCTGGATCCTCCAGCGACTATAGGGCAGTCTGGATATGCCCCCTCCCTTCCCCTCCTTCTCTCCTTTGCTCTGCATCATGGTCTGCTGCTCCCCTGGGCTAAATTGGCTCCTTCCTCAAGTCTCTCCCACAAACATTTACCCTAATAAAACCCTTGCACATTGAATCCCGATTTAGCATCTACTTCCATAAAAATCTCAAACTAACACATTTGTCCATGGTTCTTTTCTGACAGTGGGGAGCTTATGCTTGTCCTGTGAGGTTCGGACAGTTTGCAGCTGTTTACAGATGCTGTTTCATTACAGCAGCCACAAGGAAGCAGTAGAGAAGAAACAGGAATAATACATGTCACTGTTAACAAGGCTGGTATAAACATAAATAATAAATCTGATTGTTTTTCAGGCACCCATAGTTTTTAGTGTTTCAGTCAGGGAAGAGGCTGAAGGAAAGGTTTGGTATTATTTGGTTTGGTTTGGTTTGGTTTGGTTTGGTTTGGTTTGGTATTGGGCTGTTCCTACCACTGAGTTACAGCCCCAGTCCTTTTTCTTTTTTATTTTGAGACAGTGTCTGGTTAAGTTGTCAAGGCTAGCATTAGACTTTCAATCCTCCTGCCTCAGCCTTCTGAGTCACTGAGATTATAGGTGTGTGCCCCTATACCTGGTTTAAAGGAGAGGTTTTTAAAGATATTAATTTTCTCGTTCAAGTAACTCAAGTAACTTAATTTCTTGAAGCCTCAGGTTTCTGGACTAGTATAGAAGGATCAAATATTGGATTTTGAAGGGAACTCAGTGTCCATCAATCTCCTTGTTTCTCAAACTTCAATTACACCTGTATCATGTTCTTTTTCCCTAGTCATTACCACACAACCTATATAGTTTTTCTGGAAATAAGTTCATTTTAACTGAAAATTTGAAAAACACAGTTCATATTGGAACAAAAATTGGAAAAGTAACATTCACAATAATTAGAACACAATTTATTGAATTCTAGTTAGATGCTAAAACCTGAAGAAAGTTGGAGTCTACCTTCTGTTTAAAATGCAGATTAACAAATGCTAAATACTAACACCAAAGACTTTTCAGAAAATTTAAAAGGAAATGAGAAGGAAATAACTGTTAGGCAGTAGATTTAGTGTCCTGGAAGACTGAGTCTATGAGTACCCCAAATCATCTGGTGCCATTATGTACTCTTTAACATGGAATTATACCCCAGTTTTCCTTCCCACATTCTTCAGTTTGAACATCTAATTTGATGGTTAGAACATTTGAAAGTTTTTCCCCACAGAGAGATGTTCAATTCAGGAGAGTGGGCTCACTGGCTGGATGCTGAATCAAGAAAATAGTATTTTCATTATTTCATCATTATCCTGGACTTCCAACAAGTATTCAGTACATCTAAGTACAGAGGGAGGCTAGGATCCACCTACTTGAAATAGGCTTAAGCTAAACTAAGAAACAGTAAGTCTGCTTTTAGTGTCTTCCGTCTCTTCTTTTGTAACCCTACTTTCTCACTCCCCATTCAAGTGCTCAGACTTTATTTTGCCTTCTGCTGCTTAGAGACCTCCATGTGAGTAATATCTACTGACACTTGGCCTTTTACCTTATTTTCCATCCAGCTATTAGAGCTGACTGAAGTATTTCACACTAATGTGTGAATGACCCAAAACTGGCTTAATGCTGTGACTATCCTGTGGGTATTTAAAGCTGATTTAAAAAAAAAATTTTTTTGCAACAAAAGAGTTTCTCCTTCAGGCTCCCCTCGGGGCTCCACTCCACTCTCCTAATTCAGGACTCATCCAAATCCAAATCCTCACCCTCAATTCTCCTACCAACTTTCCTCTGCTGGTTGTCAATAGTGTAGGCATTGCATAAAGCCCACCTCAGTCAGAGTTCTGCCCTAAGGGCTAGAGTCTAAGCCCCAGAAGTTAGGAGGACCAGCAGTCTGGAAATGAGGCCAGACCTATGAGATTTGAACTTAGAGTTTTATGATGAGTTTTCACCAACTCAAAACAATCAGCTTTGGCTAAAAACCCTCTGACATCCTAAAATTCCATGTGTTCTGTTTGCCTTTGCCAAGGTGTAAACACACTACACACACACACACACACACACACACACACACACACACACCACTAAAGCTGGAGGTGAACAATGCAAAGATCAGCCTGCCCTGTAGATTGACACAGACCAGTTTGTTTTCTGTGACTAAGGCAATTGGCCCAGTGAGTGATCTCTTCATTTTCCACACACGTTCCCTCCTCTTTTCTCTCTGCTCTCTCCTTCAGTTCAAACATAATGTAAATCCACTGGCACACAATAAATCCAAAGCATGGACTCCTGGATTCACAGATTTTTACTGACCCATCTCTACAGAATGTGGCAAGGTGCTAGGGGCTGGTCAAGACTGGTTCTAGGAGACCAGAAACCCGAGTCCCTGAGTCCTTAAAAACTAAGAACAACGGAGGCACACGCTGAGGATCCACCTTGGGATGAAGCCAAGGAATGGGAAAGGAGGTGGGGCAACCTGAAGTTAAAGCAAGATCCCCGGTGGGAAATAATAATAACCGCATTGCAAACTGTAAACAACAGTTGCCAACAATGTGTTTCCACACCAACCACCTCCTGGAGTCGCAGGGAACTGTAGCAGGGGTGCAGGACAAACCCTGCCTTCCCAAGTTTTGCAAATCCGGAAGGACGCCTCCGAGCGCTACGTGACCTGCACAAGGTTCCCTGTCCACAGCCAAGGGCTCAGCCGGGTCCCTGGCCTACCGCCCACACCCCCGCCCACCCCCACCCCCACCGCGGCTCCTCCCGTGCAGCGCCGGGCGCCTAGGGGTGGACTGGAGCCGGGACGCGGGGGATGGGGGGGACGCGCGGGGCGGTGCAGCGCCGAGGGGCGGACCCCAAACTTTTCGGCTCCTCAAAGAGCGGCGGCCAGCGGGCGGCCCCGCCCCCGTCCTGCCGCCAGCCGCCTCGGACCTCGGGTCCAGCTCGCGCGCCGCCCGCAGCCATGGCGAAGCCCCTGACGGACCAGGAGAAGCGGCGGCAGATCAGCATCCGCGGCATCGTGGGCGTGGAGAACGTGGCCGAGCTGAAGAAGGGCTTCAACCGACACCTGCACTTCACGCTCGTCAAGGACCGCAACGTGGCCACCCCCCGCGACTACTTCTTCGCGCTGGCTCACACAGTGCGCGACCACTTGGTGGGGCGCTGGATCCGCACACAGCAGCACTACTATGAGAAGTGCCCCAAGGTACCGGCCCGGGAGGGCGGGCTGGCCGGGGTCTCCTAGCCGACTCCCCGCCCCAGGCGCACACCGAGGCGGGAGGTGGGATCTGCAGCCGTCGGAAGGGATACCCCCAACGTGTTCCCTCCGCGCCCTGTCCTTGCCCCGGAGTCCGGGGAAGACGAGTCTGAGCTGTGGGTGGACACTCCAGGAAACGGATACCACCACCCCACCGACGCCCCAATCCCGTCTCTGCGGCGCCGCCCATCAAAGCCCCACCCGAACCACTAACTGTCCTACCCGGGACCGCTGGGTGAGCAAATGCCTAGGCCACCTCTAGTCCACAAACTTTTTTGGAACATCTACACCAAGCATTTAAATCAAGAGGTACCCGGCGCCTCTTGTCAGGGCTGCCAAGCACAATTTTAGGCCCCTGACTTTCAGCCCTGAACAAAACAGACAAAAGCCCTGCTTTGGCACAGTTTGGTGTTTAGGGAAGACAGACAAATACAGAGTTCGTTCAAATAGTTTTAAGTTCCAGGTTTCCCCCCAAGAGAATGCCTAACTGTGGTGCAGAGGGAAGGGTAAGGGTTCTGCCCCAGTTCTGATGGGTAGGGCGTGAAGCTTCTGGACTTGATTGCTGCAGGATGAAGGCTGAAGATCCAGCAAAATCAAAGACTCCTACCTCCTAGAGAAATACCCCCACTAAGACCTCCTAGAAAAATACCTTCAACCCCTTGGAGACCTACCTCCAGAGCTGCTGAGGAATTCTCTTCAGGGGTTAGCTCATCCACTTCCTGGAGGCTGGAATGGAGAGACACTTAGCGTGCTTTGAGCATACTCTCTCTTCCTGAGAATCTGGGAAGGGGACAAGAGAGAGATGGGAAGAATGGGGCGGTGGGGGGAGGGGGCGGGCAGTGGACCTGGTAGAGAGAGGGAGAGGGTCTGTGTGCAGAGTGAAGGTGAGAGACAGCAGCTCTGACAGCTGAAGGGAGGGTGTGTGTCTTGGAAGACCAAACTGGAAAAGCTGGTTAGAGTAAATGGGAAAGGATGAAAGATTGGGACACATCCCGGAGACAATGAGAAAAATATGTAAATATTTATTAGGATTTTTTAATATGTAAAAGTATGAAGAAAAATGATCCCTAATCCCAGTGCCCAAGAACTATAGGAATGTTTGAGAGAGAGAAATGCTAATAATAAGAAGTTACAGCTGTAACAATACTTCCAGAAAGTCACTGCTCACCCCAGAGGCCTGGCCAACTACCCAAATGTATCAAAATGCTAAAATATGTCCTTATAAATCTAAATGTATCTTTAGAAAACACTTTGTCTATACATTTATTTACTCTCTTTTCTATTTGCACAAAAGAGATGTTACTACACATACCATACTGACCCTTACATTAAAATGATTGTTAAAATTTTTAAGCTGAAGAGTGGCATAATGAGCCTTTCCCCCCCACCACCACCATAAAGCACTATAAAGCCTTGCATATTTCTCCTTCAGTGGCTTATCTGGTATTTTATAGGTTTTCCTGGTTCTTTGGCTAGTTCATTGTATGAGCTCTCCTTTCCTACTTGATTGCAAGTATAAGGCAGGTATTCTGATCTACTGAGGGTACAAGAGTGAACACAATTAATTCCACAAGTGTTAAAAAATTGCCTACTCCATGACAGTTTTGTTTAGCTAAACAGATGGTTCCTGCCTTCGTACAATGTAGAGCTAGTATGTGTCCGAGCTTCTTTCCCATCACCCTTGCTCTCTAGTAGATGTGCCAATGCATTACAAACCTGGACCTCTACTATGAGTTTCTTTTCAAACTCCTTCTTACATTTCCGAATGCTTTATGAACATTCCTAAATCTCCTCCTCTCTCTCAAAATCAACATGTTAAAAACTCAAACCATATTCCTCCTAATCCTGTCCTATCTTCTGTGTTTCTAGTTTTGATGACATTGTCATCTTGACAGTAACCCAGACACAAAAATTTAGCTTTACCTTTGACTTCCTCCTATATTTACCATTCAACAGGTTGCCAAAATCTGCTGATATCTGAAGGTTCCCTTGAAATTACCCTCTTATCCACTCTCTTCTGTTTTCACTTGCTGCCTAGTTGAGGCCCTGGCTACTGCTCTGTTGCAGTGGAGCTCTAAGTGGTGACCTTGATTCCCAGAAGTGGTACAGCTGGCAGCCTGGGGCTGGCTGTGGCTAATAGACATATTTTGTTTGGCCAACAAAACAGTGCTTGGGCCAGAACTCTTGCACACATCAGTTCATGGCCTAGTATTCCACACCATTTTATGTGACCTTCATTTATTTTCTCTGCCTGGTTGCTGCAGGCATTTGAATTTGCAGTCCTACCTACTCCATGCATTGTAGTCCTGCTAAGCTTCCTAAAGCAACACCTCTTGCCCTCTGCCCAGTTATCATGGGCTCCCATAGCCAGCCAAAGTCTTTAGGCTTTAAAAACCCTTTCTCCATCTGGGTGAATTTGTCCCTCCCATCCCATCTTGTGTTATCCCCCCAGTGCCTACCTTACTGTTCCACCAAACTCCACTTCTGGGCCTCTGCTCACTCTATGCCCTTTACTCGGAAAGCCCTTCCCACCATGTCTCTATGTTTCATTCCTGCCTTTCCTTCAAGTCTTGGTTTTGTTACCACCTGTTCTCTATGTCTTCCCAGAAGTACCAGTTCCTCTGATTAATTTTGGGAATAAAATATAAAAATACTTTAAAATGCTGGTTATTATTAGGTCTTCTTTATCTTTATAAGTCTTTTGAAAATGTCCACTTTTTGTGTACTATACATAAAATATTAGAAATAGTGACACATGCATATATTTTATAAAGTATCTTGGGAGTGCTCAAATATTTTGCTATTATGCAATAATAGTTCTTTTTCAAAGTCCTTCCTACATTTCCAAATGCTTTGTGAACATATCTAAATCTCTTTTTTCAAATTCAGCATGTTAAAAACTGTTTGATGATGGCAGAGATCCATTTTTCAAGGAGATATATATTCTCAAATATAAGGTGAGGTTCAGAGGGAGTCCAAAAAAAACTATTTTTGAGAAATAAGAAATTATCTAAAATTTCTGTCCTTATAAAGTCTCTCATGTAAGGAGGGACTCTCATTTACTCTGTTTTGAACAACCACATTTTTTTTTAAAGGAAGACCTAGAAATATCTTAGAATATTCTTAATATTTTATATATTTTAATATATCTTCAGTCCATGCTAACTTGGAATCATTAAAAAGGGAGAGAAAGACATTTAATATAAATGGAGCCATTATTCCTGTGGATATGACCTCACAATTTCAAGTATTGCATATATGCTGTATTTATTAATATGCTTTCTATAGGTAACTTTGAACAAAAAGGCAAAAACATCATGGTTATGTTATAGAGATAATGAAAATACATACGGAAGAATGAAAACATTCTGTGCTAATGTTACACAAGTGGGCATTGTGGCTTGAGATACAGTTTCCTCTAACAGCCATGGCACTATGTGTAAGAACACCAGCCAGAGGTGTGAGTGGGCCCTGCCTCTGTTTGGCCTCAGTCTGTCCAGGAAAGGTGCCTTTTCCCAGTCCCACAAAGGCATCTGACAGGCTGGTGAGGCCTTAATAACAGCATGAGAGACATTCAAACAACCTGGATAAAAAATGAGGACCAAGTGTTAGAGGCCTCACTAAGGCAGGGGTGCTTACTATCCCTGTGAAGACAAAATTCAGTTGTTTCACAAAATGAAAGACTGAAACTTCTAAATTAATATTTTCAAAGAATATTTTATTCATATGTGTGTCATTTATTGTTATTTTACATATTTATTATCCTGAACTCTATTAATAATTTTATATATTTTCTGGTTGACCAAACATTTTTCTTTTTGGTTCTTATAGAAATGGGGGAACCCCTAAAATTTGAGGTGACTTTATGTTGGTGCATTTACAGGTTTTGTTGTTTTATACCCGATGGAGAAGAACATAACTGATATGGAGAGTAGAATAAGATATTATAAAAAGAGATAATGAAATTACTTGTGGATTCTTTTTAAAAATTTTTTTCCCTTTTCCTAATTAGTAAACTGTGCTTGTATGTAAATGGTTTTAGGCATATCTTAACTTTGAACCTCTCACTTTTGACTGATATTATTTACGAGCCTTACCATGTCAAAAGCAAACAGCTTCTAAGTCAATAGAAGGACAAAATCTAATAAACCTTAGGTATTTTTATTCAGAAGGAACTATTCCCAGTTCATAGACTTTCAAGAACACTTTTAATTCTAACATTGTAAAATTTCTTGCAATAACCAAAGAGAAATATTTTCTAGCCATAGAATTTATGGAGTCAGTCCTTGTATGTCTTGCATGACTTCAGATGGTTGGTCATAGCCAGTCCACCTGACTCTCACCTTCAAAGTGAATGCTGAGTTGTGGCAGTCTGACTTCTCTTTGTCTAAAACATGCTTTATTTATGAGGTTCACGAACAGTAGGAGGGAAAACACAAAACTTTAAATCCAAGTCGTTGGATGAATGAGCTTGCTTTTCTCCCCCTCCCTGGGGATAAAAAATACTGAACACTTTGCCTAGAATGGTATGAATGATTTTCTCAAACCAATGTCAGGAATACTCTTATGTGTCCTATCATACATGTGTGTTGCAGCTGTGTTAAAGTAGACCTGTTTATTTGTTTCTTCTTGGTGGCCTTACATATGACCTTGTGTATTTTTATGTTGACAAGTATGGTTGGCCTAATAGTGGAAAAACATGACCTTTCCTTTCTTTATTTTAGAGAGTTTATTACCTCTCCCTGGAATTTTACATGGGCCGGACATTACAGAACACCATGATCAACCTTGGCCTACAAAATGCCTGTGATGAGGCCATTTACCAGGTATTTTGTTCCCATCTCATTTCTCTCATCCTCTCCCTTTAAATTTCAAGTTCACTTCAGGAACTTTAAAAACATAGCACAAGCCGGGCGCGGTGGCGCACGCCTGTAATCCCAGCACTTTGGGAGGCTGAGACAGGAGGATCGCGAGTTCAAAGCCAGCCTCAGCAATGGCGAGGCACTTAGTAACTCAGTGAGACCCTGTCTCTAAATAAAATACAAAAAAGGGCTGGGGATGTGACCCAGTGGTTGAGTGCCCCTGAGTTCAATCCCCAGTACCAAAAAAAAAAAAAAAAAAAAAAAAAAAAAACATAGCACATATACTATCAAAAGGAGGGATGGTCATTACAAACTATTAGAAATAGACATTACTGGTGATCTCTGTTGTAAAAGTAATGACCAGAAAAAGAAGTTAGAGAACTAGTTATGATGCATGAGAATTTTCTTTTGCAATCAGTCTTTGACAGCATTCCCCAACAAATTACATTTCAGAAATTAGCATCTGAACAAGCCTTTGAAAGTCTCTGCTATGTGAACTGCAAGTTTTACCTTGGTCTTGAGTCCACTTTTTAAGAACTGATCACAGTTTGACAGTTATTAGTGTATAAAGGCAATTTTTGAAAATGATAAGCTCTTAAAATCCTTTTGTCTTACTTCTCTGTTGCTTAATGAGATGTAAAATGCACTTCCTCCCTAAAGGAAGAGTCTGAGGTCTTAGCCCCAATGTACTAATTTGTTTTTATGGATACATTTAACTGTTTTTTCCTGAGCCTCAGGCTTCAACCAAAAACAGAGTCTTTAACCTTTTCAATGTGATTGAAAGGAAGAATTCATATTCACAAAGTCAAATTCTAAATGAGGGACTATTGGAACTGTTCTTTTCCCTTGGGGTAGGATTGTGCCCCTATGCGGCCAGCTGCTTCTCACTGAGGACTGGTGGCCTTTGTGTGGTTTATGTAGAGCATTTCCTGTGAAGGAACCTTTGCAATTCTTCTCCACTTCCCTTTTCCTTACTTCCCCTAATATTAGCTGAAAATAATATACCTTCCTTGGCATAGCTTAAAACTAGGAGGGGCCAGGCACAGTGGCACACACCTATAATCCCAGCAGCTTGGGAGGCTGAGACAGGAGGATCACAAGTTCAAAGCCAGCCTCAGCAACTCAGCAAGACCCTAAGCAACTCAAGAAGACCCTGTCTTTAAATAAAATACAAAAAGGCTGAGGATGTGGCTCATTGGTTAAGTGCCCCTGGGTTCAATCCCTGGTACCAAAAAATAAAAAATAAAACCAAGTGAGATGAAGTGCTCCTCAGCTTCTTGCTCAGATTTAGATCCTGCTTGCATTTTTAGAATTTAAAAATCCTGGGTGCTATCACTTACAGTTGGATTGCACAAGGACCCCAGTAGGCTCTAATAACTAGGGTGTAAATTCAAAATCATGAAATGAAGCAAAATCATGCTTAACTCTTATAAGACTTACATGAAAAAGTTATTTGAGGTATAAAGGTAGAGATCCATGAAAACTGGAGCATTGTCTTCAACCAGAGTTACATCTCAGACATGTATTCTCAGTAAGTAAATCTGTTTTCCATTTTTAAAAATGTTCAATTTCATGGTTGTACGACTTTCAGAAAAGAACATTGTCATTTCACAACAGGCCATCCTTTAGCCAAGTTTGGGTTAGATTATCATCTAGTCAGCATAGAATGGGTCTTGCAAGTTATCTGGCTATCAGTTTCCTCATTGTAAAATGGGAAACCCACAGTGACCTAAAAGGTTGCAGAACTCTGTGTGACCCCTCACACTTTGGGGCAGGAAGCCCATGGACAACCAGTTGCCCTCGTTCCAAGTACTTCCAATAGCTTCTTATCCACTCCAGAAAGAGGTAGAAGATTTTGGCTCCATCCCCGTGGACTGCAGGACTGAGGCTTTCCTATGGGCTGTCAAGCCCCCAGTCATCTCACTGGCAGTGACTCATTGATTTGGGTTAACAGTTTTTGACCCTACTGGGTAAATATGCTGTGGTCATGGAAAGATGAACTTCAGCCCATACTGAAAAATGTTACCTTGTATCTCTTGCTCATGTTCAAAATCCCTCAGTCCAGCTAATGTCAGCTTAGTATTGGACTATTTCTAAGGTTTTAACCATACCCACAGTTACACACACATACACACACATATAATGATAATAATAGTTAACATTTATTGAGTAATATCTGCCCAGGAATACTCCTAATACTTTGTTTGCATAATCTCCTAATTCCCAACAACTCTAAATGTGGCATATATTGTTTATCACCCACCTTATTAAAATAAGAGAGTGCGGTGCATAGAAAGATTTAGTAGCTTACCTGGGGTCACCAGCAAGGAAGTAGCAGAATCAGTGGTGGACATTTAGAGCCTATATTTTTCTCCATGCTATTGCTGTACCATCTTGTACCATTGGCACTTGCAGTTGCCAGTGTCTTCAGTGGGCATCTGATGACAGAATGAGCTGTGAGGGGAAGGAAACTGGTTCAAGTAAACAAATACACCTGTGTACCTGACCTAAATGGCCTGTATTTGTATCCACATCCAATTTTGTCTTTCTTTCATTGTCAGCTTGGGTTGGATATGGAGGAGTTAGAAGAGATTGAAGAAGATGCTGGACTTGGCAATGGTGGTCTTGGGAGGCTTGCTGGTAAGTGACATTGGGAGTGTGTTACCTTGTCTGGCCAATTGATGCTTCCTCAGATGCCATGCACAACCACGCTTAAACACAGCAGACAGGCTTCCTAGAAGTGCAAAGTATAATATATTATAAATGAATTTGTTCTTGAATTTTCACTGTGGTTTAATTGAATCCAGACAAGCAACAGAGAAAGGAACTTGAACAAAACAGACATTGCTCAAAACCTGTGAGACATTGCTTAAAACCCCACAGTTAACCAGATCCTCCCTGTGCACTTAATTGTTTCCAAAGTGTCTCCTTTACTTCACTGCTATGTTTATAGCAGCTCAACTCACATATTTGTGTGGCATGACCTAAGTTGTAAGGGCATTACTAGGCTTCCTGGGCTGTAGGAAGACCAGCAGTGCCAATGCAAAGTGCACTTAACAATGAGAACTTTAATGACTTCACTTTTTCAGCTGGCTGGTAAGGTCAAAGACTGAAGCAGCAAATGAGGCTGTGTAATTCTCATTAGATGATCTCATCTCTTATCTGACTGGAAAGGTTGGGACCCCATTGCGGTCAGGCTCTAAGGAAGAATGGGTCAGGACCCAGAAAAAGCCACACAGCCACAACCCAGAGAGAGCAGAAACTGAGTAGAGCCAGGCCACATGGGTACAGGGGCTGGACATGTTAGAATAACTTGAAGGCCTCTCATGGATCTCTGTTTTAGAGTTGCACCCATGAACCTGTTTGATTAACACCTTTCTGTTTGTCTTACAGCTTTCAATGCTCTTTTCAGTTAGTTCCTACTGTGCATTTCCTCATTCTCTGTATAATTTATCAGTTCAAATTCCTGGAGGGACAATCTGATTAGTGTAACCCCTTAGTTTGCACCCAACCACAAGATAAATCCCTATTCTGCCTGATGATTGGCTATTCTGGATCAGAGGCTCTGTCATTAATTAATAGAAAACCTAGCAACAAAATCATCCAACCAACAGGACGTATGTTATCACAGAAAAAGAACTGCAGAGGTTGAGCTATTTGAAGAAGGGTTTATTCAACATCGTGGTTATGTCAGGATTCTAGGTCTCTGTGGTTCTTTTATACTACCTCCTAAATCCCTACCCAACCCCCACCATGGAGCAAAAGATGGTGGCAGCAAGGAAAATCTTTCATAGTAGTTCCCTTCACCTGGCAGAATTGCTAGTACCATTCAGTGGATTGAGTGTCATTGTATGCCCAGGCAAATGCCAGTCACTGATGAAGAAAATAAAAGTGCTATGGTTGGCTTAAAGATTAAGACCAATCAATCAAGGTTCATTTCCTAGTCCAGACTTCTTGGAGCACATGGTCATCTATATCCCAACAACAGTGAAATTCCATCATCCAGGAGGAAAGAGTCCTCCACAGAGGTCTAGTTAGTAGTCAGGACATGGGTCACATGTAAGTTACATTCCCCCGGAGCTATCTTTTTAAGCAGGGGGACAATAGAAACAGCATCCCTTAGAAAGGACAGTGTGGGTAATATTGATCTACATATCTCATGCAGATAGCTTCCTTATCTCTTCTCAAACAAAATGCCAACATATACACAGTGGTTATTTCTAGATGCTAAGGTAATAGGTAATATTTATTTTCCTCTTTAAAAATTTTTATATTTTCTAAGTTTTCTGTGGTGTTAGTTCTATAATTAGAAAAAATGTTATTTAAAAAAATCAATACCCATTGTACAGCCATCTCTGTGGTTTAAAATATAAAAGTGGTTTCTCATAGAAAACTGTTCTGTGGCTGCCTGTTTTGGAGGAGAAAGCCTTGAAATTTACACTAAGCTTACTCTGTCCTTAGCCTGTCCGTACTCTGTCCTTCTCTAACTTAGCCTGTTTCTTGGACTCCCTGGCAACCCTGGGACTTGCGGCCTATGGATATGGCATCCGATATGAATATGGAATCTTCAACCAGAAGATCCGAGATGGGTGGCAGGTATGGGAACCATCATTTTAAATTTTATTATTGAAGTACTTTATGACTTCTTGTGCTCTGGATATATTATACTTTGTGGGCCTTTAACATAAAGCTTTACTCATTTCTCTGGCATTTTTGACAGCAGTGAATATAGTCATTCTTCCCCTTTGTTATATAAGTTCCCTGAGAGTAGAGAGCTGTGGGTGTCACTCACCATCAGGTCCACAGCACCTAGCACAGGGCCTGCTCTTACTTGCTGACTCCCTCCCAGCTCATTCCTTAAAATCTTTGATTCTCACTTGTCATCTATAAAATGAGAATAATAATAGTTAATCCACCTCAGAGTTATTGTGATGATTAAGAAAAATAATCTCAAATAATCACTTAATGAGTGCCTACCCATAGTGACAGCTCCTCGAGTTGGAGTTATTTTTATCATTCTTGAGGGCAGGTTGAAGCCTTGGTATTTGCTACATTGACATTGAGAGTGGGTTCTCAGAAGGGAGTTCTGAAAATATTTATCACTGACTGCCTGAATGTGGACCACCTACAGTGTATGACATTCCACTCTGCAGCTTGCTTGACTCCAAATCTCCTCTAGTTTTTGTGTGTTTATTTGCTTGTGGTACTGAGGAATGAACCCAAAGCCTTCTGCTTGCTAGGCAAATGGCTCTACTACTGAGCTACATCTCCAGCCTCCCAGTAACCCTTGATGGTAAGAAACATATTTCCATCTTGTAGGAGAGAAAACTTAAGTCTCTTAAGAAGTGAAGTTACGCCAGATCATCAACTGGAAAATATGCATCTGTATCCCCAGATTTCCTGGTCCACATTCAGTATTCTTATCTATCCTCAGAGGTTTGCCCTCCTTAACACACTTTTCTTATAAGATAAAAAGCTAAGTGTCTTGATTTTTTTTAAAAGATGAAATCAGAAAACCTTGTTAATTATTGCATCAAATAAATCTGGCACATATTTAGTATGTATAATGTTACATAGAAATGTGCACAAGTCCATCCAGATGACTCTAGTTTTACTTCTGTATAACCAAGCCAGGTTCTTAGATATTTGTTTCTTTTATCTTTGTTAGCTCTTTGCATCTACAATCAGCCCTACCGTGATAGTTTTCCCTGATACTAAATGTGATTTTGACTTTCTCTCCTTATCTTCACCTCATTCATACATACACTGACAAAAAATGTCTGGATTGGATTTCCAGAAGTACTAAGCTCTGAGCATCCCCCATACTTGCAAGACTGAGTCCAATGGCAGAGTGCTGAGGGATTGGATAGGGGGACCAAGGCTGGAGCTAACAAAAGCCAAAGGGGCTGGGGTTGTAGCTCAGTGGTAGAGCACTTGCCTAGCACATGGGAGGCACTGGGTTCAATACTCAGCACCACATAAAAATAAATAAATAAAATAAAGGTACTGTGTTTGTCTACAACTAAAAAACAAATTAAATATTAAAATAAATAAAAAGCCAGGGGAAAGGAAGGGTCACCACTGTCCTCAGTCCTCTTCCTTAGTATCGGGACACTCTGTGGGTTGAGGAAGAAGGGAACGAAAAGATTCGGCATGAAGACAGAATGAAAAATACTCAGAAGGAGAATAATTGGAACATATTATAAAAGACATATGTAAACAAAATTCCAAGTTTCGCTAAGGACCAGGGTTGTGTATCTTCAGCCACCCTTAAATAAATCTTAAAAACTGGGAGCCAACATGGTATAGAAGAAAAGGTTGGGCCCTAATTTCTAATTCGAAACCTGATTCTGACTCATTACCTTTATAAGTCATGCTGCCTCCCTTATATTACCTAACTTCTCTAATCCTCAGTTTTCTTATCTGCAAAATGGAGATACCAACTTCATAGAATTAGTATGAAAATATATAGAATGTCTGGCACACAAACAAGCACTCAATAAAATGTTAATTTTGCCCAAGAAAAGGAGGATGATTTAATAAATAGTGGTATTCCACAAAATATTAATATAGCCCTTGCTGGGCATGGTGGCACACACCTGAAATCTCAGCAGCTCAGGAGGCTGAGGCAGAAGGATCATTAGTTCAAAGCTAGCCTTAACAAAAGCAAGGTGCTATAAGCGGGGAGGCATGGGATGAGTGGAGAAACTTTGGACTGGGCAAAAGGGAGGGAGGGGGAGGAGAGGGGACATGTGGATAGGAAAGACAGTGGAATGAGATGGGCATCATTACCCTAGGTACATGTATGATTGCACAAACAGTGTGACCCTACTTCATGTACAACCAGAGAAGTGAAAAATTGTGCTCTATTTGTGTACAATGAATCAAAGAGCATTCTGCTGTCATGTATAACTGATCAGAACAAATAAACTAAAAACTTAAAATAAAAAAAAGCGAGGCTCTAAGCAACTCAGTGAGTCCCTGCCTCTAAATAAAATACAAAATAGGCTGGATATGTGGCTCAGTGGTTGAGTGCTCCTGAGCTCAATCCCCAGCACCCCCCACCAAAAAATATATGTATATATCCCTTATCCTATTATATTTGCAGTTAATTTTAATGAAATTGTTTATGTAAGTTGAAAAAAGGATTAAAATGATATGGATATTGTGTCTTTATTGAGATGAGGCAAGGAATACAAAAGTGCTGGGTAAAGAGCACATCAAGGCTTCAACATGATCTTTGGGACATGGGATTGCAGGTGTTATACTATCTTTTATTCACTCTTCTACATATCTTATATTCCTTAAGAAATGCATGTTTTATAATCTTAAGAGGTTCTATAAATGGAAGGATCAGTTCCTTTTTCCATGCCAAGAGCCTCACTAGGCTGCATTTTCAGCTAGACCAAGATGTCGACCACCTGACCGAGTGAGCCAGCTGCCCATCTTCAGTCTTTGAAAGCATACTGTGTGGTATTCACTGTTCTCCAAAATGTTTCAGGATTTTATGTCTTGCCTTTTACCATTGTCATGTGAATGACTTCAGAGAAACTCAGCAAACAGATTTCAAAATTCTCCCTCCCCTCCAGCAGGTATATTTTCCTGCCAAATTTTATGAAACATCTCTCATTAATCACCCTTCCTTTTAAATGGTCTTTATTCCAGGAAACCATCTCTTTCTCTACAGAACAAGGAAGTGCATGTTTCCAGTATTCTTAGAGAAAGTGGAGAGAGAGACCAAATAGCTTTTGCTAAGCCAAATATTCCAAACCTAGCCTCACTAACTATCATCACATCTTTAATTCTGACTTGAAATTCAATCAGGACATAATTTTTTAAGTGAAAATATAAAATATATCATTCCATGAAAAAAAAGCACATTTCCATTAAAAAAAAAAAAAAAATAGAATCTGCCAGAAAAGAAGCTGCCCCTTTAAAAGCATGGTCACACCCACTTAATAGGCACCCTGCTCCTCCAGTGGCAAATATACAGAAGGCTAAGCAAAAGGTCCTTGGCTGGAAGGTCTGTGAAGGTTGATAGACTTTTTTTTTTTTTATTATTTTTTAGTTGTAGGTGGACACAGTACCTTTGTTTTATTTATTTATTTATTTATTTTTACATGGTGCAGAGGATTGAACCCAGGACCTCACATGTGTTAGGCAAGCACTCTACCGCTGAGCCACAACCCCAGCTGGGATGATAGACTTTTTAAATTTCTGAGTCTCTTCAAGGAAGATTTGCTGGGGAAACAAAGTGTTCATTGTGAACCATCCTGAGGAAAAGAGTTGCCTTGATAAAAATTCTGTACTTACCAAGGATTCTAATGGGGATCACTGGAACTTTACCAAAAATAGTCCTCTGTGAAAATAACTGGCCACTGGGAAGTAGAGGGGGAAAGGTGACTGCGAAAACCTCACATAAAAGTTTAGGAGTCACACTACAGTTCCCGGTGGAAAGGTCCTCACTGTGTGTGTCTCAGGTTTGAGTCACAGTGACTTGTGGACCCTTCTCTCTTTTTAGAATCCACACCACGCCAGTTCCAGGCCAGTTACACATGGTTCCCATTACCTAGAAAGCTTCCAGTTATCATTGTGGAATTCTTGGAGTTCCCCAGAAATATTTCTCAATTATTTATATATTTTACTATAATCATTAACACATACTAAGTGTACAGATTAATGGGTCTCACTGTACTATTTCCACAAAGGTATATACATTGGGCACTGATCATATCCATCTTTCCTTCTACCTTTCCTGCCTCCTCTTTCCCCCTTCCTCCATCCCCCTTCTCAATTTCTAGTAATTCCTCTTCTACTTTCTTTTTTTTTTTTTTCTTTTATGTTTTCGTATATGAGAGAACACATACAACACTTGACTTTTGTGTCTGGCTTGTTTCACTTAACATGATGATCCCCAGTTCCATCCACTTTCCTGAAAATAATAGCATTTCACTCTTCTTTATGGCTGAATAATAGTGCACTATGTACATGTAACCCACTTTCTTCATCCATTCATCTGCTGATGGGCACCTAGGCCAATTCCATAGCTTAGCTATAGTGAATACCACCACAATATATTATCAGAAATCTAGGTTTATTAACTCTCTTGGCTTTGTCCACAATTTCTCCAAGTATTCTATATCACAGAGTTGAAAGGGAGAGCATTTCTTAAAATTCAGTAACAGACTGAGCCCCCTGAGCTGACCTCTGCTTCACTGCTTGCTGGGATACAGATTCTACTGAGTAACTCCTCTAGGGAGACCCAAGCTGCTCCCTCCACCCAGCATGGCTCTCTCACTCCAGAGAGCACACTCGCTTTGGGTCAGCCCTGCAGAGCCTCTGGAGGGAGCCCATCAGCCCAGTTGGCTGTGAATGACACTCTCCTGCCACCTCCACCTCCCATGTTTGACTCAGCACTTGTGCATTCAGGATCACTGGCTACCTGGAAATCTAAATTCACAGAGGGCTTTGTTAATCCACTGGAAGAAAGCAAGGTGAAGTAAAGATTTATCCCCATCACGTGGCTTCTGTGGATTTGGTGGAGGGAGCAGGGGGCAGTTTTGTCTTGTTGCTCGGATTTGCTGAGATGAATTTGTGCTTATAAAAATACCAGTTTTTCAATCTACCTTAAAGATAAGCTTTGTAAAATTGAGGGTGTTACTCACTAATCGTTAACCAAATCATCAAGAGACTCAGAATAAAGATCAGCAGGCAAATGGGGCTTCCTACACACTTGTTAGCTCTGTGAAATTAAAACTAGCCATAAATTGGGAGGGAAAAAGTAAGCCATGTTTAGTGGCATTAAGACTGATCAGCTGACTAGTTCTTGGTCATGTAACAGTGTGTCCTTGCTGGGTGTGATGGCACACACCTGTAATCCCAGTGACTCAGGAGGCTGAGGGAGGAGGATCACAAATTCAAGGCTAGCCTGGGCAACTAAGAAAGACCGTGTCTCAAATTAAAAATAAAAGGGCTGGGGATGTGGCTCAGTAGTAGAGCATCTGTGGGTTCAACCCCCACATTGCAAAAAAAAAAAAAAAAAAAAAAAAAGTTCCCCCAAAGAGCAAATACAACTAGGACTTCACAGGAACTTCAGGAGAGTGGGCCTAGTAGGGGGCAGCAGGGATCATGCAGAGCCAGCCTCTGCCCAGCCTGTGATCCTGCTACCTTTCTCAGCAGAAGAGATGGTGTCAGTTCTCCCACACACAGGACTTTGCAGAGGAAAACTTGCTGTTTCATCTTGCTCCTGCCTCACACTGTCCCCTCAGGAGCTTTCCACAGCAGCACGGAGTGCTGAAATGAGGTAAACGGGCTACCGTTCTTTCCCATGACAGGAAGCAGTGTTCACACTGACCAGTATTTTATAACCCACAACCTGCCCTTACCCAAGTGCAGCATAAAGGATTTTTTAAGTCAAGATGTTTTGCTACTTTGTTGATATTGTCATCTGCTTACTGGAGAGTTTCTAGTCAATGGACTGGACAAGCTTCTTATTGACTGGAAAACCTCAGTTATTTTCTTGTTAAATTTTTATTTTATTGTTTGTTCTCTTTAGCACTGGGATAGTGGCATTTAGTTTTTAATTCTGTAACACAGGATTAATTACTAGCTTTGTAGCACCTTGCAGCTCCAGGCTGCTCTTTGTGTAGACTAGGGACCAGCAGCATTAGGAGCTTGTTAAAATGCTGGATTTCAGACCCCCTCCCAGACCTACTGACAATATGCATTTTAACAAGATGTGATTTGACAGCCCAATTCTAGGTACAGCCTTCCTAGGCTTTATTTCCCTTCTATCCTTAGCTGTCTCCAGCAGGTTTCAAACTCCCAGCTTTTCTACCTAAAGATGTTGTCTGTGAGTCCCCTTTCTATGCATCATTATTTCTTGATATAAAGTCATGAGCTATGTTTTTGTTTATTTTTTTTAGTTGTAGGTGGACACAATACCTTTATTTTATTTATTTATTTTTATGTGGTGCTGAGAATTGAACCCAGCACCTCACACATGCTAGGTGAGCACTCTACCATTGAGCCACAGCGCCCATGAGCTGTATTGGAAAAAGTGAATGTGTATTTACTTGCCTGACTATTGACATTAATGTTTTGCCTCATATCCCAAAAGACAGTAGCTATGTTTATTTCTCTAACTGTGCCTGGTCAGGCATCACATTTAGGGATCATGAGGTGTATCCAGCATTGTGTCATAATTCCTAAGTAATATCTTTTAAGACAAATGTGAGTGTTCCAAGAGGTGACAGTGAGGAATCAAATAGGTAAAATGACCATATTTGGAATTGTTAGAGGGCAAGGGCCTGCTGCAGAGCTGTGGCAGCCAGAGCAGTCCTTTCTCATTGGTCCTTGCGATCATGCCAAAAAGATTTTAGACATGTCACTCAGAGAAGCAGGCATAAGTTTATCAGAAGAGATTGAAGAGGGAAAAGGGGACACTTTCAAGGGAGAGATTGGTCCTGTCAAAGAGGATAAGTACAGCATGCCCCTTCTGCCTTCCAGTTTTACTGTGGGTCCCAGGAAAGTTTCCAGAGAGTCCCTCCAGGACCACCTCTTGATTTTTGACTGACAGCAAGATGATATCAGACATAAGACCCCTCTGTGCATGACAATACTAGGTCACTTTGACCCATGCTGACTGGTTCTAAATGAATCTGTTCTTATACATTTTATGGTTAGGGGGAATTATCTTTATCTCCCTGAGTTTTGGAACCTGATCTGCAGTCCCCCACTCCAGGGTAATTTGTGTTCTTCTTATCAGCATTTCAGGCCTGCATTACTCCTGCAGATAACAAGGTTGTTTGCTGAGGAATGTAGCATATCCTACTGACTGAAGCTAGGCAGGCAGGCAGGGCTGCAGGTAAATTGCCCCCCCCCCTTTTTTTTTTAAAGCCTGTAGGAATCAGCACAGAGGACCCAGTTTACAGAATTATTCCCTTTCATCTCATGCTCCTGTCACTCACATCAGTTACCTATCAGCATGATCTTATTGGCAAGAGAACCTCTTACCTCTTTCTTGCCAGAACACAATTCCATTTTTTAATATATTTGTACTACTTCAGAAGTTTCATTTATACAGTTTACCTTAAAACTATATCCCTCCAAATGCGTGTGTGTGTGTGTGTGTGTGTGTGTGTGTGTGTGTGTTTGATGTTGTTGTTATTGTTCTTGCTTTGGTCTGTTTGTTTGTTACAAACCAAAATTCGTTCACTACCAGGATACCCTAAATAAAAACTATGGTTTAAAATTTTTATAAGAAATATTTTGATATACATTAGCATAAATACCTGGGGAAATGTTGTAATTGTCAATAAAATAAATTTTGACCTCTTCGTAGATATCATTTTCAAAATGAACCATAACAGACATCATAAAAAAATCACATAAGGATTAAGGTAAAAAAGACTATAAAATATAATGGTTTCTGTTTTAAAATATACTTTATTTTAAAAATAAAAGATTTTGTTCTTTTAAGTAGCATTTCCTGATTCTGTATATTCTAGACTTGAGAATTTTGACCTAAACAGTCATGTAGGACCCATCAGGTCCACATATCCAATGGTAAACACCCCTGGGGGGCCTCTCTGTTTAGCTCAAACTGGACAATTAGATCCACAGATATTTAGACAGAGGCTGTAGAGCACACAGACCTGAGGTCAAATCTTAGCTCTACCATTTACTCTCTGTGTGACCTCAAGCAATTATGTTTTTTCATCCTTTAAAGGGGCAATCCATAGTGCCCTCCTATGGGGTTGCTGTGAAGTTTAAATGCAATAATACATATAAAACATTTAGGGTAGTACTAGCAAGTATTGTTGTTTTGTGATAGAAGACAAAGAATTGAGAGTGATAAGTCCAACACACTTTCTCTCCAAAACAATATTCTTTAGTCCTTTCAGTTAGAGACATTTTTATTGTGAAATAATTGAAGAGCTGGGTCCACATCTCTTGAAAACATAAATTCTAAGCAGTGTCCTTTTTGCAGGTAGAAGAGGCAGATGATTGGCTCAGGCATGGAAACCCTTGGGAGAAGGCCCGCCCTGAATTCATGCTGCCTGTGCACTTCTATGGAAAAGTGGAGAACACCCCAACTGGGACCAAGTGGATCGACACCCAGGTATTCTGGTCTCCTCACGATGAGCATTTTGTGTAGGGTAGCGTGGTGGGAAGCACCCAGTATAATATGCATGTGATATTGAGAGGAGTATGTTTTATATTGAATGATAGAGTACATTTTTATAAATAAATCTGTTATTTCTCTTAGTGCTATCTATTCATTTTGGAGACAAGGGAAGTGACACCAAGAGAGAAGAAACTTTTCCAAGGTCAAGTGATTTAGCAGGGTCATTTTGCAATCAGCTTTATGAGAGATCAGTCAGTTCTGTAATATCCAGCCTGCTTAGTGCTCCAGTTTTATATGAAGTTGTTGATGCCAAAATGGAATAAATTTAAATGCCATTTCTCACCCCACTGCCATATGTACATTTACTTACAACTTCGCCAAGATAAATATTTTAACACTGCAGGGTTTATTCGAAAGATATCAAAGTTCTTATTCATTGTAAAGTCAGAAAACAATGCAAACTATGCAAAGTGTACTGTGTTATTTTGTAACATATCACTTCTAGAAGAGTAATGCTGGTATCAATTCAAGTGCATTTATTTGTTGGGCAAACATTTTTCCTGCCACTAGATTTGATTATTGTACTATCACTGAACAATGACACCCCCAGTGGTGGTTTGTGCTTTGCCATCTTCATACTTGCTGATATAACCCCTATTAAGTACTGGACAGCCCCACCAAATCAGTGGACCATCACTTGAAATATTTGTTTAATAAGAAATGGTCTCAGAGCTAGGGATATAGCTCATTTGGTAGAGTGCTTTCCTTGTATGCATAAGGCCCTGGGTTCAATCCCCAGCACTGCAAAAAAAAAAAAAAAAAAAAAAAATCTCAGGCTGAAAAGATTAACCACTGATCATTCTTCAAACACTTGAAGAAAATGATACAAAACAACTAAATGGTGCTCTTATATATGAAAACTGGACATCAAAATCAATATTGTAATGCTAAATTTGATTGATTTATGGATTATTTTTCACGAGTAAATATTTTGCCTTAAAAGAGCCAAGATCATATTATATTGCTGATTTTTTTTTAAATTATGGTTTATTTTGCTAATTCTTATAGAGCTATTCATAATTCAGAAAAATAAGACTTTTTTTTAAAAAAAGGTTTCCTGTCCAAATATGAATTTATTTATCATGTAAAATGACACGTTAGGAGCTAAAATAGAAAGTAGAATGGTATAGGTTATAAACTACTATTATTTGAAGATAAGGTCCTATTTTGTTTTTGTTTTTTTCATTTAATTCAAACAATAGACCAAAATCTAAGTTGCAATTGATTACATATGTCATAAAGAGAGCTGCAAACAAATCAGTAATTAATCCACCCGAAGATTTCACATATGTATCTAATATGAAACGAGCAAGTAGGTTATGGAATTTGGTGCCTAAAACTTCACCAGTGGCCTTTGTCAAAATTTATGGTTCACACACCAATCATGGAAGCATTCTATTCACACTGTGGGTCCCACGGCTGAGACAACTTGTATTTACAAAGCACCTTTACATGTTTTCATAAGGTATCCCAAAATTCAGTGAGAGAATGTGCTTCTCTGCCCACAAAAGCAAGGTTATGGAGCAAAGGTTAAACAAGTGAGCTGAGCCAGGTCATTCAGGACTTCATGGATGACAGCCATCACCTGATCAGCCCCATGGTGGTAGCCAGCGAGGCCAGAGAGCATGAGGCCAGACTCGCCCTGTGCATGCATGGGGTGGCTTCCAGGAAACAGAGCGATTATTCATTTTGATCTTGTGTGTGTTTGGATCCTCTGGGAAGCAGATACCAGAGATAATTAAAGGTACAAGTGATATGTGGGAGGAATGCCTGTGAAAGGTAAAATGGGAAGGAGCAGGATGAGATGGGAAGTCTTCAGACTGAGGTGCCAGCTGGGAAAGAGAAGCAGAAGGAAGCAGGATGCTCAGGGAGAGCTCTGGACCGTGACCCGTTCAGAGGAGACAAACTGGGTTTAAACGGGCTGGCTGCAACATTAAAAGCTAAGAAGAAAGCGGCAAAAGGGCTGGGATTGTGGCTCAGCGGTAGAGAGCTCGCCTAGCACATGTGCGGCCCGGGTTCGATCCTCAGCACCACGTACAAATAAAACGCATTGTGTACAACTAAAGCAAATAAATAAATATTAAAAAAAAAGAAGAAGAAGAAGAAGAAAGCGGCAAAAAAATCACACAACACAGAGAGTAGTTTTTAAACCGAGGGCAGGACGGTTGTGTGACCTTAAGGGTCCTGCTTCTACACTGGAAGGTGAGAGAGTGCCAGAACCCACGATCCATTTATTTATAGAGGAATTAACAAAGTATTTTCAATAGAGTGTCATTCACCAAATAAGGCAGGTGGTGGGCTGGCCAAATCCCAATGGATAACACCCAGGTCCAGAGCTATGAGAAAGCACCTTCTTTGCAGAGTGAAGGTGGAAGCCAACCACCTGCATCGTGCAGCCCAAACAGCATGCAATGCCGGACCAACACCCCTTGGCTCAAGGTTGAGAGAGGATGCTTAATAGCTCATGGGCAGCCAACCACTGAGGTGCCAGCTGTGAAAGAGAAGCAGAAGGAAGCAGGATGCTCAGGGAGAGCTTCAGACTGCAGTGCCATTCCGAGCAACTGGCCGAGCCCATGAGGCCTAGAATCAAAAACTGTCCATTAGAAGAGTCGCAGCTCTGGTGTTCCAGCCATGCTGGAGCTTCCTGGAGAAAGCACACATCTTTGGTGTGAGCTCTTAGGGGGCAGGTTCTCTCTGAAGTTATCTGAAAGGAGACTCAAAAGGTGTACTTCAAGAGTCAGAAATACAAATCTTATCTGAACCCAGACTCAGTTCCTCTCTGTGAATGACTTTTCCTGATTGATCACAACTTGCTTTAAACGTCCCCTGAGACTTTTATTTTTTAGTGGATGATATTCAAATAAGGGTGATATATTATTTTGAAGCCACAGTGATTACGAAAGCATGACTGAATATATGTGATTGATAACAGGCCATAATGCTTCACTCATTCATAATTCAACAGGCAATATTAAAAAAATGTGTGTTTAGGTTTCAACCCTGCCACTGATTGTGACCTTGGGTAAGTAGTTTCTCTCTCAGCTTTAGTCTCCTCATGTCCAAAATGAGTGGGTTGCACCAAATGATATCTAGCCTCCTCCAATTCAATTATCCTGTCATTCTCCTTCCAGAGCTTGACTCTGACAAGGCAAGGAATAGAAATGAGTCATTTCTCACATAAATTTTAAGTGCACCGTGAAACATGGTTCATTTTCCTGTTCTTCTCTATTTCAATGACTGTCACAAAATTGAGTTACATTTTTCCAAAGCTCTCATCTTAGACCCAACTCAGCTAATTATCACCTGACTTGGCAGATTGCTGTAGGAACCACTAAAATAACTCTTCTATATGTAACTTCAAAAATGTAGCATAGCATTTTAAATATCATATGTGACGTTCTGTCTCCATGAAATGCCTGTTCCACCGATTGCCACCATGTTTGCAATCAGGTCATTGAGCAACCTACACAAAACTTATCCTAATTGTTACCTTTGGGTAAGGTACAGATTCACATTTGTCACTTTGCTTACAAGTTTATTATTATTGAGCAGCAGCTTGATCAGGAATATGAAAGATACACCTTTTCTAATACTAATACCACAGTTGGCATTCCCCCACATCTGTATCTGGACAGGGGCACATGGAATATCAAAACAGAAATATTATAAAGAACCATCCACCTGAATGTTCCAGTTGGTGGAGGAATCACAAGATCTCTACTACCCCATCCAGCCCTGGGACCCTCTTCTTGGTTTACACCTTACACAATTTGAATTGATACAGAGCCAGGAATAGAATTCATCATTGAAGTCTCTCATTGAAGTCTCTCAGCCCATTGTGTTAAACCTATATTTGAGACACAGTAAGCAGCTGCTTCTGCTCATTTCCACAGGTGGTCCTGGCTCTGCCTTATGACACCCCTGTGCCTGGGTATATGAATAACACCGTCAACACCATGCGCCTCTGGTCTGCCAGAGCACCAAATGACTTCAACCTCAGAGACTGTGAGTATGATTTCTGTTTAATCTTTTTGATTGCTAGTCAGAACCAAATTGAGCTTTAGAAAAAAGCCTTGAGTTTCTGATCTGAAGTCTTCAGTGACTAAGCAAAAGTTTTATGGAGTGAGTGGGGAGGGACATTTTTTTTTTTAAACATTTTATTTATTTGCTTTAGTTGTACACAATGCAATGCATTTGTTTACGTGGTGCTGAGGATCGAACCCGGGCTGCGCACGCGCTAGGCGAGCACTCTACCGCTGAGCCACCACCCCAGCCCCGGGAGGGACATTTTTAAAGCAGTCTTTCAGTCTGGCCCTCAGACCTCATGTGAAGCCCAGAATGAAGGGTTGATGAGACCCTTTTGGATTTTTTGGAGGGTCAGGAATCACACATGGCATGACATCAAGTGAGATCAAATCTGGCTTGTCTATTCATTGTTTTCTGACATTCCCCTCAGTTAATGTTGGAGACTACATTCAGGCTGTGCTGGACCGAAACTTGGCTGAGAACATCTCCCGGGTGCTCTATCCCAATGATAATGTGAGTGATCCCGTGGCAACCCAAGAGCCTATTTAGTAACCCTATAAAATATTGATTTTTTTTTTCTTCTTTACATGCAGAATAGGCTTCATGTCTCTTTCTGAAATGCCTAACTTTCCCCTCCTATCCAAGTAAGAAAAACAAATTCATACAATTCATAAAAACAGAATAAGTCTTTTGTCCTTAATTAATGATCCCTTCTCTAATTGAGGAGTTTCATAGATGTATTTCAAAACAGAACCTGAATATTTAAAAAAAATGGTGACTTGCTGGTGAAGCACTACTTTCTTTCCAGACAGAAAACTTATCTGCAAAGTTAGAAATCCTGAAGATTTCCTGCCTGGCCTCTCCGTCATTGACGGGGCTCTTCCTGGCCTTCTGTCCCCCAGCTTGGTGGGGTCAGGGTCCTGAGAACAGACTCATGAACAAACACCTGCTTCTTTTGGCACTTACTCATATCTTTAAACTTTTTCTTACAAGTGATTATTCCAATTTTATTTTTAAAATAACTTAGTTTAAAAAAAACATGGAACTGGATCTCAGATGACTGCTATAAATTCTTAGTTAGTTCAAACATATGTAACTTGAATTTCTTTATGAGAAAAATCATTTTCTTGAAGCTATAACAATTCTTTCTTAACATAATCTCAGATGCAATCAGATTAGCACTCTGCTTTGCATACATGGTAGAAAGCAGGGTTCTTGGGGACATAGATATAAAACCTCCTTAGACCGGATATCTTCTGGTGATAAACCACAGTCTCTAAGAAGGGAGGAAGATTGTATGGATTTGCTGCAGTGTTTTCAGGAACCTAATGATGTATGTTATTTTTCCTTTGGGAAAAATGCTGCAATTTCAATTCATTTCAGATAAATCTCTAATCCAAAAGAAAAGGTTGCTCTATTTCATGGTCAAAATAAGAATGCTTCCAAGTGCAGGACCATACTGCCTCCCAAACCCAGACCTGCAAAACTGTGCAACCAAAAAGGGCTTCAAATCCCTCTTCCTTCTCCAAGTAAGGACCAAACCTGACTTCATCTGGAAATAATCATCTGCAGTAATTGACAACATATACTAAGTTAATGTTTGGTAAACAGTTGACTTGTTGGGTAAAAGTAGCTCTCAGGACTGTGTTTTGTGTTGTTTTTCAGAATCAGTTGATAAAATCATTTTTGAATTCTTAACACAAGAACAAATTCATTCCCTCTCCTCAACCTGGCAGTACCCCTAGTCCATTCTTTAGTCTCTCTTCCAGAATGAGTGCTCCTTTTCTCATTCTGCCAGTAGCCAGATATTTGTCCCCAGCTTGAAACCATTGAAAGGCTTCTGATCAGGTACAAGGGAAGTACTGAGTCTTAGGTATGTGGCCCAAGTTCTTCACTGGAGTGGTTGCCTGTCCTGTGACTCCTCCGTGATCCTGCCCTGACAGTGAGGCCCCAGCTGTCCAGGACTGTTTGCCCTCTTCTTTCCCAGCCTCGGTGGTGTGCACTGGTTTCCTCTGCCTACAGGGAATGCTCTGACCCTCTGTGTTCATCTGACAAATTCCTACTCATCTTTCAGAGCTCAGACGAAGAATTACCAGATTACCCACATTCCCAAAGTTCCATGCATGCATCTTAATGTGAATTTTTTAAAAATGGTCACGTTGTATTTCATTACCATTAGAAAAGAAATGTAAGTAATATAAAAAAGTACCAAAAAAAAAAAAAAAAGATTCCTAATTCTCCTAATTCCACCAACTGTAAATTCCCATTTCTCTTAATGACTTTTAATTTTTGTCAAAGTTACACATAGTTTAAGGAGAACAGTTCTATGAGGCTTATTGTAAAAACATAATTTCTCACTCCCCAGAAGCAACTATAATCCCTTTGCTTTTAGTTGATTTTTTGGGTTCTTACCTCCATATTTCTGAAGAACAGAGTTATTTTTACTTTGTGATTCCTGCCCCCCCCATTTTTATAAATGTTTGTCAACTCCCTACTCTGAAGGATGAGAACAGACCTCACATGCTCACATACACACTTCCACCACACAAACACATAGTTCCCATCTGGTTCCTCTCAACACAAATTCATGGTAATCTCTATGCACTCCTTAGTATTCACATTATTCTGACTCTATATATGCAGCTGGCAGCTATCTGTGCATAGAACTGTCCTCATATAATGATTGTCTTTTCTTTAAAGGTTTCCCTTTGTGTTTTTTTTGTTGTTGTTGTTTTGTTTTAGTTAATAATTTTGCTTTGTTTGCTTGCCTGGTTTTCTGAGTACTTTTCCCTAATTTATTGCATACCCCATCACAGTTTTTTAAATTTCCTCTGAATATATCCAAACACAGTAGGTATTCCACTATCAAGTCTTTTGAACAGTGTCTTCTGGCTCTCTCTAGGATGGCTGTTCCCTGGGTTGCAGTTCTACTGTTGTCTTGGGATCCTTCCCCATCATTCTGAGCACACCTGTATTCACCTACTATCTAAGGTCTTTATTTCCTGTATGTCGGTCTTTCTCTTTCTTGGTTTACTCCTTTTTTTTTACTTATATGCTCCCAGCACCTCATGGGAGAAGGCATGGATGAAGTCAATTTTTTTGAGACCTTGCATATCAGAAAACATCTTCACTCTGAATTCACATTCACAGCTTGCCTGGATACAAAAACACTTTCAGGGTTTTATGTTTGTTTTTGTTTGTTTTTTAAATCTCCTTCCAGTTTTCCTTTTGGCTGAGAAGTGTAAGCTGCCTGTCATGGCCAGCCATTGCGCCGCGGGAGAAAAACTCGGAGGCAGAGTAAAGCTATTACTACTTTTACTTCTACTTTCTTAGAGAGAGCTTAGAGAGAGAAAGAAAGATTTTTCTATTTCTTCTTTCTTCTTTCTTCTTAGCTTAGAGAGAAAGAAAGATAGAGCTTAGCTTAGAGAAAGATTATTTTTTAGAGCTTCTTTCTTCTTTCTTCTTTCTCCTTTCTTCCTCGGGAGCCTCGGCCTAACTCTGACCAGCAATTACTTCTTTTATCTGGTTTCTCTTCTGTAACCGCTCTGCCTACGTTCTGGCCACTCGGATTCTTTTCTTCTCCGACCTGAACTCTTCTTCTGACCGACCGAGTGACTGCACGACTGACTGAATAAATTCTCCTTCGTTCTCTTAACTCAGACCGCTTTCACCCGGTTATATACCTTTAGCTTTGCGGGTGCCTCACGTGCGTTTACAGGTGCGTCACATACATATCAGGTGGAACTTATGGCTTCCAGCTAGCTGCAATAACCCTTCCTAATTGGGGCTCCTTCATATTCCTCCCCTTTAGTTTAAAAAGTTGCTTTAATTCTATTTTCTCTATTTTCTCTATTTTATTTTCTCTATTTTCTTTTATTTTCTTGTCCCTACCTAGCTTTTCACCTTTTGTTTTTAAAAGGGTGGATATTTGAGCCCTTTTTGAGGAGGTGCTGCGGCTTTAAGGAAGCCTACTGCTGATAAGCAGCTAATGCACTTAGTTAAGCACAATTGCATAAGCGGCTTTGACTTTTTTTTTATTTTTTTTATTTTCTTCTCCACCGTGCTTTTTAATTCTCTATTTTCTTTTAAGCTCATGGCTTTTTTCTTTATGGCTTTTTGCTAAAGCTCAAGGCTTTTTCTCTGTATGGCTTTTACCATGCTATTACTTTCTGGCTTCTTTATTTTTTATGGCTTTTCGCCGGCTACTCTGCTTCGGCTTAATTCTTAACTGGCCTAGACTGAGTCAGAGGCCAGAGTCTCTTGTTTACTACTCTTTTTGCTGGTCTCAACTGAGTCTGAGGCTATGCTTTTTCTTCGCTCTCCTCACTATCTTAGCTTCTTGTTCTTATTATCTTTTCTTCTCTGCCTGCTGAGCCCCGGACGGACCACCATTTGTAAGCTGCCTGTCATGGCCAGCCAGAGAAGTACAATGTATATCTGATCAGATGAATTAACATTAATAATTAATATCTTGTGGAACTAATCTTGGCTGCCTATGTTCTAAAGTTTGGTAGGGAGAAGGCTGAGAGTCTCAGAACTCAATACATAAACTTGACCCCTCTCTCCACATTGTCAGTATGAGATGGCTGGGACCCCTGCCTCCAACTGTACTTGTTGCCCCAGTCCAGAGACCCTGGTCTTTCCATCTCCAGAGAATACAAATCCAGCTTCTGCCTGAGCAAGGAAAGGAAGTTGCTCAACTGCAGGAATGGGAGATGAGATCTGAGGCCAGCTGTTCCTTAGACTTTCAACTAACCTTGACCTCCAACTTCACCCCTACTTTCAAAGACACTTTAAATTCCTGGGCTTTGAGGAGGGCTCTGATGTATAAATTGAGTTGTTTTATGACTTTTCCACAACGAAGTCAGAATCAGACTGTCTTGGGTCTTTGTCTCAATTACCATTCAACTGTTTTCCCATCTTCTAAAAAGTCTCTGCTGTTGTTTCTCACAGGCTCTTTATCCTTTGTCTGAATACCTTTGTTAAATTCCTTTGCTGGGTTTTGGGGAAAAGCAAAGGCTAATGCTACCATGCTCAACCTGCCATCTTTAACCAGCTGTCCAGAGGGCTTTTACCTTGATATGCCCTGGGCGGGGAGACTCTGATCACATTTTAGCCACACCTACAATGTGAACCACTTTCATTCAGTCCCTCTGGCTTGAAGTTTTTTGAAGGGAAAGAGCTGAGACTGAAGCAGGAGTATTTTGTGGTGGCGGCAACCTTGCAAGATGTCATCCGACGCTTCAAAGCCTCCAAGTTTGGTTCCACTGACAGAATGGAAACTGCTTTTGATGCCTTTCCAGATCAGGCAAGTATTCAGTATGTAGATGCAGACAGGGTCGGTTAGGGACCAGGAATTCCAGCAGATTTGCTCCTCTCTCTCACTGCTAAAAAGGTTGTGTGGGAATAAGATGCTTCTGGTGTTTCCTAGGCGTTGGGCATTTTTTTTAAGTGCTTTCCCCAGACGTGTGAGGACAGGCAGCCAGACCCTGAGCCATCAGTCACCTTCACCTTGATGTCTTTTCACCACCCAGGTGGCCATCCAGCTGAATGACACTCACCCTGCACTCGCCATTCCTGAGCTGATGAGGATTTTTGTGGATATTGAAAAATTGCCCTGGTCTAAGGTCTGCACAGCTTGGCTTTTTTTTTTTTTTTTTCCTTCCTTTTTTCTTTATTAGCCAGAATATCTGTGGTTGAAAGACTACCAAAAAAGCTCTCTTTTCAGTTTTTCAAAATAAGTTACTTTTGCTAACTTCTGATGGTTAGGATACGTTTTGTCCTGATGCTAACATGACTCCATCCTTAGTGCTTCACAGAGAATCAGACTAGAAAATCAGTCCGTGCCTAGTGGTAGGCAGATCAGTAGCTGTATTAAGGATTATGTTGTGTTTGGCACATTTGTGTCTAAGAGGATTTGAAATTAAATTCAGAAGACAGCTAATAGAAAGTGTCCCCATAGCTTTGGAAGTCAGCATTTTAAACATATTTTGTGTCTGCTGAGGGTGTTCCTTTAGTTTTCATTCTTCAACCTTTCTGTATCTAATTTTAAAAGACATATAAAAATAGTAGTGAAGATTTATCAGAATGTTATGTTGAGTTCTATCACAGTTTTACATAAAGTTTTTCACCCACCCAAAAAATCATGCACCCATTATCTGGACCATTCAGGAACCTAGTAGAATTGTGTGTATGACAGCACACAGTCAGAGCTATCCTGTTGCAGGCAGGTGGGAGCTGAGAGATGGGTGCCCCCGCAGAGCAGGCAAAGCAGCTGACCCTCCGCTCCCCACAGGCATGGGAGATCACTCAGAAGACCTTCGCCTACACCAACCACACTGTGCTCCCAGAAGCCCTGGAGCGCTGGCCAGTGGAGCTGGTGGAGAGGTTGCTTCCTCGACATTTGCAGATCATTTATGAAATAAATCAGAAGCACTTGGATGTAAGTCATCCCCAGAGATTCTAACCCCTTATCAGAATGAAATCTTAAGATATTAAGGGTGGCTACAGTGTTTTCCTTTCCCCAACTTGAAGTGTGAACACTTTTCAATCACTGATACATCAAAAGTACTCAAGTCTGAGTGGGGGGTCTGTTTAAAACATCTTGAAAGGGCTAGAATGGAGGGAAGGATGGCACCTCCCTAGGTCTATCTCAACTCCGTTCTGTGGGAATGAAGTTTTATATTCACTGCATCACAGATTTTGCTTAGGAAGTGAGTAACATAGCCGGGCGCGGTGGCGCACGCCTGTAATCCCAGCACTTTGGGAGGCTGAGGCAGGAGGATCGTGAGTTCAAAGCCAGCCTCAGCAATGGCGAGGCACTTAGCAATTCAGTGAGACCCTGTCTCTAATAAAAACCAAAAAAAGGGCTGGGGATGTGGCCCAGTGGTCGAGTGCCTCTGAGTTCAATCCCTGGTACCAAAAAAAAAAAAAAAAAAAAAAAGGAAGTGAGTAACAGCCCAATGTTGCTTAAACCTGAGTGATCAGCACGCTCTTTCTCTTCCTTTGGCTAGAGAATCGTGGCCTTGTTTCCTAAAGATATGGACCGTCTGAGAAGGATGTCCCTGATAGAAGAGGAAGGAGGCAAAAGGATCAACATGGCCCATCTCTGCATCGTGGGCTGCCACGCTGTGAACGGTGTGGCTAAGATCCACTCAGACATCGTGAAGACAAAAGTGTGAGCCTCCGTTACCATGGCAGCAGGTCTAATATGGACCGTTCATGGAATGATGCTAATAAATGCAAGCTTGTATTTCCGGATGGGGAAAGGCCCTCTAAAAATGTTTAAAAGTACTTTCTTCTAAACAAAGAACTCTTCTCTTCAAAAAGGAAAAGAAAGACAGGGGGAAAAAAATGAAAAGTAAAAAAATAAAAATAAAAAGCCTTCCTCTTCTTCCTAATTCTAGACTTAGGAGCGAAAAAACAAAAAAAACAAAAAAGTATCCTGGTATGTATGTCAATGCCAGGAAGTCAGATGGAGGTGACTAGATTTGGAACTTTTCTTGTAATTGTTTTGAATTGCAAATGAGTTTCTATTTAGGATGACAGCCATAGCTTCTGCCAGCCCCTCCCTTCACCTTTATGTAATCTTTCTAAGCCTACACTTAGCTTCTTGAATATAATTCTGAGGTTTATGCAGCATGCAGGACTCTGCTATTGCAGCCAAATTCAGTGATCTGACTCTTCCATCTCCAGATTCAAGGACTTCAGTGATCTAGAACCAGACAAGTTTCAGAATAAAACCAATGGGATCACTCCAAGGCGCTGGCTCTTACTCTGCAACCCGGGGCTGGCAGACCTGATTGCAGAGGTAATGGGAAGGGCTGAGAAGACGGGAGGCCTGGCTGGAAAGTGAGAGGCATATGAGTGCACTTCACTTCACAAACGCAGTCTGCAGCAGGGCTGGCTTCAGCACCATGCCCTGCAAATTATATAGCTAATCGTGACTAATAGCATGACACACAGATGGAAAATGGTATCCATATTAGTAAGAAAGGATAACAAAGAACATGTAAATAACTAGCAGAACCTAGGTTCTGGTCACCCTTTTAAGTAGATTTCCTATTTTTAACACTTCAATAGCACTGTGACTAATTTAAGATACTAGCAAAAGTATTCTTCCCATGGAGAATTTCTAGCCTTTTCCAATGAGTGAAACCATTCTACGAACCATGTCGTCCAGGAACTATACTCTTAGAGTAAGAGAGAGCCCCTCACCCCATACTGACAGAGCTGTTCATTTGGGCTTGATTACCATCCCTGAATTAAAATCATATCCTCCTTTACACTGAAAGAAAATTGGGGAAGACTATGTGAAAGACTTGAGCCAGCTGACGAAGCTGCACAGCTTCCTGGGCGATGATGTCTTCCTCCGGGAAATCGCCAATGTGAAGCAGGTAAGGAAGGTTCCAGGGTGGGGCACTGCCCTGGCACTGCCTTTGAGGGTGTACACTCCAGTTTTTAAAAATACACACCCAAACCTTCTAAGTCAGAAGGGCTCTGCCCCCATGCACTGTCTCAACAGGAGAATAAGCTGAAGTTCTCTCAGTTCCTGGAGAAGGAGTACAAAGTGACGATCAACCCATCCTCCATGTTCGATGTCCAGGTGAAGAGGATTCACGAATACAAGCGGCAGCTCTTGAACTGCTTGCACGTGATCACCATGTACAACCGTGAGTCTGCCCTTTACCCACCAAGGAGCCCCATGGAAGTGGAAGCAGCAGTCTGGGGGTAGTTCTTACCACCTCTGCAAGCAGCTGTCTTCCATTCTGTTCACTTTCTCCATCTTTTTCAGGCATTAAAAAAGACCCTAAGAAGTTATTTGTGCCAAGGACAGTTATAATTGGTGGCAAAGTAAGCTGACTGCATTCCATGGGGACCTGAGGGTTCTTATCTCTTGCCATTTCTCCACTTCACCAGTTGTGCCTCCTGTCAATGTGTTTGCCATTCTTCCCTAAGGCTGCTCCGGGATATCACATGGCCAAAATGATCATAAAGCTGATCACTTCAGTGGCAGAGGTAGTGAACAACGACCCTGTGGTTGGAAGCAAGTTGAAAGTCATCTTCTTGGAGAACTATAGAGTATCTCTTGCTGAAAAAGGTACTGCCTTCATTGCAAACCATGGGGACGGGACAAATTGTAGGGATTGCATAGTACCAGAAATGGGGTAGCTGACCTCAGGGAGCTAGTAATTTAAGATAGAAGGTGTCACTCTTAGGAAAAATAAGGCAGGAGCTATTAAGGTGACCCAAGTAACAATAAGATTGATGTCTCCAGGGTCAGTATCACAGGATCACACGTGCAAATGCATTTTCCTTCCAGCTGGGGAGAGCTGGGTGTAGGTGGAGACTGCCCTGAGGTCCTGGCATGGTGCAGAGGGTGCTGTACAAATGGAGTTTTGAAAGGTTTTCACTTCCCAGTCCCAGTTTTGCAAGAGAACACAAACTATTGAACTTTCAGATATTCCTCTGGTCACACTGCCTGGGAAGAAGGGCTGTCACTTGTTCATGTCGCAACAAGGAGAACAGACATCAGGCTGCCAAAGCACGAGGTTTAGATGTGCTTCAGATGGGCAGTCTGGGATCAAACACGGTGTTCTCACATGGGGACTGGATGGCACGAAGCCACTGTCCCTTTTTCTGCCTCTGGGACCTTTGCTTATTTGCATCACATGCTGGCAAAGTACCAACCACACACAAATGCCAACTGTGTATTCACTTACTTCCCAGATTAAAAAGATAGAGAGGCAGTTCTTTCTTTTTGTTCTGTTTTGGGGTGCCTTGAGATAATTGTTTAAGGCTCTTGCCTAAAGAGAAAAGAGCTAGGTTCTTAGGGATGCAAATAAATATAAATCTAATCCACAAATAATCTCACAGTAAAGCAGAGAATTGGCCCTGACCTTTGTGGTAAGAGTGGGTATGGGGGATTCAGCTCTAATTTGTGTGTCAATAAGGCTGAGACAACAAAGGCTTAACGTCTAACCCCAGGCACACATCAGTTGCAAGTGGCTGATTTCTCTGCGGGTGAGAGTGGGAGGAGGGAGGTGAGAAATAGAAAGAGAACAGCAATCCAACCTTGGCTTGCAAAGGAGGAGTCTAGAGACCTCTCTGCATTTTATAAACTAAGAAAGAGAGGTTTCAGTATATTTAATAAAACAGAAGAAATGAAAAATAAAATTATAACAAAAATAAAAATATAACAAATATTATAACAAAGAGAAATATAATGTCAACATTTGTAGCTCAAGAGTCTATAGGTACTCTTCAAACTTTATAAACCAAGAAATAGTAGTGTAAGCATATAGTTATATAGCACATCACACGTTGACAAAAGTGCACGTACGAATGTGTGACAATGAATCCCACTATCATGGATGATTATAATGCAGCAATAAAAAATTAAAAATAGAGCAATTCTGTCCTTCTACCCCACTTGAATGCTTATCCTGATGTGCATATATTAATCATCAAAACAGACCAGCTAGATAAATACTCAGAAACAAGAAGATCTAGAGAGAGAATCACCAAATACTCTGTCTTTTCTTACAGTCATTCCAGCCACTGATCTCTCAGAGCAGATTTCCACTGCAGGCACTGAAGCCTCAGGGACAGGCAATATGAAGTTCATGCTGAATGGTGCCCTGACCATTGGGACTATGGATGGGGCCAACGTGGAAATGGCAGAGGAAGCCGGGGAAGAGAACCTGTTCATCTTCGGCATGAGGATAGAAGATGTGGCTGCTCTGGACAAAAAAGGGTGAGAGAGCAGCTCCTCTTTGTTGTGCAGGTGATGCCCAGGAGGGTATGTGATCTCAGAGGGCTTCCTGCCGTGCACATATCCCACTGAGGCTGGGTCACATGTGATAAGGCAGCAGAACATCTCCCCTGAGGAGTCAGGAGAGCCTCCTGGCCACAGATAAGTCTAAAATCCAGAAGATAAAAATAAAGGAAGCTTAGGCACAGGTACGTGAAGAAGTTTCTGTTTGTTACCAGCCATTGCAGCCTCAGTGAGCTATTTGGTTCTCCATATCTGTGATTTTTAACTTTAAATTTTTTTTCTTTTTAGTTACACATGACAATAGAATGTATTTTGACATATTATACATACATGGAGTACAGCTTCCCATTCTTGTGGTTGTACATGATGTGGAATTATGCTGGTCATGTATTCATATATAAACATAGGAAACTTATGTCATATGATTCATTCTACTGTCTTTCCCATTCCCCCTCCCTTCCCCAAACCCCCCATCTAATACAGTGAACCTCCACTGACCCCATCCCCCACACCTGCCTATTGTGAGTCAGCATCCACATATCAGAGCACACATTTGGTCTTTGGTTTTGGGGGTTTGGCTTATTTTGCTTAGCATGATAGTCTCCAATTCCATCCATTTACTGGAAAATGCCATAATTTCATTCATCTTCGTGGCTGAGTAATATTCCATTGTGTATATGTACCATGTTTTCTTTATCCATTCATCTGTTGAAGGACACCTATGCTGGTTACATAGCTTAGTTATTGTGAATTGAGCTGCTATAAACATTGATGTGTCTGTGTCACTGTAGTATGCTAATTTTAAGTCCTTTGGGTATAAATCAAGTAGTGGGATAGCTGGGTCAAATGGTGGTTCCATTCCAAGTTTTCTGAGGAATCTCCATACTGCTTTCCATAGTGGTTGCACCAATTTGCAGTTGCACCAGCAATGTATAAGTGTACCTTTTTCCCCACATCCTCACCAACATTCATTGTTACTTGTATTCTTGATAAATGCCATCCTGATGGAGTGAGATGGAATTTCAGTATAGTTTTAATTTGCATTGTGATTTTTAACATTAACCAAAAGATGAACCAGTATCTAGTTAGAAGTTTTTACCTAAAATTTAAATCACTATCTAGTTCTTCCTTAAGATCTCAAGGAAATTAACCAAAACATGGTAGAGGATAGGAATATACAGAAGTACTCAGGAATATTTGTTGTCACTTAATACCTAAGTATGTTTTTCAATCTGAGTTCAAGCAAGAAATGAAGAGCAATGCCCAAAGAAGCTCTGGGGGGAGAGGGTCACAAAATTTGGAGGGTGTTGAATATATTTGCTGACTTAGAAGTAAATTTCACTCAGCAGCAAAAAATTTTAAGAATCTCTGGATCCAAAAAGCAACTGGTTCCTGTAAGACAAGGCTTGTTTAGAGTCATAAAGTCTGCTTTGAAATGAACCTTGCCACATTCTAGCACATTAGACTATTGCTCTGTGACTAGAGTTTTCATTATCTGCTGTTCTTAGTGTCTTTGGTTACAGGAGTGAATCAAATTTAGAAGGGAAAAAAAAAAACATTCAGGATCTGGTAAAATAAATTAATCTGTACTCATGTTGAAATCTATGATGGAGCCGGGCACAGTGGCACACGCCTGTAATCCCAGCAACTTGGGAGGCTGAGGCAGGAGGATTTTGACCCCAAAGCCAGCCTCAGCAATGGCGAGGCACTTTACAACTCAGTGAGACCCTGTCACTAAATAAATACAAAAATGGGGCTGGGGATGTGGCCAGTGGTTGAGTGCCCCTGAGTTCAATCCCTGGTACCAAAAAAAAAAGAGAGAGAGAGAGAGAGCATTTAGATGTTTTTAAAAGAAATCTATGATGACTTCTATAAATGCTAGTATATCTGAATGCATTTTTAATTAAAAATTTTATTGGCACACATTAATCAGACTGGTGGATTTTGAATATGCCACAATTAATGCATTTTTATAGCTACTGCAGCGTCTTCTGTGTGGTTAACTGCACACACTAACAGTCTTTTTGTCATCACCACCCATCCCTCCCGCACAGATACCAGGCAAAAGAATACTATGAGGCACTTCCAGAGCTTCAGCTGGCCATCGATCAAATTGATAATGGGTTCTTTTCTCCCAAGCAGCCCGACCTCTTTAAAGATATCATCAATATGCTGTTTTATCATGACAGGTGAGTTCCTATAAGAAGATTGTACGATTTAGGCTGTGAAATGGGAAGAGAACATCTTTTTTTTTTTTTTTTTTTTTTTGGTACTGGGGATTGAACTCAGGGGCACTCGACCACTGGGCCACATCCCCAGCCCTTTTTTTTTTTGTATTTTATTAGAGACAGGGTCTCACTGAGTTACTAAGTGCCTCGCCATTGCTGAGGCTGGCTTTGAACTCGCGATCCTCCTGCCTCAGCCTCCCAAAGTGCTGGGATTACAGGCGTGCGCCACCCCGCGCCCGGCTGGGAAGAGAACATCTTTAACTACAGCCCACTCATGTAGATTAGCTTAGGCCTGTGATCTGATCTGCTAACTAAGCTTGGGGGTGGGAGGGTAGGAAGAGTCTCTACCAATGGTGCCAGTAAGATTTAAGAATAAGACTCTCAAACCTGGCACTCTTTATCTTCTTCTGTTGATATATTCAACTTTCTAATACATACATATTTTGATATACTTATATGTGGGAAGAACCATAAAAATGTTGAGGGCTGGTAAAAATTCTTATGAATAGAAATATGGGCTTGGTAAACCAGCCATGCCTGACATTAAGCAAAAGAAAATTTTAAGTGGAATCTTAGCTTGCATCTGTTAATGAAGCTTTCTGTTGTTTTGTTTTTTCCTTCTAACTACAAAAAAAAAAAAAAAAAAAAAAACAGATTTAAAGTCTTTGCTGATTATGAAGCCTATGTCAAATGTCAAGAAAAAGTCAGTCAGCTGTACATGGTAAGTTGTGGAGATCTGTGAAAGAACCCAGTTCACTATGGCTTGTTAAGTTTTTTGTTTCCTTAAATCTAAATATCAGGGCTCCACTAACCAGTCACAAATATGGCAGGTTTTGGGGTATACCTCAGTGGTAGAGTCTATGCCCAACACGTATGAGGAAGGCCCTGGGTTTGATCCCCAGCACCACAAGAGAAAAATGAAATGAGGTAACTGTTCAGGTTATTCAGATCAAAACTTGACTTTTCATAAGTTTAGGTAGAGGTTGGGATTCAAGATTTCAGTAATAACTGCATAAAAATTTTTAATACCCAAGTAAAAATCACATTAATTGACCACATAGCAGCATGTAGCAGGCACATTCTAGAAGTTCAGGATATAAATCCTCAGAAAGGTACTTGGGGTCTTCATGACAGGCACCATGCTGAGCATTGAGAGCTTAGCATGGACAAGAGAGGGTCCGGCCCAGCTTCCCCCAAGCAACCTGTACTGCAGGATTCTTCACCAGAGGTGTACATCACAAATCACCAAGGCAGCTTTTAGAGTACGGATGTGCCCCCCACACTACTGCCCTCTGCTGCCCCACCAGAGATTCTGACCCAGCAGTGTGTGGTATCCACCATTATTAGTATTTGGAAAACCCCGCCAAGATGATTCTAAGGTTGAACCTTAGTTTATTGGAATAAGAACTGATCCTCCACCCCATTCTTTGAAAATTGCAAAGTAAGTACCTCTCCTCAACTACTAGAGTGGGGCTATAGAAAAAGAATAAAATTGTATAGAAGGAAGAGAGTTTTTATGTTTGAATTTTTTTTAAAAAAGACTATACAGGAAAAAAAAGAGCTAAGAGCCATATGAATAAGGCTCACATGCAAAGTGGCACACCTTTATCAAATAGCCCTCTAGGTGTATTTTATAAGGATGTGTCAAGGTTGGTCATGTCTGATAAGAGAGACTTAGTGAATTTCAGGTATCCCAGAGGAATGGATACAGGAGGAGGAGGCTCTGTGCCAAGACTCTTGGGAGGGCACCACTAACTTTGCTTTCTATTCCTTTCCCAAGACAGGTGACAGGTAGTTCCTGGTCATCATAGATGTCCTATTGGGGTTTTCAAACCTGTGCTGCTTTCTGGCCCATATCTTCTGGTCTGAGTCACACCCATCCCCCAACATTGCACAGATCAGAGACGTTCAGGCTAACAGCTTTGAATGAGTGAGGCAGCTCTAGAGCTAAGCTAAGCAGCTCACTACCTGCTTCTTGATCTTTGAAGGTAGAAGCCACATACAGCCCTCATGAACTGAAAGACAGATAAAGGGAAATGTAAGTAGAACAGAGCAGGAAAGGAAATATGAACAAGGACAGGGACAAATGTAAATGTCAGTTTTACACAGTGGATCTCCTCTGTAAATTTGTGGCCCAATCCCAAAGGATGACATCTACAAGCCCAGGATGTGATTCCATCTTGCTTTTTTATTAGCACAAATTGCAGTTGTCTACTCCTAAGAGTACTTGTGCTCTTGAGGCTTAGTAAACATGACCTACCTAGTTGGAAAAGCTGTTCACTATCCATTTAAACAGTTGAAGAAAGGGAAGATAGAATGTTTTGTTTCTCCTCTTATCATACATAGTAAGTTTCAAAAGTCTGAACTAATTTCAGACTCTGTTTTTCAGTAACTTAAGGTCTGGTGGTAATTTTAGTCTTCCTCTTAAAGGCTTATAATACATGGTTAACAACTTTGCGTATCTGTCAATAAACTTTCAGAGTTCTTTGCAAAATCATGAGGCTATAAGTTAAACATAATTTTATATTATTTTACATGAAATCATAAAATTGTGATATTAGATTTTTATTAAGGTGCCTTGTTTCACCCTGTTTTGGAACCCCAATGAGGTATTTGGAATTTACAGTGAACGTACTGGGCCAGGTACCTTCAGAAAGAACAAGAGAAGCTAAGTGGGTCAACAGAAACTTTCACTGCTTTGTAGCTGACATTCTAGAGCAGAAGTTTTCAAACTTGGTGAGCCACATGCTAAATCCCTTGACGTGGCATCTTGCAGACGATGAATGTTAGTCTCTTCCTGCCCCATAGTTTAAGGCAGGTGCCCTCCTTCATAATTGAGCATGGGAAATGTATGTGGCTTACATGCCAACGCATTTTAAGTATAGGAAGAATTACCAACTAGCGAATTCACATCCATAATTTCTCTTAAAATGAAAAATATTTCTTTTCTCGTTCCTAAGAGAAATATACTCTGAATATGAGAAAAGTACAGTCCATACCTATCTGTAAACTGTGGCGACAAGGTGCTTATAATTCACTCCACTTTACTCCTGTCATTTTCTCCACGAAATGTGCTTGGTTGATGTTTGTCATGAAGCTTGCTGGGCACTCAGGCTGTACATGCATATTTCGTTCACAGAATCAGAAAGCCTGGAACATGATGGTACTCAAAAACATAGCTGCCTCGGGGAAATTCTCCAGTGACCGGACAATTAAGGAATATGCCAGGGACATCTGGAACATGGAGCCCTCGGATCTAAAGATCTCCCTGTCCAATGAATCTAGGAATGGGGTGGACAAAGCCAATGGAAATTGAATCATAACATGTCTGTAAAAAAAAGAGCTTCTTATTGAATTTGAACGTTTTCACAGCATTCATTGATTTGCTTTGTTAGCTAATAGTTAAGTATCTCTGGGAGTGGGAAGGGAACATGTATGGCTGTATTTAGGACTGAAAATAAAGTGTCAATTTATAAAGGCTCCAAGAGTGCCAGAACTTATTGCTTTATAGCAGATTGGTAGCCTGCTAGGACTTTCCCTAAAACTAATCAGAAAGCTGGAGAAATGCTTAGAACTTTTTAGTGCTATTTACATGAATTAAACAAAAATTCTTTAACAACAGTGAAGCACCTTTTTTTAATGCTGCTAAGTCCAACTCAAAGACCATGTCTTAGTCTATTCAGGCTGCTGTAACAGAATGTCATAAGCTGAATGAGTTATAAACAATAGAAATGTATTTCTCACAGTTCTGGAGATGAAAAGTCCAAAATCAAGGGGCTGGCAGATTCAGTGGCTGGTGGGGATCACTTTCTGTTCATAGATGTGGTCTTCTTCTTCTTGTGTCCTCCCATGGTGGAAGAGATACAGAGCTCTTTGGCCCTATTTTATAAGGACACTAATCCTGTTCATGACTGACCAGCTCTCATGATCCAGTCACCTCCCAAAAGACTCTCCCTTCCAAAATCATATCCTTGGCGAGTAGGTTTCAACATATGAAATTCATATGGGGGCAGGCACAGATATTCCCACCACAGCAACTACCTTATTCACAAACATTTCCAGTCTGATGACTACACATTTTTAGATGAGATCCATATTTTACCAAATTCTGATTCTCCACAGTAATGAGGTTTCAGCATGTTTCCGAGTAGACTATGATGAGCTAAGTGAGAACATTCCATGCCACGCATAGGCTTCCCTTGTTCAAATCACAAGTGACTTAGGGAAGTGTCAGTGGTTTCAGCTCGTTCAAGCATCTCAGTAGAATGTTGCATAAGGAAAATATACATTATAGGTGGTGTTTGGACCAAGTCTTCAGTGAAGATTGCTGCTGCTCTCATGACCTCATGCCCACTGCTCACTCAGGAAATCTCTGCAGAAAAAGAACCTAGATGAGCCCACGCTTGCCTTCCTTAGGTCCAAGTACACCAGAGCAGTCCTAATTGCTTTTACAGGAAGACAATCGTATTCAGAAAAGCAGCTCTTACCTCACGGTTCTTAATAGTATGGGACTTTTATAAAGGAAGTTGTGTTGGAAACCAGGAGGAAAGATAACCATCTTGACCCTCTCTTTGTGCCTATAGGCATCATGTGCAATTTCATAGAGCTGAAAGAGAAAGAAAGACAGGGACTCAAAAGCCAACAGTTGGAAGCCATAGACTTCTTATATGATTTTCCTAAAAAGGCACAGAAATAACCAACTTGGGGAGTTTATCTCATTAATTCAGAAACATGAGGGCTCTTCATTTTCATCCCTAGCTGGCTGCCTCTACAGCTAAGGAAAAGAAGGATGCTCAGCCAATATAGGACACTGATGAAACCTCATCCTCCTCCGCTTGTACCTCACTGCAGAGGAACAGGGAATGTTATGGACCTACTCCAGGAGAGGTTTGTTTAAAGGGAAAAACTGCATCCCTATTTTTACAGCCATGACAGTAGAAGTAACATTTTGTGGTTTGACTATGAAATGTCCCCCCAAAGCTTATGTTAGACAATGCAGGAATATTTGGAGGGGAAATGATTGGACTATGAGAACTGTAATAATCCATTTAATAATTTGAAAGCACTACCATCCTAGGTGGTAACTGTAGGTGGGTAGGTTGTGGCTAAAGGAAAGAGGTCACTGGAGGCATGCTCTAGGGGATCCTAGAGATCCTTCTCTCTCCCTCCTGATTGCTAGGAGCTGAGGAGTTTTCCTCCACCATGCCCTTCCACCACAGTGTTCTGCCTCACTGAGCAAAAGAGTCAGCCGGCCATGGACTGAGACCTCTAAAACAGTGAGCCAGAATAAACTCTTCCTCCTCTAAATTGTTCTTGTCAGATATTTTGATCACAGCAACAAAAAGCTAACACAAACATGGAGCTTCCCACACAGCCTCGAGTCTTCTCTCCACTTAGGAACCACAGACCCCAGATGAGGGGCCAGACTGTGCCCACAAACATGCCTTTGACTAATTAGCCAAAGACACCGTGGTTCAATGTGGAAACCCCAGGCATCATGGCTATTTAAGGGTGCAGAATCCCCTATACTGTTAGAGATCTTCCTTAAAACTAATCAAAGTTCAGCTGGCTGAAAAAAAAAAAAAAAAGAAAGAAATGCACATAGTGAGTTTCAGTGGGCTCTGAACTCTAAGTTTACCTTTTTTCCACACTCCAAAGGCACGGTCCTGTCATCCTCTCCATGTAAGATAAGCAGGGGAGAAGACAGGAATTTAACACTGAGACAAGTGGGAGAAAAGCATTCAGTTCAGGAACTGGACATTGAGATCTTTCCTTTTTTTTTTTTTTTTTTTAAGTTAATACCTTTTTCCTTTCTCATATATAAAAAGAACAATTTCATGGTAAAAACAATAATCATGATGATAATGTACAACCTATCATTATCCAATCTCTTCCCAAATAACCTGAAGAGCTATAAGACCACCGTATCTAGAAAAATGGTTGGTACATATTAGATACTACTCAAATATTTTTTTTGAAGACATACAAGGAAGAAGGAGATCTTTCCTTTTCTAAGATAAACGTTTAGCAAAACATAAAGTTTACCTAAAACTTTATTTATAAGAAATCTCCTTCCTTCTAAAGAATAATAGCTTCATGTGCTAAAAAATTTCATATGGTAACTTTTTTGCAGGTAAGTGTCCTTTTAAACAATTTGAATATTTCATTAATTTAACTTCTATACAATTTTGAGAAATACTGAAGAAATACACTGAAATGCTGAATTTGTACAATGTTAAAAGGCCTTGTCTTTTTCTTTATTCTATCTGATTTTGTATCATCTGAATATTTTAATTAAAAGGCTATAAAAGAAAATAACTCAAAACTCAAAAGTAATACAAGACCTCTTTGTGGCAATTAATTTACTTTTCCCTATGAGAGTAGAGGATAGACATGCAGTTGACAAGCTTTTGACTGGCTTCCTGCTCTGACTCCTAATTTGGTTATCCAAAAAGGCTATGGCACAAACAGTGATTTGATGCCCACTCCAGTGACTTTCTCAAACAGTGGTTCTCAGTCCTTCCCAAATTCTGATACCCATCCATCCCTGCCACAGTGACTTCATGTCACCTCTGAGCATGATAGATTTCCTTAGGTGTGTTAAAACAGAAACAAAATTGACCACCATCTATTTTAGAAGTATTCTTAAATTTCATAAATTCATTGGATCTGCTGGCGGGTTAGGAGGATGGATATTAAGTGGGTTTGGGTTACATGGGGAATGAGGCCTAGAAGTCAGGGATCCCTTAAGGAATGTTAGACTAGACCCTTTAAAGAGGGCCTTTAAAAGTTCCTATAGGCCATAAATACACAACTCTGACTTCATAGGGAAAACTGAACTCATAAAGACATTGGATTAGACAAGAGGGGGAAACAGCAAATACTAAAAATTCATAGAAACCTTACCCCAAAGCCTAGTGCCCACCTAAGAATGTTAGAACAATATTCTGAGAAAATAAGGACAGGATTTAGATCTATCATCACCATAAGTTGCACATTAATTAGCCTGGAATTCTACAGATAGAGCAACAATGGAGCGTCTCATCATAACTTACTTTTCATCACTGGGGAAGACTATCCTGTCTTTTCTCAGGGCATCCATAAGCACGCGTACACATCCTGGCAGCTTCTGGTAAATCTATTTAAAAATAATTTTAAAAAGCAACATTAATACTTGCCTCATAGCTGTGCCATTTGTTATAGTTTCTCACCACAAACATAGAAAGTAGCAATTTTCTAAATATAATGAACTTTTTTAGAAAACGTATGATTTTAAGAGGTAATTCATGTCTTTATAGGAAATTTGGGGAAAAGAAATGAAAAAAGGATCATTCTACCTGGAAGATGCAAAACATACATTACTATATTATTAGGTGACACACCTAATAATCTCACCTCAAAAAAAAAAAAAAAAAGCTAAAACTGATAGAAATAAACAACTCCACACTCATGAGAGATACTTTAATACTCCCCTGAATAATTGAAAAAGCAGCACACCAAAAAATCAGTAAAGATATAGAACTGAACAGCATGATTGATAATCCTAATCCAAGTTACAGCAACAGCACTGCAGAAAAAACAGCAGAAAGCATTCTATTTAAGCATATACAACATAAAAATTGATCATATGTTATGACATAATACACGTTTCAACAAATTTCAAAAGACTGAAATAATAGAGTATTTTCTTGAATCCTGATAATGTTGAAATAGAAATCAATAAAAAACATAACAATAATTATCCCCATACGTACAGGAGTTATAAGATATGTTTATAAATTGCCCATGTGGTCAGAGAAGAAACCACAATTATCTTATAAAATATTTTGAGCTAAATGATAATTAAAACACATTTCAAAACTTGTGGGTTATAGCTTAAGTACGGCTGAGGTGGGGTATGTCCTAATGCATAAACTAGAAAAGACCTGGACATTGTGGCACATGCGTGTAATTCCAGCCCCTCGGGAGGCTGAGGCAGGAGGATCACAAGTTCAAGGCCATACTGGGAGACTTAGTGGGACCCTGTCTCATAAAATAAAAAGGGCTGGGGATGTAGCTCATTGGCAGAGTGCTTTCCCACCATGCACTAGGCCCTGGGTTCAATTCCAGCACCACAAAAAATAAATAAGAAAAGAAAACATACTACAAATAAATCATTAGATGATTGATAAGTACCATCTCAAGAAATTTTCAAATAAATCTAAAGAAAATACAAGGAAGAGAATAATACACTTGATCTTAATCAAAATGCTAAAGTGATTTTTAAAAAAAGGGAATAATAAAGGTAAGGCCAGAAATTAATAAAATAGAAAGCATACAATACAGATAATGAACAAAGTCCAAGTTGGTTCTTTGAAAAGACTAATAAAATTAATTTAACTCTCTCTTGTGAGTGTTGGGTGCCAATGGTTTGCATCTGCTCCTCCTTTCTTTGGATGACAGGAGCCACCATTCCTGAAAGGTCACACTATCCTCTTGGCCCTCCTCTACTCCTCACTCCAAGGAATGGCAGAAACAAAGAGCCTCCAGGGCTCCAACAGCCCCACGTGGTTCACCCAAGGTCGAAGACTAGATCTGCTCTTCCCCTTCCCTGAGTTACTCCCTCTTTCCCTTGCAGGGTTTCCTCAGTAAGTCAAAAGCACCAAGTCCCTGCCTCAGGCTTTGCTTCTAGGGAAGTGGGACCTAAAGCTGAAACCAAAGAAATCCTAAATAATAAATAGGTGACACAAAAGTAAGTAAATTATCAGCCGGGCGCGGTGGCGCACGCCTGTAATCCCAGCACTTTGGGAGGCTGAGGCAGGAGGATCGCGAGTTCAAAGCCAGCCTCAGCAATGGTGAGGACTCACTTAGCAACTCAGTGAGACCCTGTCTCTAAATAAAATACAAAAAAGGGCTGGGGATGTGGCCCAGTGGTCGAGTGCCCCTGAGTTCAATCCCCGGTACCAAAAAAAAAAAAAAAAGTAAGTAAATTATCATTGTTCCTGAATGACAAGGCTTCATATTAAAAAGGTATCAATTCCCCCAAATTGATCTATAGAAACAATATAATCAATCAAATCCAGAGCAATATTTTTGTAGAAATTGACAAAAATTTTTTAAACTATGAAAATGCGAAGGGTCAAAAATAGCCAAGGCAGTCTTGAATAAGAAGATCAAAGCTAAAGAACTTACACAACCAAATACTAAGACATTAAAGAGTTCTAATAAACTGGGCACGGTGGCACATGCTTGTAATCCCAGCAGCTTGGAAGGCTGAGGTAGGAGGATTACAAGGTCAAAGACAGCCTCAGCAACTCAGTGAGGCCCTGAATAACCTCGCAAGACCCAGTCTCAAAATAAAAAATAAAATGGGCTGGGGATGTGGCTTAGTGGTTGAGCACCAGTGGGTTAAAGCCCTGGTACCAAAAAAAAAAAAAAAAAAAAAAAAAAGCTATAGTAATTAAGAGATTGCAGTATTCATGTGAAGATGAACAAACAGACAATGCAGAGAAATGGGGTTCTACCAGGTCAAAAATACTGGTTAATTGCTCCACATTAAATTTAAGAACAGAGGAATCAAGATGGCAGATTAGAGGAAGGCTGCATTCCTAGTTGCTCTGTAGCTCAGGATTCAAGCAATGGGAGTACTGCTTCTCAGCCAGGTCAACAAAAAAGGAATTTCACGAAAACTCAATATTGGACAGTTGCAGTGTTTAGAGACTCAAAACTTCAAGTGCACTTAAAAAAAGAAGAACCAGTACATTGGAGCCAAGCTGGTGGGCAGCAGCAGCAGTGGTACTGGTTCACTACAGAGGGGAAGGATAGCACAGAAACACAACATTTGGTATGGAAAAACCTGTGGATCAACAAAAACAGCCTGAACTTAGCTGATACAGAGGCTGCGCCGTAAATTGGTGTTTGAAAAGTGCTCTGTACTTCTCAACTAGAAAGTGGACAGCTGAGGGAGAAGCCATCTTGAGGTGCCAGGCTGTAGCTGCTGGGAGAGCCAGAAGACTATAGCAGACATTGCCATACTGCCCAGGTAGGCACCTACCGTGGTATAGGGTGTACCTAGCAAAATGTGAGTGAAATAGGCACAGAAAAGATTGTACCCAGGGAAATTTAAGTCAGAAAGTAAAAGGGAGCCAAACTCACTTTCCCTTTGAGACTGGTGGCTCGTGTGACCAGCTGAAGAGGGTCAGGAATTTGAACAGGTGTGTATGAATATACTCAGGGGCTAACCCTGAGAAAGGTGTGTTCATGAGCAGGAAAGTGGGGGAAGGATTGGCTCCCCTGCCCCAGGAGTAGAATTCTTGGAAAGCTCCTGAGATTCAGACTCTCATCAGAGATCAGCAAATGCCAGGCCCTAGAGGTGTGTTCACCTAAACTCTTCCAAGCACCCAAGAGAGTTCCCAGAAAACCTAATTAGAGCTAAGCCCCAGCTGTGGAACTCCCCTCACAGAACTCTGCAGCAGCCCCACACTAGGAGTGCATCAATCTGGTCTGTGCAGATAAAACTCCAGTCATCAGTACTTCCCACTCCATCCTACCTTATACAGATGAGAATGGAAGATGAGAGCTATTTGAACCAGCTTCAGTTTTAAGCTACTCTAACTGGCAGCTCAGTAAGTAACACAAAAAGAGGAAGGGATTAACAACCCCAAGTACTTTTTAAAAAATATGTCTTTCCTTCTCTCCCTTCCCACCCCTCCCCCCACACAGACTTCATAGCCCAAGAATCTTTGGGGGTTGGGTTGGGTTTGAGTGTGCGTGTACATATGTGTGTGTTTCTTGCTGTGCAGATTGGTCTGTGGACCTATATACATGTACATATTTATTTGTTTTTCCCCTCATTTTTAGCATTTTTTGAATATAGTTATTTTTCCATGCCTTGTCTTTTGAGGGTTAGGGGTTTGAGTTTGTTTATTTTGGTTTGTTTTTGTTTTTGTTTGTTTCTCTTTCTCTCCTCACTTCTGTAACAACCAAATTATCTTGTTCTCTTTCTTCCCCTTCACTTTGTTTTCCTATTTTTATCCTCCTCCCTTATAACCATCTACATCTCTTCTGCATTCTCTCTGTTCATATTTTGAACATTGTTAACTGTCATCTACCTTCTTATCACATTTTGTTTTCTCTTGATGAACTGTATTCTTACTGTATTCTTACAATTTTTTGAACTAATTGATGTATATAACTCCTGCCCTCACCATCCATGTTGTTGTATGTATTACTGTTGTAGATGACATAATTGACATTTTCTGTTTACTTTAATGACAGAGCCAGTTCATGATTATTTATTGTATTGGCTGTTGGCAATGCTGACCTCACCATTCCTGTTCTTGTGGTAATAGGTGTTGTTGATGTCATTGTAGGTACTGGGTATTAATTTTAGTACTGTATGTTGTTTGCTTCAGTTGTTGCTTTTATTTGTTTCCTCCTTCTGGTAAGTGCTAGGAATCTACAGTAGTAGTTCACAGAGCAAAGACTCTGCCGCTGAGCTAAGCTCAGACAAAAGACTGCACAAATCAATTACACACAAACAAATTCAATTCAGCACACTGAAACATAAATGCTTCAGTTTTACTTTAACAAACAAAGAATTACACTGGAGGCTTCAGTTTAAAAAAAAAAAAAAAAAAAAAAAAAAACTAATGAGAGGCCTCAAGTAGAAATGATGAGGAGTGGACTCTTAGGTACCTACCACTCATGAACATCTACTTCTACACCAAAAACAGAGAGAATTAACACAAAGCCTGTGGATACCACACCTATAAGGGAAATTAAATCTAGATCACTCTAGGACACTTTGGCAAGAAAAGACTATGCCCCAAAAGGCACATACATAAAAGTGGAAGAGAAATCCGCCCCAACTGGTACATAAAACCCAACACAGGAATACAAGAAATATGAGAAAACAAGGTGAGAGGACACCTCCTAAGGTTCATAATTCCCCAGCAATGGACCCCAAAGATATTGAAGTGAATGATATACCAGATAAGGGTTTTTTTAAATGACTATAAAAATGATCTGTGAATTCCAAGAAAACACAGACAAACAACTGAATGCATTAAGGAAGTCAGTATAGAGTATGAATGAGAAATTCAACAAGGAGATAGAAAATCTTGGAAATAAAAAACACAATAAATCAAATAGATCAGTTGAAAGTCTCTCTAATAGAGTAGACTATGCTGAAGATAGAAACTCAGAGGTAGAAGAAAAAGTGGTCAGCCTTAAACATTCAGACAGTATTAAAGAAAAGAAAATAAGTAACCATGATCAGAATATACAAGAATTCTGGGACACCACTAAGATAACAACTTTGAGAAGCACTGGAATTGAGAAAGTGTGTGAGATGCAAGCTAATGGAATGGATAACCTCTTCAAGGAAATAACAGAAAATTTCCAAACCTTCAGAATGAAATGGACATCCAGATATATGAGGCATTCAGAACACCAAATAGACAAGATCAAAAAAGAACCTCTTGGGGCTGGGGCTGGGGCTCAGCAGGGTAGAGCACTCATCTTGCATGTGTGAGGCCCTGGGTTCAATCCTCAGCATCACAAAAAGGTAAATAAAATAAAGGTATTATGTTCATCTGCAACTAAAAAAAATTTTTAAAAAGAAAAAGAACCTCTTCATGTTGCTTTGTAATTAAAATGCCTAACTTACAGAACAAAGATAGAATTTTAAAAGCCTTAAGAGAAAAACATTAGATCACAGTTAGAGGCAAGTTGATCAGAGTTACTTCCAGTTTTTTAACACAAACTATAAAATCCAGAAGGGCTTGGAATGATGTGTTCCAAGACCTAAAAGAACCTGAAAATATTGTACATCAAATGGACTTGAAAAATATTATAAAATATTATAAATCAAATGGATTTAAGAGACATCTATAGAATACTTCACCCAACAATAGTTGAATATACTTTCTTAGCATAGCTCATGGAGCCCTCTCCAAAGTAGACCATATTTTAAGCCACAAAGCAACTCTTACCAAATGCAAAAAAAAAAAAAAAAAAAAAAAAAATTGGCACAGTTCCTTGCATCTTATCATATCATAATGGAGTAAAATTAAATTAAAAATCTATACTAAAAACACTACAGAAACTATATAGACACATGGAGATTGAACAAAATGCTTTGGAGTGATTAATGGGTGATAAATCAGAAGAGAAATTAAAATTTTTGATTCAAATGAGAATACTGATACATAACAGAACCTTTAGGACACTATGAAAGCAATTCTAAAAGGAACACTTATAGTTATGAGTGCCAATGTAAGAAAATCAGAAAGATGGCAAATAACCTAACGATGTATCTCAAGATCCTTGAAAAGAAGAACAAGCCAAAACCAGGAGAAGGAAAGAAATAATTAAGATCAGAACCAATTTTTTTAAAAATTGGGAATAAAGAAACAATACAAAGGATCAATTAACAAAGATTGATAAGCCCCTAGCCAAACTAAACAAAAGAAAAAGGGAGAAGACCCAAATGAATAAAATTAGAGATGAAAAAGGAGAAATTGCCACAGACATCACAGAAATCCCTAGGATCATTAGGTACTATTTTGAAAACTTATACTCCAATAAATTGGAAAACCTAGAATAAATGGATACATTTCTAGACACATACAACCTGACAAAATTGAATCAAGAAGACAAAGAAAATCTACACAGATCAATAACTAACAATAAGAATTAAGTAGTAATTTTAAAAAAAAAAATCCAACAGAGAAAAGCCATGGACCAGACTGATTCTTAGCTGAATTCTACCAGAGCTTTAATTCCAGTGCTCCTCAAGTTATTCCATGAAATAGAAAGGAATGGAACACTTTTAAATTCATTCTATGAAACCAGAATCATACTCATGAAAAACCACCTAAGAAAACTGCAGACCAATACCCCTGATAAATTTTGATTCAAAAATTATTAATAAAAAATTGCAAATCATATTCAATAACATATTAAGAATATTTTATATCATGACCAATTCTATTTATCACAAAAATAGAATTAAGGACAAACATCTCTTAGTCATCTCAATAGATGCAGAGAAAGCCTCTAACTAAATTCAGCACCCATTCATGATTTTTAAAAAAAAAAAAAAAACTGAAGAAATTAGGGGTAAAAGAAACTTACCTCAATAGCACAAAGGCTATTTACAAAAACTGAAAGTCAACATCACAATCAATGGAAAAAATACTGAAAGCATTTCCTTTAAAATCTGGAACAAGGCAAGGATGTCCATTTTCACCACTTATATAGTACTAGAAATTCTAGCCAGAGCAATTAGGCCAGGGAAGGAAATAAAAGCAATAAAAACAGGAAAGGAAAAAATCAAAGTATCACTGTTTGCAGATGATATAATCCAATACTTAGATCCAAAAAGCTCCACAAAAAGACTGCTAGATCTAATAAACAAATTCAGCAAAGTAGCAAATTGCAAAATCAACATACAAAGTCAGTAGCTTTCTTATAAACCAACAATGAATTTGCTGAGAAAGAAATGAAAAAATAATTAATTAAATAAAATACTTAAGAATAAATCTAACCAAGGAGGTAAAAGACCTCTATGATGAAAACTATAGAACACTGAAGAAAGAAATTAGATAGGACACAAGAAAATGAAGAGGCCTCCCATTTTCATGGATGGACAGAATTAATATTATTAAAATGGTCATACTACCCAAAACAATATTCAGATACAATGCAATACCCATCAAAATACCAATGACATTTTTCACAGAACTAGAAAAAACAGTCCTAAAATTCACCTGGAAGAATAAAAGACCCAAAATAGCCAAAGCAAAGCAATTCTAAGCCAAAAAAAAAAAAGTAATGCTGGAAGCATGACAATACCTGACTTAAAATTATACTACAGAGCTATAGTGATAAAATTTTTTGGGATAATACCTAGAGTTAATATATGGGGTGGCATCAAATTAAAAAGCTTCTACACAGCAAAGGAAACAATTATGAATGTGAAGAGAGAACCTACAGAAAAACCTTTGCTAGCTACTCTTCTGATAGAGGATTAGTATCTAGAATACACAAAAAATTCAAAAAAGTTTAACACCAAAAAAAAAAAAAAACAACAACAAATAATTTGGGGCTGTGGAGACCCAGAATAGCCAAAGCAATTCTTAGCAAGAAGAGAAAAGTTGGTGGTATTACTATTCCAGACCTTAAATTGTATTACAAAGCAATTGTAACAAAAACAGCATGGTATTGGCACCAAAATAGACCAGTTAACCAATGGTACAGAATAGAAGGCACAGAGACTAAACCACACACCTACAGTTATCTTATATTAGACAAAGGTGCCAAAAACATTCATTGGAGAAAAGAGAGCCTCTTCAACAAATGGTGTTGGGAAAACTGGAAATCCTCATGTAATAAAATGAAATTAAACCTCTCTCTCTCTCCATGCACAAAACTCAACTCAAAGTGGATCAAAGACCTAGGAATTAAACCAGAGACCTTGCACCTAATAGAAGAAAAAGTAGGCCCAAATCTCCATCATGTTGGATTAGGCCCCAACTTCCTCAATAAGACCCCTATAGAGCAAGAATTAAAACCAAGAGTTAATAAATGGGATGGATTCAAACTAAAAAGCTTCCTCTCAGCAAAAGAAACAATCAGTGAGGTGAACAGAGAACCTACAGAATGGGAGCAAATCTTTACCAGAAGCACATCAGACAGAACATTAACTTCAAGGATATATAAAGCTCTCAAAGACCTTGACACCAAAAATAAAACAAAACAACAACAACAAAAAATCCCAATCAATAAATGGGTTAAGGAACTGAACAGACAATTCTCAGAAGATGATATACAATCAATCAGCAAATATATGAAAAAATGTTCAACATCTCCAGCAATTAGAGAAATGCAAATCAAAACTACTCTAAGATTTCATCTTACTCCAGTCAGAATGGCAGCTATCAAAAACACAAACAACAATAAATGCTGTCGAGGTTGTGGGGAAAAGGGCACACTCTTACATTGCTGGTGGGGCTGCAAATTGGTGCAGCCAATCTGGAAAGCAGTATGGAGATTCCTAGGAAAACTTGGAATGGAACCACCATTTGACCCAGCTATCCCACTCCTCAGTCTATACCCAAAAGACTTAAAAACAGCTTACTGCAGGGACACAGCCACATCAATGTTTATAGCTGCACAATTCATAATAGCTAGATTGTGGAAACAACCCCATATCCATCAATAGATGAATGGATAGGGAAACTTTGGTATATATACACAATGGAACACTACTCAGCACTAAAAGAGAATAAAATCATGGCATTTGCAGGTAAATGGATGGAGTTGGAGAAAATAATGCTAAGTGAAGTTAGTCAATCCCAAAAAACCAAAGGTCAAATGATTCCTTTGATATGATGATACTGAATTAAAATGGCAAGAGATGGGGGATGAGAGGAATGAAGGAATTTTAAATAGAACAAAGGGGAGGGAGTGGAAGGGAGGGGGCAAGGGGATAGGAATAATGGCAGAATGAGTTAGACATCAATCCACTAAGTACATATATAAAAACACAAATTGTGTGAAAATAATTACTGTAAAACCAGTGACTTGAAAAACTGCTCTTTATATGTAATATGAAATGAATTGTACTCTGCAAGCATGTATAACAAATTAAAATAAATAAATAATTTTTTTTTTTTTTTTTTTTTTTTTTTTTTTTTTTTTTTGTTTGGTACCGGGGATTGAACTCAGGGGCACTCGACCACTGGGTCACATCCCCAGACCTTTTTTGTATTTTTACTTAGAGACAGGGTCTCACCGAGTTGCTAAGTGCCTCCCCATTGCTGAGGCTGGCTTTGAACTCGCGATCCTCCTGCCTCAGCCTCCCAAAGTGCTGGGATTACAGGCATGCGCCACCGCGCCCAGCTATAAATAAATAATTTTTAAAAAATAATAAAATACCCCTATGATGACTTACAGCCTCAAACAACACAATTGGGGCCATATAGGCCCCCCAAAGCCCCAGCTCCCCCTGTCCACCCCTCCCTACCCTCCCCTGCTAACATTTCTATAACAATAGACATGGAATAAAATCATAATAAAATAAAATTAGAATAATATACACAAGAGATTTTAAAATGACATCTTGTAGCCCAATTCTTAATACTTTCTTAAGAAAACTGTTGTCTTTATTTCTAATACTGTGTAAAAACATTCAGCAATTTCCTTGAATTATCTAGAAACTTCCTTATGATAAAATCATGAAAGATATATGGCCAATATTTGTAGGGCTAAAAATGATTTATGAAAGCTTATTTTCAATTTAAAAATGAATAATAAATAATAAAAGGCAAGCCTATCTATTAAAATTATAAAAGATAACACGTTAATGAAAGGAAAAAGGCTTTCACTCTTAAGTCACTCAGTTTGTTAGAAGAAAATAAATAAACTACCAAATCCAAAAGCCAGTGTGTCCCCTTTAATAGTAACTGGCTAATAACAAACTGTCTCTGGTTAGAATAACTTAGAAACATATAAAGCTAATTAAGAAAAGGAAGATAGTGTATAAACATACATGTGTAGAAATAGCCTATGATTTAATACCTTGTAAATATGGATCAGAGACTTACCTTTAACAAGGGATAGTTGATACTTGCAACCCATATGTTGGTAAATGGAGCTTCCAAGACAATGGCATCAACTGGGCATCCTTGAAAATAATAAAATAAAAAGGAAGAAATTAGTAATCCCCCTATTCAAATACCACCTTCCCTAGAAAAGGGATCCTTACAGTCTAGTACATGAATTACCTGCTTCAAAATCATTTGCAAAGCTTATTAATAATGCAATTTCCGGGGCTGGGACTGTGGCTCAGTGGTAGAGCACTTGCCTCACATGTGTGAGGCACTGGGTTCAATTCTCAGCACCGCATATAAATAAATGAATAAAATAAAAGTCCATCAAGAGCTAAAATATATACATATATGTATTATATATAATTATACGTGTATAATTATATATAAAAAATAATGCAATTTCCTGGACCCCACACCATACTCAAGAGTCACAATGTTGGGGGTAAGGGACAAAAGTGTTCATTTTTAACAAGGTTTCTCCCTCACCCCTAAGGTTTTTATGCATGTGGTGGTTAAAACCACTATCTTCTTCTAAGAATACAAGATTTTTCAGGGCTTGGGCAATTTAAGAAAGCAAGGCATTTCAGGGAGGGTATTCTGAAGTCTATTGTTTAAAATGTGCCAGAGACAGATTTAGGTTGTTTTGGGCAATATCCCCACTGCAAACAGTTAGAAAATGTATGTGGGAGGAGAGTTTGGATATGCATCTGTAGGTGTGTGTCTGTGTATATGTGCATATTTATATGTTTGAAGGCACATGAGGATTACTGATCAGTGAGAATATTCAGAGCCAATACCACTGAGAAAAGCCCAGAGAGTTTGAGCTGCCTTTCCTCTCAATCAACTGAACCTCTGAAAGCACTGGTGATGGTTGACAGAATTAGAAACTAAACAGAACATTCATTATTCTCCAGAACCAAAAGGGGGAAAAGAGAGATCAGGATCTGACAAAGGGGAAGATCCAAGAATATTTCTCAAACTTTTGGTCATGACCTCAAAGAACTACACCCTAGGAGTGGAATAATAATGTACTAGAAATAAACCAGCTCTCATAAAGGCTGAAGCCTAGCTTCAAATCAGATCAATCTCTGATTGGATTAAGGTAATCTATTCATAGCACAACTGCCTTTTAGAAGAAATGTAAATTATTTCTGGAAGAAGACGACATCACCCCAAGCCTTAAATCATCTCTATGGTTCTCCATAAAAATTACTAGCACTTAATCAAAAATAACTAGCGCTCAGTGGTAGAGCACTCGTCTCACATGTGTGTTTGATCCTCAGCACCACATAAATATAATAAAGGTGTTGTGTCCACCTACAACTAAAAAATAAATAAATAAACTAATAAATAAATATTAAAAAAATAACTAGATATATGAAAATAAAGAAAAAGGGGTTGGAGGCATAGCTCAGTGGCAGACTGCTTCCCAGAATGCATGAGGCCCTAGGTTCAATCTCCAGCAAGGCAAAAACAAAAAAGGACAAAAGAAAAGGTTTAAAGTGGATAATTGGGTTTTGGAATTTTGAAGCTCTATAGCATTCGGGTAATTAATATTTTTATTGATACCATATTTCTACATATGAAGTAAATTCCAATTTCTATCTTGAAAAATATTACTTGGCTCTATTTATGATAGATCCTAATTTGTGAAACCAGCTAGGATCCAGAAAACCTCCATTTTTCACAAACACACTGAACAGATTCTGATACAAGCTGTTCTCAAATCACTTTGAGACCAGGTGTGGTGGTGCACACCTATAAACCCAGCAACTTTGGAGGTTGAGGCCACAAGTTTGAGGCCAGACTCAGCAACTTAGCAAGGCCCTAAGCAACTTAGTAAGACCCTGTCTCAAAATAAAAAACAAAAAGGGCTGGAGATGTGGCTCCGTGGTAAAGCACTCTAGGTTCAATCCCTGGTACAAAATAAATAAATAAATCACTTTAAGAAATATTGACATAGCTATTATATAAGAAGGACAGCAGAAACCAAGTTCTGACTATCATTTCATAATGTAATTTTCCTCTCCTAAAATTTTAATTAACATCACTTCACAAAGAAAATTCATCTGAAGGCATTTTTAGTTCTTTCCCTGGTATTTATTTTAAATTTCATAACCCCCAAAGCAACCATTATTTTATATTAAGTAGAGAGAAGAAAGTTTGTTACCTGCCAGAAACTTCCCACAAAAGGATGCCATTGGCATCTCTGTGTTCAAAGTGGACACAATAGTCTCTTGATTGTTTTTATTTCCCACTTGAAGCCAAGAAATTATATCATGGAAGCATTTTACATTACCTTTCTCTTCTAATACTTTTGCAGCATTTGTTGCAACTCTGTAAAGCAATGTGTATTAGTACATATGTGAAGCAATGATTTAATAGTCAAATAAATAACACAAAATGCAAAACATCCAGAATGAGTATTTCTTAGAGACACAAACTTGCATAGGATTTCAAGAGTTTCCACAAGCCCTAAATTTAAAGTCCTTTTCTTTAAAACTCTCCAGGAAAGTCCAGAAGAACTTCAGTGTCCTAGACCCATGGAGCCAAGCAGACCCTCTCTTGTTTTACAAACAGGCAAACTGAGATAGCAAGGTCTCTAGCCACTTCTAGAGAATGAGAGGAAACCAGAAAAGAGTCCCTGTCTCGTAGAGCTCAGTGCCCCTTCCACTGCTCTCAGCTGCCCTTGATGTGATGCTAAAGCCCCAAGTCCCCACCAAAGGACACATCTTCAGCTGTCACTCACCCTGTACCCAGAGAGTGGCCCCAGAGACACACAGGAGTGGCACCACATCTTCCCTTGGTCCACTCATAGACACAAATAGCATCTGCAGTCAGTCCCTCCTCTGTGGGCTTCCCCGTTGAGTCCCCGAACCCTGGCAGCAAGAAAAGGCAAGCACAGGATCACTATCCCCAAAACGAGGGGTCATCAAAAAAGTCTCCTGCTTATTTGAAAATCTTTGAACACTGTTCTTAACACATACCTCTGTAGTCAACAGACAGAACATGAAAGCCACCATCACTCAGCACCTGGGTAACAAAGAGCTGCTGTCACTTGAAACTGAAGGTGTAAACAGGAAAGGCTCCTCAACAGGTCCATGTCCCTATTCGTGATGGTTTAATAGGTGGGGGAAATTTGTATTTTTGAAATCTAGTGTATGTCTTCAAACCTGAGGAGCTCAGACTCAGTGGGAAAGATGGAAAGCAGCCTGCAGAACAGGGGCAGACTGTCAGGGTCACACCTACCAGGCTGAGTGACCTCGGCTGAGTTACTTAACATTTAAGTATAAAAACATTATTCTGAAAAGTAAAAAATTACTTTTAGTGTTATTGGATAATTACATGGATGATATATTAAAATACCTGATTGCATGTTGTCTTTTTAAAGAGTTCCCTTGAGAAATAAGAACTGTATACAGTTGTAGTAGAGCCAATCAAACATTGAGAAGATATTTATATTAAATATGATCAGCTAAAGAATTAAGTTCAATCAAAATTAGAGATCACACCGGGCACGGTGGCGCACGCCTGTAATCCCAGCACTTTGGGAGGCTGAGACAGGAGGATCGCGAGTTCAAAGCCAGCCTCAGCAATGGCGAGGCACTTAGCAACTCAGTGAGACCCTGTCTCTAAATAAATACAAAAAAGGGCTAGGGATGTGACCCAGTGGTCGAGTGCCCCTGAGTTCAATCCCCGGTACCACAAAAAAAAAAAAAAAAAATTAGAGATCACGTGAACACATGAAACCACCACCAAGCCCCTCATAGGTAAGAAAGGAAAGAATATGGAACCATAATTTTACATGAAGTGAAACACAATGACAAAGACATAAAAAGAATGAATTATTAATGTGCCACCACTTTTTCAAACTTATATAACCCTCATGACAGTAAGCTAGATATTATTCTCATTTTACAGATTTTTAGTAACTGAGAGCTGGGCATGGTGGCACACACATATAATCCAGGAGGCTGAGGTAGGAAGGTCACAAGTTCAAAGCCAGCCTCAACAACTAGTCCCTAGGCAACTAGGCAAGACTAACTCAAAATAAAAATAAAAAAGTCTGGGAATGTGGTTCAGTGGTTAAATGGGCTCAGTCCCCGGTACCAATAAATAAATAAGTAAATTTAAAAAAAAAAAAAAAAAAAAACAAGCACTAGAGAGTTTCAGTAATTTCTTCAGTCACCCATGTTTTCAGAGGCAGTTCCAAGATTCAAACCTGGGTCTGCCTATGTCCAAGTACTGTACTTCCCCTACTTCAGCACAGATGTGAGCAGGGAAACCTCACTGAGGAAATTTTAAATATAAATTGAACTAATTATTAGAAATTAAATGGAACTTTTAAATATCAATTCAAATTATATTCCCTCAAAAAATGCCAACACACGTGGCATCTATGCATTCAGAGAAATGGGAATAACCATGTGTTACTTATGGCACATGTGTTAAAGAACCATTTGACAATACAACTCAAGGACAACAAGAGTAGCAAATCCTACTCCTAAGAATTTATCTCTAGGAAAATATACCAAAGAAGAAGGAAAAAGGGCTGGGAATCTGGTGCCTGCTTAGCATGTTGAAAGCTTTGGATTTGATTCCCAAGTCCCATAAAAGAAAAGGAAAAAAAAAAAAAACTACATGCTTAAAGTTTTCTGTAGTAATGCTATTTAAAATTAATTCAGAAAAACAAATCCAACAGTAGTGGAGGAGTTAAGTAAACAAATGTTTGTAAATAAAAAGGAAGCTTTAAATTGGTTAATTATGATAACTAAAAGCATGGAAGAATGTTTACAAAACAGTATTAAAAGAGCACAACATAAAATTATATATAGATACAATCATAGTGACAAAACTTTATATAAAAAGAGAAATAAAGGGCTGGGGTTGTGGCTCAGTGGCAGAGCGCTCGCCTCGCACGTGCGCAGCCCGGGTTCGATCCTCAGCACCACATAAACATAAATGCATTGCATTGTGTACAACTAAAGTAAATAAATAAATATTTAAAAAAAAAAAAGAGAGAAATAAAGATGGGGAAATACAAATAAATGTGAATAGCTGGATTAAGTGATTGAAGGAACAGTAGCAAGGAAGGAAGCAAACAAGCAAGGAAGAATTTAATAAAGATTTGTTTTCTGCCAGGTGAGGTGGTACACACCTGTAATCCCAGCAGCTCAGGAGGCTGAGACAGGAGAATCGAGAGTTCAAAGCCAGCCTCAGCAAAAGTGAGGTGCTAAACAACTCAGTGAGACCCTGTCTCTGAATAAAATACAAAATAGGGCTGGGGATATGGCTTGGTAGTCAAGTGCCCTTGAGTTCAATCCCCGGTACCAAAAAAAAAAAAAAAAAAAAAAAAAAAAGATTTGTTTTCTGAAAGAAAGCACCTATCCAGAGTAGGAATGGAGAGGCTCTGGAAGCCCAGTCCTGTTGGGCGATGGTGATGGCAGCACTTGGTACCCATAAGGTGCCCAAAGGCAAAGTCCTGCCATGCCAGCCTCTGCCTTCCCCACCCATTCTAACCACCTTCTTTTCACACCTACAACTCTTCTTTCTGGGAACATTTGAGGTCACGCAATTCAGCTTTGAGTGGGAGGGGAAAAAAAAAACTCATTCTCATAATCATCAGCTTCACCACATCCCAAGTACGGACAGCAAAGAACCAATGTGGGGTAGAAAGCAAACCCACAAATGAATAGACATCCTCCTGCCCAGGCAAAACTCAGCCAGTACAACCCCTTGGCAAGGGTCACCTCTGAGATGCACTGATATGGGCGGAGGTGTGGACAGGAGTAGAGCTTCCTGACTTCACAGGGACAGGGGATGAAGAAGTGCTAGAGATACTGAGGCTGGCAGGATTATAGGCCTACATCACAGGACAGATTATAGGCCAGTTTATAGGCTGGAAGGAACTGAGGAGGGAGCCAGCATGTGGGAGGAGAGACCAAGCCTCAGGGTCAATAATGGAATAGCAGCTCAGCCACCTGCAACAGAGATTACCTAACTGGAGTGCAGCTGAGGATCAACAGGCAGCTCACCGGACCAGTTCTGAGGCAGATATGGCTAAGAGGAGAGCCAGCCATGTTCCTCACACTTGGAAATGCAGGGACTGTCCCAACAAACTGGAGTGAGGAGTGAGAAGAACACAGCACAGCCACCAGGCTACTGTACAGAACTTTATGTAGGACTAAAGCCAGGATTTGATGGACTTTTAAAAGAAGACATTCTGAATTTTTATTCTATACCACTAAAGAGATTCTTATAAAAGGGAGATAAAAAGAGAAGAAATTTCCCATTTAATACACTCTCTCAACCTATCCCCAAACCCTCAGGAGGAAAAAAAAAAAATTCTAAGTGTCTTCAACCTTCCCCCCTCCCGCCCCGAGATGAAGGGAATCAGTGCATGAAAGTGTATGAGATCCCAAACACCATAGCCCACCCCGGGGACCTCTCAGGAGATAACCAGGCTAAGGACCTATGGAGATCTTATGACTGTTGTCCAGAAGAGAATCAATGGGGATTTATAAAACTGATGTTTTGAGGCCTCTTCAGACATGGGGATGTAGCTTAGTAGTAGAGCTCTGGCCTAGTATGAGCAAGGCCCTGGGTTCAGTCCCCAGCACCAGAAAGAAAAGAAACAAACAAACAAACAAACAAACTTCTGTGAGGCCTCTTCAGACATACCTTTACCAGCTTAACTCTGTGAGGAGCTGCCCTGTAGAGGGGGTTAGGAGAAAAAAAGTGAGAATTATGAATTATGATGACAAGTTCCAATAAAAAATACTCAAATGCTATTGGCATCTCATTCCATGCCATTCTTTTTTAGATTAGAGAAATAAACAACTGAGAGCAAGAAAACTGCTTCTTGGTGGCAGAACCAGCTTAGATGTTTCCGGGCGAGTGATCAATGGCCCTGTTGTTGGATATTTCTCTACATGAGCGTTGGGTACTCAGGTCTCTCTGAGGTGAGCATCTGATGAAGTACTTATAATCCATCTCCTTTCACTTCACAACTAAACTTATCTCTAGGAATACTTTTAGAAGCTAAAGGGAAGTAAGTTCCAGAAAGTGACTTTTCAGAACAAGGGATGATGGAGTCAAGTTGCACTAAATTACAATTTGCCTGTATCCCATCCCCTCTGTCATTAAGCGCAAGATGAGGTGAAGGAGTGAGGTTCACCTGCCCTGCAAGGACAAAAGATGTTTTTTCCATAAAATGACCATATTGATTATTCTCACATTAACAAAAATGAGTCAAAAGGCAGAGAATTCTTTTTGATACATCTTTTTTAGTTGAACATGGACACAATACCTTTGTTTTACTTTTTTATTTATTTCATGTGGTGCTGAAGATCCAACCCAGTGCTTCACATGTGCAAGGCAAGCACTCTACCACTGAGCCACAACCCAGCGCAAAAGGAAGAGAATTCTTAAAAACCAGTTTCTGACAGCAAGCTGAGACTCTTGGGCAGAGGCCAAGAGGAAGATGTGGCCAACTCCAGAACCAGTGACTCTAGGATAACTGGGGACAATTTCAGATTTACTCAGAGGCACATGCAGCAGCGTGGTTCCCGTGATCCTTCAAATAAGCACCCTGCAGCACCCTGCCCAGGTTTACACCATCAATGTCAAAGACTGTCGAATTCCACAGGAAACCTCAACAAATGTGGTTCTAAAATGGACACCTTAAGAAAGCCCCTTGAGGAAAGGCAAGTCATGAGAAAAAGACATCACCTGACAGAAAAAGACAGGGAGAAAAAAGACATAGGCAAGCTAGCCAAGAGGCAGATTCCACGGCTTGTCACTTAGCTAGAACTTCCCTCCAGAGATGAACAGAGACCAGTGGGCTCCAAGCCTCAGCACCCCTCCCCAGGCCAAAGAGGTGCAGTCATGGCTCATATCCATCACCCAATGTAATGAGACAGGCCCAGGGACAGCTCTGACAGCACATCAAAGGACAGCCAGTCTTCCGGGAGACGTTCTTCCTTACAAAGCAAGGTAGGGACTGGAGAGGTAGGTGAAGCATGAATATTCTAGACTAGAATTAGTCAGATGGCCCCTAACTCCTGTGGTCAGAATTCCAGGTGATTTCTCTTAGGAGTCCTACTTTTAATGAACAGGATTGATGCTAAATAAAGGACTCTCCACTGTAGTTTTCTGAAAAGTCCATTGATGTGGAAATTGATCTTCCTTTCCCCCATAAAGCATGCCTGACCCCTTTCCAGTCATCCATGGGTTTGTCAACCTAAATAACAATCAGAGAGAGATTCTCCAAAGAGTATTTGGAGAATATTCAGTAACAGCAGAGCACTGCCATGAGACTACGTATGCCACAGCAAACTATGAACATATTCAAAAAGAATGAGGCAAGGGGAAGTTCTTAAATGCAAAATCAGGAGGATTGCATAAGATATTTTGAAATGATAAGCCTCAGCTACAAGGATTAATAATAAGGGTAGCACCAGTCAGAGATTGAACAGATAGTTGCTGGGCAGATGTCCTTGCACAAGTATTTTTATGTAAGGTTGGAGTGGCCTTTGTACCAGGCTGTGGTTTTGACAGAGTGACCTGTGAATAATTCTTATTATCAGGTTATCAGCCACATATGCATGCAAATCTTCATAACCTTCTGGCTTCATTTATTGACTTCGGGGTTCGAGCTTGACAAAATGACTCCATTTTTATTCTGACAACAGGTTCAAGCTATCATTTGGGGTATTCTTAAGGAGTAAAGGAACCAGGGCCTTCTCTGAAATCAACATCCAGATTTTGGAAGAATCATTCTTTCTCCATCCCAGTTAAGAATCCACATTATTCTTCACATAAAACAATTTTCTAAAGAGAAGTCTTTTGCCAGAACACCCTCAGATTTCAAAAAAGAAATATGTGAAGATATGCCAACAGAGTTTAAAAACTGAATCCTGCCTCACTCTCCCACAGCAACACTGAAATGCTCTTAATCTCTTTAAAGAAAAAAAAAATCCAAGCAGAGGCACTGACCTGTGTTCTGCACTGCCATGAAGATAAACAATAATTGGGTTCCCATCGTGAAGGGCTGCTTCATACCAGCAACGGTCCTTCCCCTTGGCATCTTCTCCCCGGCAGCTGGGGACTGTGTGCCTAAAGAGTAAGGAGGTTTTCACAAACATGTGCAGAGGCAGGAATTCTCTACCCTTGCCAAAGTCTGAGGCCCTCGTTATGGGGCGCACCTATGCATGTGTATTTATTTATTTATATTATTTATACATTCACGTATTATATTTATATCCTATTCTAGAATTTTTTTTCAATTTTTACCTGAGTAAGATATGCACCAATTAAAATTAAAATATAATACCACAAAACATCTTATGATGAAAATCTTACTGTCCTGACCCACTGCCCCATGAACAAAGGCAACCCTTTTAACCATTTAAATTCTCCTGAGTCTTGTACCCATTAAGTTTCCAAGACTCCAGTTCTTAGGTGCAGTCCATTGACATGACCAAAAACAAATGGAATCAAGTAAAAGATAATAGATATTTGCCATCTGCCATTAGTTTGGCTGAAAAGTTGGAGAGAGTTTAAAGAAAAATCAATTTATGTAGGAAGGAGAACTTTAACATGAAGCCAAGCTATTCTATCCATGAAATCATGTGACCTTGTGATTATAAATACCTGTGAGCTCCTGTTCCTCCATCTTTCTAAACCAATGAAAGAACCCTAAAAATGCAAATGCTGCCACATGTCATGTCACAGAGGACTTACAGAGCAAGCCAAGAAATGACAAGACTTCCGTTCTCTTGATTATTAAGGGACAGGCACCAATACCTGAGTGAGCTGGTCATAATGAGGACAACCACCTCACCAAACTGAGGGACAGAGGGGAAAAAGCAAACAACAAAAATATTTCCAAATTCCAACACTGTTAGCTGAACTGTTCCCCACAGGTTAGGAAGAAACCATGTGCACCCATATTGATTCCCAAACATTCTATGATCAGAGGTTTAAACTCAGGGAGATGAAATATAAAACAGAGCACTAGACACTTGGCAGCCAAGAATAAGTAGTAGAACCAAACAAGAAAAGACTGAGATTAGATAACAAAAAAAGGCTAGCCAGTCAGAGGCCACCACAGAAGTCTGTCTTCTCTGCAAGCTGTGGTTTTGTAAGGAAAACAGACATTAACCAAATAATCGCACAAGCATTTATTTAATTATGAGAAAAGAAATGTCTTAATGGACAAGACAAGCACAGACAGCCACCAAAGCACATACCTAATATGGGGGCTAAGGAAAGGTTTTCCTTCAAATGGTCAGTTACAGCAAAACCCAAAAAAGATGAGTAGACAATTAGCTATGCAAAAGGAGGGAATGCAGGAAGATGAGGCAGAATGAAGTGCCATCCTAGGGGACTGTGGCTTGGTGTGCCAGGGGGCAAGTGTGCCTGGAGCAGAAGGCATAACAAGGGTGGTGTGGAGTAAGAAGAGGTGGCTGGGCCCCAAAGCCAAGGGCAACATGTGACTTCATACTGGAAGCAAAATTCCTGAGAAGCACAATCAAGCAGGTCAGATTTCACTGTGAGGGGAAGGTGTTGTGGAATGATTTCCAAGGAGCACCAACCTCCATGCAGACAGGTAAGGCAGCATTGCTCCCCTTTGCCCTTCTAACAGGAAAACCTGGTCCATCAAGCAACTGAGTGTCCGATCCATGTACTCACCAGACTCCCAGCATCACTCGGGGTTCAACCCTGATGTAGAAGTTCACCGTGTGAGGAATCTTTGTCTCTGGTTTCTTTAAATCCACAAGAAATGGAGCTTTGTCTGAGAAATAGAAATTATCAACCACCAGAATCAAATTCCCTGTCTTTTAATGACAACACCCCCCCCCCAAAAAAAAAAAAAAAAAAACAGGAACCCGTCTTTGGAGGCAAACAGTTTCTAAGTTGCAAGCCACTAAATGCCTTGTAAAAAGATTTATCAACTAGGGCTAGCCAGCAGAGTAGTTGCAAAAAGAAACAAAACCTAAAGCTATATTTTAAAATAGCACCAGCATGGTAGCTCACAATAGAGTAACAGAGTGTATTCGATCCTTATCTTCAGCTCAACCTAAAAGCAGAGGAAACCATTCCTCAAATAAGGTAAGAGGGCCCAGAAGAAAACCGTAAGTATTCTGCCACTGAAGTGAAACCTAGTCATTAGACACAAGGCAAGAAATGATTGACCAGCCAGGGGGCTGGTGGATAAGAGTTAGGACAGACTAACACAGCACCCAGGAGTCTCTTCCTCTACCTGCTCTTTTCCTCCTCCTTTCCTCCCCCTCCCCACCCCACACTTCTCCAAGGGATGCTTGTAAGAAGAGAAAGGGAAAAACGGAATTCTGCGAGCAGTTAGGTATCCATGTCAACAGATAATTGAGGACTGAGTTCCTGAATTGAAATCCCAGTCACAAGGCCCAGTCACAAGTCACACGAGTGCCTTTCCCTATTCCCAACAGCTTAAAGGATTCATGCTAGCCTCCAAAGTCAATACTGAAAATAGGTTTCAGACTGTTTAAATCTAGCCACAACTTTATGATTTACAAGTCTTTTTCATCATAACATTAAGGACAGTGAGTCCTTTATTTGGGGAAAATTCATGGGAAATACATACTTACAAAAATTAAAATAAATCAGCATGTCCATCAGAGGAGGGAAGATGTGTTCTTTTAATGGTTTACTAGTAAAGCTGTTGTACAGAGCAGCAATTTTTCCTCTGAGTGTTGAACAGGAGTGTGGAACAGATCTGCAAGATATTGGGAAACATACAAGGTTTTTAAAATCAGTCCAAGTTTTGAGTTGGTTTGTTTTTTCTCTTAAGGTTCAAATCAAATTTCAGAGACTAACATTGGGCATTTCAGGTAACTTGGCATTTAAGCAAAATCCTTCACACAACTACACATACTTGTCTAAGCTTGGCATTGAAGAGGAACCCAGAGAGGAAGACAAAGCCCTGTCTAGTCCCTGAAAAGGCCAGGGCATGACAGGGAAGGAGGGCGAGAGCTGATGAATGCACCAGGGTCAGACTTGTTTGCCTAGTGTTGCCCCATAGAAGGACAAAACTAAACCCCAAAGTCATCAGTAAGCAAGATGCAGACAGCTTAACAGTTTCTGTGTTTAAAATCACATCACAACTCAGCACTAAACATGTTAGCTGTTACTACTATTATATAAAGCAGTGAGTGACATCATTAGATCTTCTCTCTTCTGACTGAGTCCTAGGAGGGGGGAAAAAAACAATGAGAGAAGACCCCCACCTCTGAGTTACATTCCTGGAGGAGGGGCACCTGTGAGGAGCAAGGTACGGAGCAGTGGGGTGGGACATGGAGGGAGTGGGATGGGACCATGGGCATCTTGCGCATTCTACATCCTCTATGACACAAACCACCCAAAGCAGGAACTATCAACCGACAAGTGATGATTTGTCCATGTGGGTCACTAATTCTACCTCTGTCTTGAATCACATCTCTCATGAGAGTCAAGAGGGTCTCCTATCTTTGACAGATGAGGGACACAGGAGGTTAATATTGTTATCTGCTTCCAGTTTTTGTCCACATCATCTATTCAATAAATCCTTTCCCTATTGTAATCTATCAATATAAAGACTGCCCAATGTAGTCAAATTGTGAGGTTGGAGAGATAGAAAACAATCTGTTCGCCTGCCCTGATTTTTCTGCTTCCCCAGAGGCAGTTTAAAAGGTAAGTGTTACCTTTGCTTCACAAATGAGGAGTCTACAAAGCTAAAAGTCCTTCCCAACCTTGCAGGCCAAGGAATGAGTCACACATCCCCAAGTCTGCCTGACCCCTGTGATAACTACAGTGAGCTGTCACTGTCCTGCTGAGTTCAACTTGCCCTTCCTATAGGCAAAGTGAGCCCCAGGAAAAAGGCCAGCCTCTGGCATAGTTGTGCTCTTAGAGAATCTTGATCCCCTTCTCCACTTCTGCACTCTTGCCCTTTCTTGGGGTCCCTACTTCCTCCCACCTTCTTTCCTCCTTGCTGTTTCTGTGTTCTCAGGAGCCCTCTGATGACAAAGTCACCAAAGAAATACCCCATAAAATATTAATTCTCCCTCAAGTTCTGATGATTTAAAAAATCAGAGCATTTATGTATGTTTGGAAGCGGCGAGAAGGGAGAAGATGACGAATCTCTGATGGAGTCCCAGCAGTTCTGAAAGAAGTGGAAAAGATATGTGGGCTAAGGATAGTAGATGGCTCTTCGAACACATTGCACATGGAAAATTACCTACTCATAAAATCAGCAAGAAATAAATGAGGATGGTTGTTTCATAACACTGTAAAATAACCCCCATGAAGACAGCAGGAAGAGGAGGACACTGTTGTTCTGATTTTAGAGATAAGAAATCAAAACCTAGAGAAACCACTTTGAGCCACAGATCAAGGCAACACGGAACACAAGGGAACACAGGTTGGCAGGGTTGTGCCTGCTCCCAGTTTGGGCTACCTCCTGCTTGCTCTTGCCAGATTCCCTGCACTCACTGCTACCCTGTCTGTTAGTCTCCTGCTAAGTTATCTTTTGAAGGTAGGAGGGTAGTCTCCCGCTAAGTTATCTTTTGAAGGTCTGCTTGGGAAGCAGAAGCAGTGAAGGGAAATGTGTTTCTTTTTTAAAGGAATAATTCATACAAGACCCTTCTCTCAAATAGCTCCAGGCACTTCTGTGAGAAGCGCTGCGGGAAAAGAACAGAGTGACCAGATCCCTCAGCGCATCAATAATGCAAAGGCGCTTCTTTTAAGTAGGGGGTTGTCAATTTGACTTCCCCTAGATCAGTGGGGGATCAAAAGTCACCAATGGCTAATAGACCTTATTTGAGCAGAGGATGCAGTTTCAGCTCAAACCCTGCTACCGGCCAGCCACATCAAACAACCCTGGTGCCTTGGTGTTCTTTGTTTGCCCTTTGATCAGCGGTGGCTATAACCGTGCAGCATCCCACAGAGGCCACAGCACCTAACTGGATGATTCTTGCTGGTGAAACCTGGTGGAGCCTAAGCTGATAACATTCTTACTCAGATGTATCTGCAAACCAGCTTTTGGGAGCCCAAACTCAATCACATTTGGTCAAACAACTATTCCAAATATGAAGACGCTTTGTACATCCTTCCTATGTGCTGATTCATGCAGCCAACATGTGTGGATCGCTGAGTACCAAGATACATCATCCCAAACAAATCCCACCCCCATCCCTTCACACCCACTCAAATGTATCTTCTTGGCGGAAGCCTCCCAAGACAGATCTTCCCACAGTGACCTTTCCTCCCTTTCCACCCCTCCCACTAATTATAATGGGGCCTCAGTTTGACCCTGTCTTATTCTCTAATAGTTTTCTCATTATAAGCCCATCTTCCCCACTCTGTGCCAGGCATGAACCACGTGGTTTGTGTGCTTCTTTTACATCCCACTCTGCGTAGCACAGAGCCAAGTTCAATAATATCTGTTGACCCACAGATTGACAGCTGAAAGGTGTATTTCTTTCATGAGCCATGATTTTTTGGTAGTTTGGGGGAAGAAAGGGAGGGCTTCATTCTTTTATTCTTCATTTTGAACTACAATTGAAAAGGGATCACTGAGAGCTCCAAAAGAGCAGGTGTTGTTTTTGCCTGTTTCATTGATTCCTTGAACACAGGATACAGGAAAGAGCATCACAGACAGCAGATAGCCTGTGAGAAGATTGACTAAGTTTATCTACCTACTACCTAGCACTCTAGTGTGTCACTTGAGTGAGACAGGCAAATAAAGAGGAAAATAACCTTTGACTTACACCAACTTCTTTCCTGGGAATGTTTTCCAATTTAAAGAAGATCATCTGCACTGGAGACTTACTGTCAAGGACCAACCCACCTTAAGCAGTAATTATGTAGGATGAAATTTCTGAAAAATAAATAGACTACCACTGAAAACATCATATGATTAAGTGTTCTCCTTGAGCCTTTGAACGCAGGACAATAGACCCAGCGCTATAAGCAGGGCCAGGTACACAGAAAGTCCTGCATGAACATTTGCTAATCTGAACCTACTTGGCTCCAAGAAACAGAAAGGATTCCAGGTGCCAGAAACAGGTCTATGCCTCAGCCTTAACACATCTTATGTTAGATCAATAATCTGTTTGGATAAAGAAACACACTGGTACTTTATCCTTTCAGGGATCATCTCTTGAGAGTTTTTTTTTTTTTTTTTTTTTTTTTTATTAATTAGTAAGGTAAGTCACAGGGTCCCCAACTCCCCACCTCCCACTCCGTTATCAACAAAAGTAGGTTGTTCTCTAAGAGAGTGAAAATACATCTTTGAATCTGTACCTAATCAATGCTCTATTAGCATGGACATTAAATAATCAGCCATTAAGTCTGTGGAAAACATGAAAGGGAGAGGTGGCCTATGCCAGTTTTCCTAGAATAACCAAATGGGGTGGGGCAGGGAGCAGGGAGTCCTAAGACTGTGAAATTTGAACAGTGCAGACAGAATATTCCAAAGGTGTCCTGCTGAGGTATGGGTTCTGCATACCTTATCAGACAGAGCCACTCTCTGATAACTGCACTAAGCTATGGAAGGAAGAGAAGAGAAAAGATCCCCAGTGGTCATCATCACATTCCAAAGTGAAGTCTCCTGTGTCTGGATGCGATTCTGGAATATTTTGTCATCCGCACAAATTAAAAAGGAATAGAAAGAAGAAACATAAACAAAAATGCCAATATCTTACCACATCAACAAAACAACAGGAAATATAAAAGTCTTCCCATGTCCAGGTCTCCAGCCAATACCTGGTTTCCTTATGAACAAGACTTGTGGTATGTTGCTAATCAATTCTAGTAATTGATGATCACTGTTCAACCCATGGGAGGTAGAAGTTTAAAAACAAGAAGAAAAAAAAATACCTCTGATATACAGACATTTCCAGATTTAAACAAGGTAAGAACTTGGCACAGGCAACACCACTTTGTGATTTCAATGTACTACATAGCTTTAGCATTTGTGGAGGTGTGTTCTTTAAATGCATGCCTGATCATTCACATTCAGGGAGCAACTTTCTGACCTTTTTCCACCTACACTGACAGTTCCTTGACCTAAGAAGACCAGCAAAGATTACTACACACAGTATATTATTATTACCGCTACGGTTAGTAATATCAAAATCCATCTTGTATATTTAGTAAGAGATAAAAGAGATTTTAGTATAGGAACCTGAACCTCTATTTCAAATCTCAATTTCGAAGCCCCTCAAAGTTTTAAGTTCTGGAAAAGTCAATTCTGTGAGATTCACTGGCCCAGGTAAGGGTCAAGACTGGGCATAAGACCATGCCAAAGAGCCCTGGGAACTCGCAGGACTCTGGAGGTCACCGAAACCCCCTGGAGTCGCAGTGCCTGGCCTGGGGTCCCTGGAGTGGACGAGGGCAGGGTTCTAGTGTCAGGGACGGGGGCACGGTCACCCCTGATCCACTTCTGTCCTGCCATAGGGGCTCCTGCGGGACGTACTCACCGTAGGTTCCGCAGGACCATGTTCCACCAGGTGGCCACATAGTCACAGGCGGTGGGGCCGGGAGCCGCGTCTGCCTGGCAGTCCTGAGAGTCCATCCCGTGCCGTGCAGTGTCCCGAGCTGTCGCCACCGCCGCCGCCGCCGCCGCCGCGGCCGCCACCGCCGCGGGAGCTGCCACCAGGAGTCGCCGCCCACGTCCGCCCCACCCCTGCGGCGCCCACGCCCGCCCTCCAAGGCGCCAGGCGGCCAAGCGCGGCGGCACCCGGAGCTCTGCAGCTTGGTGCTGTGGGATGCGCTCGACCCACAGCAGGAGCCAGGGGCCGCCCAAGAGTGGGACTTTGCTTGGCACAGCCTGCGCCCTGCTTCCCCCATACATACAGATAGATGTACAATAGAAACAAAAGTATCCTAAGTGAAGCTATGCGACATTTCATTTTTATTTGATTCTCATTATACATCCGTGTGCACACAGGAGCGAGAGGCCTGCGTGAAGTAATATTATGGCAGAACTCAAACAAAAATTCAGTAGGCACAGAGTTAAAAGATCTTCATATGATTACTGTAGCAAGAATTTCTTTGGCCTCCTTTGGTTGAGCAATGTTTGATCTATCCATTGGATTATGAACTACAGTTACTCCAGGTATCCCAAAGGTAATGTGTTGGGTGTTTTGTTTATTTAGCAGCATGTAACAGAACCCCATTTTTGTTCACACCTTGTAATGGTTGATACCTGGTACAGACTGACATTGCACAATTGTCTCCTAGGAGCAGGGATTATGTGTGTACCACAACTACTCCAGGGAAGCCACAGGGCACAAGTGTGGAGATAAAGGGGAAGAAAAGGGATGCAATTTGATGCTAGCCAACATCCAGGCTTTGTCTTAGATGAAGATGCATCCTTGGTGCAGCATCACCAGAGGTGAAATGCGATTTTCTGTGGTGCCTGTTCTGTTTGGGCAGAGGGCAGAGCAGGGGACTGCTAGTCCCCAGAAGGTGCATGGGGATCCATCTGCTAGATAATAATAGGACAGCATGGAGGAAAAGACACAATTTTCAAGAAGGGTTCTTTTTGAGGACTAGACCATTTCATAGAACTGGCCAGACAAAAGGAGATTTTGTTCAGTGCCTCTTAAAACCATTCGGGGAATGTTCGGTTCCTGATTCACATCAAGACAGAAGAAGAATCTAGGAAGAAGGACCAATGGGATCTCAGCCTGATTGATGAGGCAGCTGCAGGAGAGTTTTCACAGGGCTACACCCTGCATGATGAGAAAGGTTCAAGCATATGTCTGATTCCACCTCAGGAGTTGGTCATAAAGATGGTCTGGAATCTCACAGAACTTGTTCAGGGAAGCTCTGGATGAGACTCTAGGCCTTTCTTGCCTTATGAAAATGGAGGGACCAGAGATGGCTAGCAGAGGAGGGAGAAGAGAAAAGCAGGAGGGATGGCCCCAGATTCTACTTCCAACTGTTCAGATTGAGAGAATAGACGCCTTCCTGCTAATTGAGGTCACAAAGTTGTGAATGTAAGTCCAATTTCTAGGGGCACCTTTGAAATGATCAGCCAAATCTTGGAAGTTGAAAATCACTTCGTCCCATTTTTTTTATAAGATCATGTAAATTAAGATTGGGAAGAGGCTTTCCCACCATAGGTAACACCTTTTGGATGGAAAAGGGGAAATCAGAGAGCAGTCTCCAATATGACTGGACAGAACCTAAGGGAAAAAAAGTTCATTCATTTATTCAGCACCTATGGACTGGTGTCTTTTAGATGCCAGGTACCACATTGGACTCCCTGGGGATACACACCAGAATCCAGAATCCCACCTTTAGATAGACTTACCTTAGAATGAAGCATGAGCCAGGTGTGATTCCACATTCCCATAATCCCAGTGACTCTGGAGGCTGGGGCAGGAGGATCACAAGTTCAAGGCCAGCCTCAGCAACTTAGGGAGACTCTCAGCAACTTGGTGAGACCCTGTATCAAGATAACAAAGAAGGACTAGGGGTGTAGCTCAGTGGTTAAGCACCCCTAAGTTCAATCCCCAATACCAAAAAACAAACAAAATGAGAAAAGTGCCCTAAGGAAATCCGATCAGGGATTGGAGGTGGAAAAAGGGTGTTGACTACAATAGAGCATGCAAGAACATTTTAGGGTGATGGAAAATGTCTGTATCAGGTTCTGGAGTAGTTACATGACTATAAATGCTCACTGAAATTCTTAAAACTGGAAACTTTTTGACACAGCCATATTCACAGTAGCTAGACTGTGGAACCAACCTAGATGCCCTTCAGTAGATGAATGGATAAAGAAAATGTGACACACACACACACACACACACACACACACACACAATGGAATATTACTCAGCAATAAAAGAGAATAAAATCATGGCATTTGCAGGTAAATGGATGGAGTTGGAGAATATAATGCTAAGTGAAGTTAGCCAATCTCAAAAAAAGCAAATGCTGAATATTCTCTCTGATATAAGAAGGCTGATTCATAATGGGTTTTGGAGGGGGAGCATGGGAGGAATAGATGAACTCTAGATAGGGTGAAGGGGTGGGAGGGTAAGAGAGTGGGCATGGGGATTAAAAAGATGGTGGAATGAGATGTATATCATTACCCTAAGTACATGTAGGAAGACACAAATGTTGTGAACATACTTTGTATACAACCAGAGATATGAAAAATTTTGCTCTATATGTGTAATATGAATTGTAATGCATTCTGCTGTCATATATAACAAATTGGAATAAAATTTTTTTTTTAAAGTGGTTAAAAGAAGCTGGAAACTTTTCAAGGGTGAAGTGGCTGAATATAAATTATATATCAACAAACCTGACTTTGTTTTAGTGATGCTGGGGATCAAACACTAGGAATTGAACCCAGGGCCTCACACATGCTAGGTGAACACTTGGTGAACCACGGAACTGTACTTCCAGCCCAAACCTGACATTTATAAAAGTGACCTAAGAAACATACAGATAAACCAGGTGCAGTGGCACACACCTGTATTCCCAGTGACTTGAGAGGCTGAGGCAAGAGGGTCCCAAGTTGAAAGCCAGCCTCAGCAACTTAGGCCCTAAGCAACTTAGTGAGACCCTGTCTCAAAATAAAAAATAAAAATAAAAAGGACTGGTAATATGGCTCAGTGGTTTAAAACACCCATAAGTTCAATCTCTGATACAAAAAAAAAAAAAAAAGGAAAGAAAGAAAAGAAATACATGGATAAACTACATAAATGAGCTTATCCTATGCTACACTGAGGAAATGTTAAAACAAAGTCACTGGTACAAATATATCAGAAACCAATTGTTTAGATGTTATTTGAACTAGTGGAAAAAGAAATCTCAATTGGAAATAGGTTAATTTTGCCACCTAAAATTATTCTGGAACAAAAGAAATGGGGGATAAAAGTGATGGTCACTCAGCTGCCACACAGCTGTGAAGGTAAGCAGCTGGTGACAAAGCATGTGGACTGAAGAACCAGTAAATGACAAATTGCTGATTTTCTATTATTTGGAGAATAATAATAGAAAATTTCTATCTATCCTCTTGCATTGTCTTTAAATTCAGTTTTACTGAGACACGATTCATATACGAAAAAATTTACCCTTTTTGAGTATAAAACTCAGTAGTTTTACTATATTTAGAGCTGTGCACCCATCACGGTATTTAATTCTAGAACATTTTCATCACCACAAAAAAATCCCATGCCCATTAGCAGTTACTCACCATGATTTCCTTTTGTCTTCCCTGAGCAATCACTAATCTACCTTCTGGCTCTGTGGATTTACCTATTCTGGACATTCTGTATAAATGGAATCACACAATTTGTGGTCTTTCGTGTCTGACTTTTTTTCCCTTAGCATATTTTCAAGGTTTAACCATGTGTAAAACTTCAGTCATTTTATGACTGAATAATGTTCCATCGTATGAATATGGCCATTTTGCTTACCCATTCAGCAGCTCATGGACATTTGAGTTGTTTCTACATTTTGCCTATTATAATGCTGCTGTAAGTGTACAAGTTTTTGTGTGGGCATATATTTTCATTTCTCTTGAACACGTACCTTTTTGTGAAATTGCTGGTTCATATGTGCAATTTGGTGTTAAATTTTTGAGGAGTTGCTAAAATGTTTTCCAAAATGGCTGCACCATTATACAGCCCCACAGTGTAATGTGTAAACTACTATCTTGCCTTTTCCCTTTTTCTGCTTTTCACCCTTTCTGAGCTTCCCATGCACACATAGGAAAAGAAAAAAAGGATCTGGGGCTGGGGTTGTGGCTCAGCGGTAGAGCGTTCCCCTAACACGTGCGCGGCCTGGGTTCGATCCTCAGCACCATGTAAACATAAATGCATTGCATTGTGTACAACTAAAGCAAATAAATAAATATTTTTTAAAAAGGATCTGATGCTGTTAAGATCGTACTGAAACATTTGAAAGAAGTTTAAGAATAATCCTAGAAGATAGGGAATGACTCATTCAGAACACTTCTTTTTTTCTGTGTTAAATTTTTTATTGTCCTTGCCTATATCAGGCCAAATTTAAGACCATTTACTCTTTTTTTCATATATTTTTTTATTCTTGTACAACATGAAGAATCAGTTTATTTTTTATTTGCTCTTATTAGTTATACATAACAGTATAATGTATTTTGACCTATTATACATATATGGAGTATAACTTCCCATTCTTCTGGTTGTACATGATGTGAAGACCATTTACACTAAGTTCAAGAGTGAATGTTAGATTATTCATGTGTGCTTGGAATTGAGAATGTTAATATGATTTCCTTTTAGAAAAAAAAAAGTAATTTCTTTGAGAAGAACAAGTGATGAGATGAGATTACGGGTTTCTTTCAGTTAAGACGGGAAGGGCTCAAAAGTCCTATTTCTTCCAAAGAAGGCTCCACATTTCAAAGCATGGCCCATGGTTCCCCTTGCTGTTCCATGGTAACAGATGGGACTCAGTTTTTCTAATATCAGTGGAAGGACTGAGCCAGGATCAAAGCCCAGGGTTACCATTCCCTCTTACCTTTCTAGTTGCTCTTTTTCAAAGGTCCTCAAGCTATTCCTTAGAAGTTAGTTATTCTGAGGCTGTGGTGTAGCTCAGGGGTACGTGTGCCCTTAGCATACACAAGGCCCTGGAGTCCATCCTCAGTGCATGCACACGTACACACACACACACACACACACACACACACACATTAGTTAATCTCCAGGGTTCCTTTCTAGCCCTGCTTATCTTCTTGCATTATTTACACCAGGATTTCTAAAACTGTGTTTATTCATTTGGGGTGTTGTGGGATGAACACGGTAAAATATGTTCCTTTGGCTAGGACTTCAGTCTCAAAATCTTTACTTGCCTAGTATTCTTTGAGAATCACCAACAGAGAATTATAGAATGCAGCATTTTTCTAAATTCTTTTTCTCTCCCCACTCCTCCAAATTTGTTCCACTTGCAGAATTCCCTAGCTTGAAGAACAACTTCCTCACACACCAAGTTTCCTAAACCATTAACTTGCTATTCATCTTGATTCTTCTGTTTCCTATAAAATCAGCATTGCTTCTAGACAGAATTGCTATTGTATCTTGATGTGTTATTTCTTTGAAAAATATTTAACAAGCTCTTTATATATAGTATCTGATTTTGGAAACTTGCATTCTAGCTACACAGAAGGGACCTACAGATTTGAAAAGCTACATAACAACCTATGAGTTATCACTAGGTAATAAATAAACATGTTACAAATACTACATATTACCACAGGCTCAGTAGGAAACACCTCTGAAGGCTGAAGAGGTCAGGTAAGGATCCTAGGGTGGTACCATTCTGTTGCTTAGAAACAGCCTCAGAGATAGAAGATAATTCAAAATGGCTTTCCAAAGAGACCTATAGAATGTCAAAATTGGAAGATACACAAACAATTATTTACTCTTGTCTTACACGGAGGAAACTCAGACTTACACCCACATTCATTAAGTACTTATTGAGTGCCCACTGTATACAAGGCTCAGTGTGGGCTGCGCTCATTCAGCAGAGCAGACAAGGTGAGGCTAATCATCAAAGAGCATCAATACCTGGCAAGAAAGTAACCTGCTAACAAAATATCCCCCAAAGCAGAGCAATGACAGAATGGTGGGGGGCCCAACAGGTAGTTGTAAATTAGGTTACTAGTTCTTCAACTTACCCTCAAAAATAGCAGAGCTGGAGTTGTTGCTCAGTGGTAGAGCACTTGCCTAGCATGTTTGAGGCCCTGGGTTTGAGTTTCAGCACTGCATATAAATAAATAAAATAAAGGTCCATTGACAACTTAAAAAAAAAATTAGAGGAAAAAAAAGAGTCTACCTAGCTATTTTAAAAAATAGCAGAATTAAAATAGTTCCATCACAGGTTAGGTTGTTTCTGCTTCCTGACTCATCAGGGAGGAAGAATTTACCACCACCTACAATGTCCAGTCATATCACACCTGGATATACAGATATCCAGGTAGGAAATTCTGAAGCAATCTTTGTAGTTGTTTGCTCTAGGGAAGATGACACATGCCTAGATTTTTGTGAGGTGGAACTCTGCAGTTGATTTTAGGACAATATGAATATGGAGGTAGGGAGAATTGTACCATAAGAATTATTTTTTTTCTCAACTTCTACTTGAATTTGTGTGTGTGTGTTTGTCTAATAAATCCTAAGTAAATTCACTTCTGTGGTCCATAGGTCAGCTTTAAATAATGACCTGGGGCTTTTACTCCAGAGGGAGTTAAACAGGAAAAGCTAAAATATTAAGTAAGGATATGAAAAAAAATATCTTCCTGAAAATGAAAGCACACACATGAAGAAATTGCAAAGACAGGAAAAAAGTCACAGCTGGGGATGAAGTAAACAGGAACTGGCTGTTCAGTCTCAGGAGACCAAAGGATTCCAGTTCTGAGCTTTCTGAATGCCTGACATCAGTTTGAATTAATCTATTCCCCATTGTTTATAGAATCTCCAAAGACATTTCCGAAAAGGAGCCTCACGCCCTTGGTTCCCCTGTTCATGCCTGAGTGTACACCCAGCACAGCTTGAATTTCATGTATGTTTTCATCTTTACCTTTAGTTTTTAAACAAGCAGGGAGAGACCCTGGGGGACTTCCACAGTGGACAGCCTGGGCAGTGATGTCAGGTAGCCTGAGGCGGGTCTTCGATCTTCACCCCACTTAGCCTTGCTTGCATGGAACACCTGTCCCCAGAGAGCAGGTTTAAAATAATAATATGTCCTGTGAAATGAGATCATAGATATGAAAGCTCTTCTTTGAAGTTAAAAAATTAGCCTACATATTATTTATTAATGAATATATTTAATACTGTCTTTGTCAGGCTCCTAGGTATAGTGATATTCCTTCATTTAAAGGACAACCATCGGCATATGGCTTGTAGACCGGTATGGAAGTCTAATTACTAGTAAATACTAATATGAAAACATACCTGGGAGTTCATGCAATTATTCTCTTCTGCTTCACTCCTACCAAAAGTGATTAAAAATTGATATCACAGGAGACTCCCTTCCTTCCTTACACTGTGAGAGACAAAGAAATGTGTGGGGGTAGGGTGGGGGTGGAGGATGCTCTTCCCTCTCCTGCCTGCTAAGTGTCAAAGAGGGTAAGAACTCTCCAAGGAGTCCTCCCAACCCAGCAATCAGAAATTACTTAGCAAACACCAGATCGTTAATTCAGAGGGAAATGTTGAATAGCGCTATGAGGCGATTCGTTGAACAATTTGCGGGGGTGTAAGATACTGGGGATTGAAACCAGGGGTGATTACTTACTGAGCTATGTCCCCACTCCTTTTTTATTTTTTTATTTTGAGATAGGGTCTCACTAAGTTGCAGAGGCTGGCCTTTAACTTTCGGTCCTTCTGCCTCAGCCTCCAGAGTCTCTGGGATTATAGGCTTGCATCACTGCGCCCTGCTTGGTTAAACAAGTTTTAAGCAGAAGGGCTCTAGTTGATCATATGCAATCCTATAGTCTTGCCCTATATAAGTCAGTATTCCTTTTTGTGTTTTGTATTACTTACTAAGTTTGGAACAAAATTTCACACATCCAGTCCATGTGTATCCCCAGCACCTAGCATGAAGTCTGGCACAAAGTAGGCACTGGGTAAATATTTTGTAAACTGAATGCATAATTGAAAAACTTGAATCTATCCAGCAGCCAGTTCAGAACCACAAGACTCCCATCTCCCCATCACATACATTCTGTACAGGCCTCTCTGTCCATCCTATAGAATTCAGAACTACAGGATGACAGCAAGGAAGAGTCCAGGCCTCTCAAATGTGCTGTAGGTTACGCTGTGGAGGCTGGTTGCAGGGTTCACTGACCTGTTCTCACTCCCACCCACCCAGAACCAAGTTCCATGGCTCAGTGCAGCCATCATTACATCCCCCTCATTACACCCTGTGTAAATGGGGGATCTCTCCCTTCCCTGCCTTTTTAGCCTCCTAAAGATTAGACAGGTGCTCCTTCTGTCATGTAATGCCACTTAACAAGGGGATTCTTTTATCATGCCAGGCACTAGAGAGAAGAGTGGGAATATAAGAGATGTGCCCTAATCTTAGGAACTGATATTATGGTCAGGGAGATTATTATTTATTCTTCATTTGTCCTAGAAATATAGATTCAGTGTATATGCTTAAAAGTCCTGAGGTTTCAAAGTTGACCAAGACGTCCCTGCTCTTGTGATGCTGAAATTTTAGAGGGGGTAGACAAAAAACAACTATACAGGAGCTGGGCGCGGTGGTGCACACCTATAATCCCAGTAGTCGAGTGCCCCTGAGTTCAATCCCCAGTACCAAAAAAAAAACCTACACAAATAAATAATACTAAGTCAGATAAGTGTTAACAAAGCTGAATCAGATAATAGAGATATGTTCTGAGATCTTTTTTTAAAATATTTATTTATTTAGTTGTACACAATGCCTTTTTTTTTTTTTTTTTTTGGTCCTGGGGATTGGACTCAGGGGCACTGGACCACAAAGCCACATCCCCAGCCTCTTTTTTTTTTTTTTTTTTTTTTTTTTTTTTTTTTTTTTATTAGAGACAGGGTCTCACTGAGTTGCTAAGTGCCTCACCATTGCTGAGGCTGGCTTTGAACTCGCGATTCTCCTGCCTCAGCCTCCCAAGTGCTGGGATTACAGGCGTGCACCACCGAGCCTGGCTGACAATGCCTTTATTTTTATGTGGTGCTGAGGATCCAACCCTGGCCGGGCACGAGCTAGGCAAGCGCTCTACCGCTGAGCCACAACTTCCATATCTTAGATCTTAATAACAAGACTTGAGGGTAGAAAAGGAGCCAGAGGGGATAGGAAGGAATATTAACTTGAAGTGTTCAAGACCCAGCAAGAAGGTTGGTGTGATTGAAGCTTTGGATCCCTTGGGAAGAGACAAAAGAGACAAGGTCAGAGAAGTAGGCAGGGTCCATTCAAGGTCATGTCCTTGTACTCAAAGAGTGGCCTGACTACCTCACAAACTTCTAAGAAGGAAGAGAAGGAGAAAAAGAAGGAGAGATGTCCATTTTCTTTGAGCTGCTGTTATTCTGATTTCTTAGTTACTTATAGCTGAATTTAATACTAATCCTCACTCTATGCCATATTATTTCTTTCAATCAAACTGTACATGTTCCCAACCTTTGAGACTAATCAACAATCTAAGCAGGTAAACGATATCCTGTAGCTCAAAGTGCTTGTCAAAGTCCTGACCTTCCTCCCTCCTCACAGACACACAGCAATCTAAGCAGCATGGTCCTGGATAGATGGGAGGCTGGCCACAGCAGAGGTTCATGGCAAAGAAAAAGGCACAAGGCTAAAGATGGGTTTGGGCTCCAGGACTGCTACTTCTGAGAGCACAGAGAGAAATGGACCTCCCAGCCTGAGTTGCCAAGCCGGAACACTTAGTGGCCCCTGCTCTGTGACTTCTAAAATTGTTCAACAACCACAGAACCCCGGTTTTGTTGAAGAGACTTCTGCCTAGACTAATTAAGCTCTTCACACAGTTTGCTACTCTTAGAAGATACCTATTGTTCAAAAAGTTGAAGGACTGGGCTGGGGTTGTAGTTCAGTGGTAGAGCCCTTGCCTAGCATGTGTGAGGTATTGGGTTCAATTCTCAGCACCCCATATAAATAAATAAATAAATAAGTATAAAAAACTTAAAAAGTATAATAAAAAAAGTTGAAGGACTAACCAAATGAATTCTCTCAAATATGGAATTTTAATCAACCATCCCCAGAATCACCTCAAATAAACACACCATTGAAAATAGTAGCCTTAAATGCAAATGTAACCTCAAGACATTCCCTCCAGCTCTGACATCTGGTCAGACAATTATCCTGAAGGGATAGGTAGAAATTCCTGAACCCCTGCTGTACAAATTCTCAGCTGCCTTTACAGAGACATTGACAGGCAACTCATTTCCCAAGGATAAATTGCTATAGCTGCTCTTAACCTGGAATATTACTAGAAATTCAGAGAAGACTTTGGTCCGGGCAATTTAAATAGCCCAGAATACTGACTCATACTCAGTGTGTGTCCCATAATCCCTGCCTTACCTTCCAGGGTGATAAAGTTGGTTTTGACCTAGTTTACAGGAGCCTTTAAAGAGAGGGGGTGGGGAGGATGTGAGCCTGTGTACACTGTACAATGTGCAGTGACTTTGACCAGACTTATTTTGATTGTTTTGGTAGGAGGTGAAGCCTGAGCCCTCTCCCTGAGAGCTATTTTTGAATTGAACAGCAAGGACCAATAAGATCCATAGAGAAGCACTCAGACTTTAGCTGATATGGGAGGTGCCACTACAAGTGTAGAAGATTCTGGAATGAGTATTGAGTAAAGGTAACCATTTCCTCCATGCAGGCAACATTGAAGAGGAGACTCCTGCATCCTTTCTGCATGAGGGAGCAGCCCCCTTTATATATTCAGAACAGAACAGAGGCATTTTCCATACGCCACTGAGGATGATGTTGATATTCTGTTTGACCCCAGTTCTATGATGCCAGAAGCAACTCATAGAAACCACATGGGTGGTTAAGAAACAGAAAGATTTGGTGTTTAATAGAGGCATCTAAGTTTCCATTAAAACAGAAGTTTAGTATGCGCACCAAAAGTACAGGTAAACACAAGGAGGTTGTGCTTTGATGAGTATTTAGGTCATGTGTCAGAATTATCTCACATTGTAAACCCTTTATGAAAAATTCCAATCACCCTAAATATAGGGTTTTAATTGAATGCTATAAAGTAAAATCTAAGGCATATGGTTTGTCAGGAATGGTATATAATTAGTAGAACTTACATTGCTAGTATAATCATAACCACTCTTTCTAAGGGTTAAACTTACCCCTTCAGCAAAGTCACAATGAATTGGGGTAGGCAATAGAACGAGGTCATCTAAAATGAAGGACTTGTTGAAAATTCACCTGAATTATCCAGATATCATTAGCGATCCAAAACACTGTTTTGATTCTATACGTTTTGATTCTATACTGTTTATTGTCATGGAGCTAATAGTCTGATGGGGACTTTGCACAATTAATTTGCAAAGCATGAAATTAAGGACGAGTTCTGTGATTTTTAGATCTGACACTTGGGGGCAGCAGTGAGCCAGTGAGGAACATAGACAATGGTGATTCCATTGAGCCAGAAAGTTTGCATCCAGAAATTGAAATGATGGTTAGCTGTTCAAAATCATTTGTAACATTTAAAATTTTTTTAAATTAAATATTAGAAGATTTCACTCTTCTAGCATATGTTTTCTGCTCTGCATTAATGTTTAATTCCCAAATTTCCCTGATTTTTTTTATGTTGACAATTTTATTTTTTAATTCATTGAGCAGTTTGATCATTATAAAGCTGAGAAACTTCTTCCTGAGCAGCCCAAACTGAAGCTCAGGAAGCAGAAGCAGGATATTCCAAACGCAGGGGCACAGAAAGCAAGCTCTGTGCAGCACAGTAGGTAACAACGACACCCTTTGTGGAGAATATGTGCTGAGGACATTGTTAGTCGGTCTCCAAGGGCTCCTTTTATAAAGTGGGGGAACACAGGGACACTCCCTCTTCCTCCCCAAAGACAGATCTGTTTCATCCCTGCCTATCTGAAAACTGCTTTTCTGGCTTGACACAGCAAATCCCCCACCTCTGAAGAAAAAGATGGGCCCATCCCTGGTTTTGCTTTCACGGTTGGCAAAGGTTTTATAAACAAAGGTACCACAGCCAATCAGTCATTACACCCTAAAATGAGGCGGCAGCCAGAGTTAGGAACAGAGGGATGGCGATGGAAGGGAGTGTTTACTGAGGGCTGCTGGGAAATGACACTCTGGAAGAATGCTGGGAGGTTGGGGGCTCACTCTCCACGTGGCCCCAAAACAGCCCTGCTGGCTGCACCTGCTCTACAAGAGGCCCTTTGTGAGGTTGTCAGACTTTGTTTCATTTTTAGGCTCAGCCCCAGCGGCCCTCCTGCTCTGGACTTTCCTTTCACACAGCTGTTGCTGCTGCTTTCCAATGCCCCAGCGTACTGGTGCTGGGCTTCCCTTTGCCTTTGTCTGCCTGGACAAGTAGGAAAAGTAACAGAGAGGGTGTGGGGAGGATGTGTGGGACTGAGTTCTTCCTCAGCAACTGGCAGCATCTAAGCACCGCTGCACCCTGCAGCAGGTCACCCTGCAGAAGGTCATTCTCCCGGGTCCCACCAAGGACCTCCAGTCAAGGCACTGAAAATCAATTCAGAGCCCTCAGGACTGGTAGCCTCCTGGTATCAAGTGGACATTTTACAGGGCACTGGCCCATTGAATGACCAGGAAGGAAGCTCAGAGCCCAGAGACACACTCCAATGCCACACTTATACACCATAGGCCCTCTCTGAAAAAAAGGGTTTCCTCCTATGTTATTTTAGGAAATTTCTTTCTTCAACTTGACAAAAAAAAAAAAAAAAAAAAACTCATTTACGGTAACATTTCCATCCAGCTTGACTCTCTAGACAAATCTTGGCACAATTTTACATTTCTGATTTTTTTTAAAGCACAGCAGGGCCCTTCCTGAATGTGTGACTTTAAAGCACCTCATATATATTTTAAAATCTGCACTGAAGCCAGGCACAGTGGCACACACCTGTACTCCCAGCAACTTGGAAGACTGAGTCAGAAGGATCACAAGTCTGAGGCCAGCCTGGGCAACTTAGCAAGACCCTGCCTCAGAATAAAGAATAAAAAGGTCTGGATTGTAGCCCAGTGGTAGAAAACCCCTGGGTTCAATCTCCAGTACAACAAAATAAATAAGTAAATAAATAAAATAAAATCTATGCTGAAATGGAGGCTACCTATAGGGAGTAGGACTGGGGGAGTGAGGCAATTTTTTTTCCTTTCTACATTTTTGTATTGTTTTATCTTTTCTCAACAAATGAACCTTATTTATTTATTTATTTATTTATTTATTTATTTATTTATTGTAATGTGCAAAAGAAAGGAAAGAGGACAGCTCTAACCAGTGAAAGCCACTGCCATATTGGACACATCTCAGACAGGACTCGACATAGCAGGTGAGTTCTTCTGTTTCTGTTCTTTCTTTCTTTATTTACATTATTCCTCCAACTGTTGTAGTCCCCAGTGCTAAAAGAGTTTGAAATGGCCATGGTGTCCCCAGATAGCTGTTGGAGCAGGCTGAGGGCTTCTTTCCTTTGTCCAAGGCCTACACACCTACTCACATATACTATTCTGTTTCAGAAGCAGGATGACACCAGACAAAAGAATTATCCCAGGAAGGACTCTACAAACAGGACCACTCAGAGAAGCAGTAAAATAGGTCCATGTATTATACAATACCTTGAAAAGCCAATTGGCAGGCAAGTGAAAGAGAACTGGCTACTCTTTATTTATTTATTTTTGGTAACACAGATTGAAACTAGAGGCACTTAACCACTGAGCCATGTCCCCATCCTTTTTTATTTATTTTTATTTTGAGACAGGGTCATGCTAAGTTGCTTAGGACCTCGATAAGTTGCTGAAGCTGACTTTGAATTTGCAATCCTCCTTCTCAGACTCCCACCCCCACCCCCACCCTCAGCTGCTAGGATTACAGGCCTGCATCACCCAGCTACTCTTTATTTTTATTAACACTTTGTCCTTTGATCTGTATTCTTTCTTTTTACTTAACCTCTGCTACATAGTGTTTGTGCTGTCTCCACCCCAAATTTTTACATTGAAATCCTACCCCTCAAGGTGGCGTGGTAGGAGGTGAGGCTTTCAGAAAGGGAGTCTCTCTTGAAAGGGCTTGGAGCCCTTGTAGGAAAGGCTGGAGGGAGCTTGTTTTCCCCTCCCCCATGCAAGGACACAAAGAGATGGCACCATCTGTAAGAAACCCAACCCTCACCTGACACTTCTGACCCCTTGATCTTGGACTTTCCTGGCTCCAAGACTGTGAGAGGTAAATTTTTGTTGTTTCTAAGTCATACTGTTTATGAATTTTGCTACTGCAGCCTGAATGAATTAAGACAAATAAGTGCCTTGTGCCTGGCTCCAGAGAGCTTTGGGATTACAAAGAAAATGAGGGAACCACGGTCCCTGTCTGGAGGGACCACACATGCTTACACAGGTAAGCAATGAGCTTCTGGGAAGATGAGCTGGCAAGCCGTGGGTGATGGAGCCCAGAAGAGGCAGTCAGCCCAGCCCATCCCAGCCCAGGTCACAGAAGGTTCTTGGGAGGACTAGATGCCTGCACCTTACAGGGCCCATTAGCCAAGCAGAGAACAGGAAAAAGGCTCTTCCCCACAAAGGGAAATAGGAAGCAATATCAAGGCCCTTCTGCTAGTGGTCTTTCTATATATCCCAGCTCTGCCCTGAACATTTCACACATGGCCTGCCATTTAATTCTCAAGGCCCTGTGGGACAGGTGCTCTTATTACTCCTGTTCTTAACGCTGAGATCCCTGAGGCACAGGGGTTCAGTGATGATTTCAAGGCCATGTAGTGAGCAAGTGGGGGAGCCAGGATTTGAACGAAAGTACTCTGGCTCCAGAGTCCTTGCTTCTAACCCCAGATTATCCTGCCGTTTGGGCGACTCAGGAGGTATGGGTGGCTGGAACACATAGTTGCGGGAGCTGGTTAGAAAGGAATCTTCATGCAAAGGAGTCTAAATTTTATCCTGAAAACAGTGAGAGGATTGAAAACAAAGGTGTGGTCTGATCAGATCTGGGTGCTGGATGGATGTGTGTCTTTGGAAGGACTTGTGGGGCTGAGCTAGTACAGTGTAAAGAAGCCATTATAGCGATTGAATTAAGAAAGGAGGCAGCAAAGATGGGTGGAGAGGAGGATGGATCTGACTTTGTTGAGATGAGGCTGGAGCCGTGACTCTCAGGAAAACCCAGCCCGTTATGAGAACTGGTATCAAAAGGCATATGGAGGGGGCTGGGGTTGTGGCTCAGTGGTAGAGCGCTCGCCTATCATGTGCGCGGCCTGGGTTCAATTCTCAGCACCACGTAAAAATAAACGCATTGTGTACAACTAAAAAGCAAATAAATAAATATTTAAAAAGAAAAAGAAAAAAAGGCGTATGGAGCCATGACACTGAAAAAGTGGCAGACAGAGCCCAGGTTGCACAAAGTGCAATTTACTGGGGACTTAGGGACAGAAGTGTATCTTGGGCAGCAGTGAGACAGGAGTGTCCCTGTGCCCCAATGCAGGAGGAAGGGGTTTGTAAAAGTTGCTAAGTTACACAAAATTGGGCCATGGATAATTGAAATGTACACAAGTTTTCTTAAAAGCTATTAGCATGTCCAACATCAGTTAAGAACATCTAGGGCTGGGGTTGTGGCTCAGCGGTAGAGCGCTCGTCTAGCATGTGTCTGGCCATGGTTGGATCCTCACTCAGCACCACATAAAAATAAAGGCATTGTGTACAACTAAAACAAAACAAACAAACAAACAACAACAAGAAAAAAAACAAACATCTGAACATCAGTGACTAGCACAGCCTGTTCAGCTACCTTAATGACTTTGTCCTGTAAGGTTTGTAATATGTGCCAGGGTCACTCGGTGGGCAAGATGGCTGTAGTTGTGTCAGGTTGGATCCATCATTATAGATAGACTGTGGAGAGGGCAGCCTGATGCTTGGCATCTGGTGTAGGGGACTGTGCAGAGGGTGGCTTTTCTCAGGTACACTGGGAACACTAGAATAAGAGCAGGTTTAGAAGAAAGGGGAGCAATCTATGCAGGTGCCTGTGGGAACTCCCCATGGAGATAAAGACCTTAATTAGGTCAGTGGAATGGAAAAGAAGAGGCAAGTGTCAGGTTATTTTAAAGCAGGTGTTCTTCACCTGGATAGACTCAGGAGGTCTGTAAACTTGGATGGGAAAAATATTCTATCTTTGTTTTCACTTTCCTGCTACTAAAGCTTATCATTTCCTTCCATAATTAATGTAAGCAAACTATAAGAGTAATGTTAACAATATCTATGACTTTACCATCAATAGAAACCACAGACTTTTCATGTTATTTTTCATATCATATTTCAGTTGTTGCAATTGTCTGCAAGTATCATTTGTGTTCATTGCTACTTTAAAATGCTGGCAATGAGACCTGACACTGGATCTGAGTATTGTTTCCTACTTCATTAGCACCTTACTACCTGTATCAACATACTAATAGTCTTATATTTTGAAAACTGCATTTTTAAAAATGGTATCCTTTGTTTTATTTTATGAATTTAAAAGCATTATCCTGAAAAGCAGCACAAAGTCTTCACAAGACTGCTGAATGTTTTAATAATTTAAAAAAAGGGTTGGGCTGGGGTTGTAGCTCAGTGGTAGAATGCTTGCCTAGCATGTGTGAGGCACTGGGTTCGATCCTTAGCACCACATAAATAAATAAATAGATAGATAGATAAACAAAAAATAAAAAGTAAAATTTTAAAGGTGGGGGGTTAAGCCAGGCACGGTGGCACACAACCGTAATCCCAGCAGCTCTGGGGGCTGAGACAGGAGGATCGAAAGTTCAAAGCCAGCCTCAGCAACAGCGAAGACACTTAGCAACTCAGTGTGAACCCATCTCTAAATAGAATACAAAATATGGCTGAGGATGTGGCTCAATGGTCGAGTGCTCCTGAGTTCAATCCCCAGTTCCCACCCCACCCCCAAGGGGGAAAAAAAAAGGTTAAGAACACCTGACTTAAAGGTAAAATAAATCACACCTATTGATGATTGGAAATGAGGGGTAAGGGTTCAGAATGAGGAAAACTAGAAGACTCCAAGAACAGCTGGCTATATGACCTAGTGATTGATGGCGACAGGTTCCACCATAGAGAACAAAGAGGGAGCAGAAGTGCAGGGAGGATGGTGATGAGCTCATTTGTGAAGATGTCACATATAGGAAGCTCACAGGACAAGCACTTGGAGCTCTCCAGTGGAGTGCTGGCTGTGTGGCCATGAGCTGGACGAGGAGCAACCACAGGCAGAGAAATCACATTTCAGAGACGACTTCATGGACTTGTTACAAAGCAAAGAAGCATGTCCAGGAAGAGCAATGCAAAGTGGGGTTATGGAGAGGGCTGATCCTGTGGGCACCTATCCAAGGAAATCTTGAGGGAGAGGCAGTGGCCAAAAGTGAAGGGCAAACAGCCACGCCAGAAACCGCCGTGTAGTAAGAGGGGTTTATTAACCGGCCCCTAATGGCCTGTAGGGACCAAAGGGGCACATGGAGGGGAGAGCAAAGGAGGGGGAGAAAGGGAGAAGGGGAAAGGGAAGAAGGGAGAGGGGGACTGGCAGGGAGGTGACAGGCGGGGATGGGGTGAAGAAGGAAAAAAGGGATGAGTGCCTGCCTAGTGGGAGTTTAAGTAGCGACTTGGGTGGTCCAAAGGACCCCTGACTCCATAGGCTGCCCGGGATCAGAAGTGAGACTTGTATGCTGGGGATTGGCTCAGAAAGGGAGAGCCCACCCCGGGGGTGAATTCCCACGGAGATGGGAGCATTCTTGGGATTAAGTGCAAGAACTCGGAGCCTGCCAAATGTGGATTCTCGGGAGAGATGGGCGCTTCCGGGAAGTTAAAGCTCAGGCTTACAGGATAACCTAATGCACCTGGGGCATGGCTAATTTAGGGCACCTGGGGGTATGGCCTGCCAGCCCGAATATACTAACAAAAAGAACCACTCACCAAGTCATGAGAGGGGAGGCAGGAGAGCCAGCAGAAGTGGCATTGTGGGAGCCAGGGAACAGTGGTGTCAACATTGTCAGATGCAGCAGAAAAACCAAAATCAGAGGGCAGGACAATCTGAGGCCCTAGGGTCGGCAGCCATGACTCTAGAGGACAGTCCTGCAAAGCTGTCAGAAAACAGATCCCAGTGAATTGAGTTGCTGTGCTATTTCTTCCTAGGGAGGGGAAAGGGAGAACGAAGGGCGGGGGGGAAGCATGAGCTCTCTAATCTCTTCTTAGTAAGGCAGACAGGACACCCTCATGACCTTTTCTAAACTTCATTACCTCTCAAAGGCAAATCACCCCCAAATTCCTTCACACTGGGGGTTAGGATTTCAATTTATGAATTTGGAAGGTACACAGACATTCAGCACCTGACAATGCACTTATAATGGTTGTCAATGCTGCATTATCTGGTTTGTTCCTAAGAGGGAGAGACTTCTGCTTTGACTGTGGCCCAAGAACCACATCCTCCACTTATTTCACACATCAGAGAATTACAAGAATGTTTCTGCGTGTTTCGAGACCTGCTTTCTCCTCTACCCTTACACCTCTGCTGCCAGGCTCCATAGGACACAGTCGCATCCCCATATCTGACCCTGCACCTACGGCTCAGTGGGTGGTAGGAGTCCTGGGAACTGCTTCAACACCAGCATAACAAGAAGAAACTGAAAGGGAGGTGAACAAAAAAATTTGAACATTCCCTGCTAAACCCAAACTAAGTGTTTCCCCAACTTAACTTCCTCTTAACTGGATTCCCAAATGCCCTGTCACCTCAGCAATTAGCCAACACAAGGAAACAGATGGAGACAGATGGCATCTTAACCAATGTGATTAAAAGGTCTTGCTTTTACAAACCTGACAAAAGCACCTGATGGACACACTGGTGAGGGCTCTCTCTCAGGTCCTGGAAGGGGTTGGGCAAGTGATGGCTGCCCCTTCATGATGAATCTCCCTCCACCTCTGGGGCTGGGCTATGGATGTGGGGGCCTGATAAAACTACTATATAAAATAAAGGAATTGAGAATTACAATAGGGCCCACCAGGGGAAATGCTTTGTGTGTATTAAGTCATTTAATCCTTATAGCAACCCTGCTATGGTTTGAATATAGATTGTCCCAAAGGTTCATGTGTTAGAAATTTTGGTCCCCAATGTAATGGTATTGAGAGGTGGTAAATCTTTTAGAGGTGAGGCCTGGTGGAAGGTGATTGGGGCATGGGGCCTCCATCCTCAGAATGAATTAATATAGTTCTAGAACCAGATTCCTTCCTGAGTGGTTGAATAAAAGAGTGAGCCTGGCCCCTGCCTAGGTTCTGCGTCCTTGCTCACTCGTATGCCTCTTCTGCACATGGAGTTCCCTTACCACTTCTCTACCATGTTGTAAAGCAGCCAGGTATCTTGATCAGATGTCAGCACTGTGGTCTTTGGAGAATCATCACCAAATTAAACTTCTTTATAAATGACCCAGTGTTGGGTATTTTGTTACATCAACACAAAACAGACTAAAACAAACCCTATGATGTTGGTGCTATGATAATCCTTATTTCACATATAGTGAAGGTAAGGTGCTTGCCCAGGGATTAGAATCCAGGCGATCTGGTTCATGCATGCCCCTAGGACCTTCTCCACAGCAGCCAGCCCCACAGCCTCTGCCTCCCTTCCAGACTCCGTAGCTTCTGTTACAGTCCAGTTGTCTTTCAGTATCTTCAGGGGATAGGTTCCAGGAACTCCTATGGATACAAATATAAAAATCTGCAGATGTTCAAGTCTCTTATATAAATGGCATAGTATTTGTAAAGAGCCTACACAAATCCTCCCATGTTCTTTGAAGTATCTCTAGATTACTCATAATATCATTGCAATGTAAATGCTATGTAAAGAGTTGTTATACTGTATTGTTTAGAGGATGATGACAAGAAAAATGTCTGTACGTGTCCATTATAGATGCGACCATCACAAGTCAAACTGCATAGTGCAGAATCCTTGGTTGGTTGAATCCATGGATGTGGAACCTGTGGATATGGAGGGCCAACTGTGAGCAATTTGCCATTTTGCTTATTTTCCATACCTTGTTTCCAATAACATAGACTCTGTGAGTACAGAGCTGTTTGTTTTGCTGTTATGTTGCTAATGCCTGAAACAGTGCTTGGCACATAGTATGCCTTCTGTGGTTATCTTGAACTCTTTGATACTCCTCACAGGAAGTAATCTATTTGGAAGACTGTATTTTAGTCAGCATTTTTTGCCACCATGATCAAAAGACCTGACAAGAATTTTTTTTTTTTTTTTGGTTGTACCAGGGATTGAACTCAGGGGCACTCGACCACTGGGCCGCATCCCCAGCCCTCCCCCCCTTTTTTTTTGTATTTTATTAGAGACAGGGTCTCACTGAGCTGCTACGTGCCTCGCCATTGCTGATGGCTGGCTTTGAACTCGCGATCCTCCTGCCTCAGCCTCCCAAGTGCTGGGATTACAGGCGTGCGCCACCGCGCCCAGCTTAGAGGAGGAAAATTTTATTTTGCCCTCTTGGTTTCGGAGTCCTCAGTCCTTCAATGGTCAACTCCATAGCTCTGCGCCCAAGATGAGGCAGAACATAATGGCAGAGGACATGGCAATCAGGAAGCAGAGTGAGCTCTGCTCACCATAGACAGAATATAAACCCTAAAAGCATGCCCGAAGTAATCTATCTCCTCTAGCCACACCCTACCAGTCTAGAGTTACCAGGGTGTTAATCCATATTAGTGGATTAATCCACTGATTTGGTTAAGACTCTCATAACTCATTTTACCTCTGAAAATTCTTACATTGTCTAACACATGAGCTTTTGGGGAACACCTCATATCTAAACCATAACAGACTACAAAAGAAAATGAAAGTAAGAGGGAGGAAACACATGCACAAATGGGGAAAGTTTAGCTCATGTAATAGTCAACAAAAAAAAATGAACTTTTAAAATATTTCAATAAAATAGTTATCTGAAGTTCAGCTGAAGTTTGCAATTCAAAACTCGAGTTAGCATCTGACTACAGGATTGTGTGATTTTCTCCATTACTTCAAGGAAAGCAGGCAGGTCAGTGGACCCAAGGTTGAGGATCTATTGGTTGAGCAAGTCATAGCAGGTGAGGGCATGCTTCTAATGACAAGACTGTCCTTAAAGTGTCCTTAAAGTCAAAAGCACCAGGGGCTATGACATGGGAAGGTTGAAGGTCAGATGCCTTGGAAAGATTGAAGCTTTGTAGGATGAAGCACAGGAGGAAAGAGGGGTATGGGGTTGAGGGCAGAGTGGAATTTCAAAGTTCAGCATTTCAGAGGTCAGCAAAGCAATTCTAGGTGATGATGAGGTCTTGGAACAAGATAGGAGACATTGATAGCAAGAGAACAGAGTTAAGATAAGTCATGAGACAGGAGAAAATTTGAGGGTATTTGAGACAGGCACTGATGCACAGGTTTAACAACTTAACTATGCAAACTGTAAAGCTAGCTTTAAACACCATATGACAAAAAATTATTACCTTCTCCAACAGTCCAGTTCTGATTGAAAAATGCTTTATTTGTGATAATTTTAAAATAACAACCCTTCCAAAATTAACAAATCAGGATACTGGCATCATCTCAATCCAGTAGGCTGATAAAGTTGGAAGCCAAGTTTTATTTGCTGAAGGTTTGATTCTGTTCAAAGAATCATTTGCAATTAAATACATATCAAAGAAGTGTTACTTTCTATCTCCAGACTAAAGTTCCCTTTCAGATAATACTGAAAGGTCCATATTTTATTTAGTGGGACATATATCATAAAAGACCTTTAGTTTCTAAAAGTTCATGTTCTAAGGCTACAAGACACTCAATAAACATAAAAATAAACATTAAACAATGGTAGGCACTTTGCTCTCTCAGACACCCAATCCATGAAGTGCTCCAATTACAAATATAACCAACTGATTTTCAGGAAACAAAATAACAAAAAAAAAAAAAAAAAAAAAAAAAAAAAACCTTGCTAAGTATTACCTAGTAGCTTAAAAAGAAAAGATAATAGCTTGAAATTACATGTAATGCCCAGTGAGGAGTAAGATTTCACCTTCTTTCACTGTCGAGTATAGTGGGAAGATAGGGGGGAAAAAAAGTTATTGTGTTTTTTTCCCTGTTTTCAAATTTTTCTATTTGCTCTTAGTCTAAAACATTGAAAAAAAAAGATATCAGAAACCCCAGACCAACTGTAGTCAGCAAGTAAGTTGATTATATTCTCCTTTAAGGAAATTCAAAATAAAAGAACCAATCTGTGTGTTTCATTAAATTCACCTGAATTGATAAGAAGGCTTACAGAAGTCTTTTAGGACAGAGGCGTGTAAAAGGCTTTTTACTCTGCACTGCAGACTTTTTAAGCAGGCAGTAACTAAGCAATGTCCCCTTTCCCTGCTTTGAAAAGCAGAAGCTTTGCAGGGGCAGTGGAAGGGTTAGGTGGGGGGCAATACATCTAGTCTGACAGATTGACAGGCTCCTGGGTAGTGTTTTGGAAATTAGAAGTGAAGGAATGCATACACTAGATCTTACATGAGAAGTCGTTTTTAGACATTTTATGAAACGAGGGAAACAATTTTGCCCTTTCCATTTTTCCCCTGCTGAGTTTTCCGTATCTCCAAGACAGATGGAGCACATGTAACAAAACCAAGCAAATGCAGAGGATGCAATCTGGGATATTAAAAATAAAATCTTTTCCAAATCTTCACCAGCTCCTTTAAAAAACACTTCCACCCAAGTGTTAGAGCTGTTAGAACAGAGGTGTCTAAAAAAGGAAAGAAGAAGAGGTGCCCCAAGGGTTCTTATTTCTAAACCAGCCAGAATTAATATTTATTTCTCAGACAGGGCTCTTTATACAACAAGCGAATATGACCAAATTTAGTCATAATGTAGGCTCGAAAATGATTTTGCCCCAGAAGCCTCTCCATTAATAATCTTTAAATATAAAAGTTGGACTGAATCCAGAAACAATACAAATAAGCAAATGCAAATAATACCCAGGTTACTATATTACTAGACTCCAAATAAACATTTGCTCCCATTAAGATTTTCAGAGAAATCCATGAAGAAAATACAGTTAGCTAGATTTTTAACATTGTATTCTCTCTCCTTGCAACTATAAGCTCTTTATTATAGAAACATTATAGCTTATATTTTGCATTTTCATAATATTTAAATTATATATTTTCATAATATTTAAAAATAGGAACCTATCAATAGTGGCTCCTGAGTTTTTAATTTTCTATGTAAAACTAATTTATTCTAAGCCATATGCAATTTCGGATTTTTCAAGGGGTAGATTAACCTCACAAAATTTATGTTCAAATATCACTATTTCATTGCCATCATCCAAAGAACACATCAATATTCAATTAAATATAAATAAAATTAATGTTTTCTCCTTTTTTGCTTTTCCACTGGGACATATAAATAAATTGTTTGGAATACATTACTGAGGGAAATTAAATGTAAATCACTTCTCTCTTAACTTATGGAGTCTCTATGTACTGGGAACTGATCTAGGCACTGGATACAGCCAAGAATACGGTAAACAAGGCCTGTTCAGTCCAATGGGGCAGACTGGCATCAAACCCACAAATAAGCCAACAATCAAATGAGACAATTTCCGGTGGTGATGAGTAAAACTCAATCTGCTAATAGGGTTGACGGTGGCTGAGAATGGATGGGGAGCAGTGGGACAAGGGACAAGACAGTCAGGAAATTGGAAAAAGTGATGTTTGGATTAATACCCAAGGACAAGCCAAGCCCTGTGGTGCATGCCTGTAATCCCCAGCAATGGAGAATTGGTTGTTGGTGGGGAAAAATAAAACACACACATTTGCGTGACCAGGAGTTTTCTGTGTTAGTGTTGAGTGTAGAGACAGTTTGTTTCTTCTCTATATAGGCAAGAACAAGAATAGAAGCAGAGAGACAGCTAGGAGGCTGGAGTCTAGAGACTCTTAAGTACATGTCGGCAGTGGTCCCGGTGGTGATAATGAGGGGTGTTCAGACCTGAAATACAGTTTAGACAGGGGCAATGGTGATGGTGCATACCTGTAATCCTAGTGACTCGGGAGCCTGAGGCAGGAGGATCAGAAGTTTGAGGCCAACCTCAGCAATTTAGGGAGACTGTCTCAAAATAAAAAATAAAAAGGGCTAGAGATGGGCTGGGATTGTAGCTCAGTGGTAGGGTGCTTGCCTAGCATGTATGAGGCAATGGGTTTGATTCTCAGCACCACATATAAATAAATAAAAATAAAGGTCCATCAACAACTAAAAGAAAAGAAGAAAAAATTTTTTTAAAGGCTGGAGATGTAGCTTACTGGCAGAGCACCCCTGGGTTCAATTTTCAGTCAGTACTAATAATGTATATATATATATATATGTATGTATATATATATATATATATATATATATATATAATAATTTACAGCCTACATAACTAGCTGACAGATTATGGTAGATTATTTCATTTTCCCCAAATATCATCTCTCATGAGCTACATTTCCAAAGCTTTTCTGAGACAATGTTAGATCCAACCCCTTGCCCTTACTTCTCCATTCATGTATACATTAACACACTCCTTTTATGTCTCAAAAAACAAAACAAAACAAAACAAAAACAACTCCTCAACTCCCTTAAATCACAGTTGGTCCAAATGGCTTTTCAGTCACCATTCCAGTGCCCTGAGTACATCCCAGCCAGCAGAGTGCCTTCAGAGCCCTGAAGTGACTCTCCAGCTAGCCTTTCCCAGGCGTTATACACAGTAGCCTCCTATAGACTCCTAGAAAAAATCCATTTTGTATTTGTGCATGGCTCTTCCCAAGCCCAGGATTCCACACTCTCTGAGGGTCTGTCCCAGTGACATTCATTGGGTGATTATCAGGGCCTAGCTCAATACTAGGGTCTCTATGGAATTGATATGCTTCACTCTTCTCAACTAGAACAGAACTATCAGCAACACCATCTCATGGTCAAGGAGATCAGTATGTGGACATGTTTTGCAAATTGTGAAATAACACCCAGATAGGATTTAAGTTATGTGAAGATTAACCAAGCTCTTAGCCACCAGGCCCCAATGCTGCACCAAGAGCTACTCCAAGAATATCCCCTTTGCCCCCCACCTAGTGAAGTGGAACCACATTGCCCAGTATGGAATATGAGTGTCACCACATTTCAGTTGATGACTTGGGGCACTTTCTGTGCCCATTTTCTCACCTGTAAAAGACAAGTAATGATAATGCCTGCCTTGTAAGGTGAGGACCTGGTATGTTACTATATACAAAGTGCTTTGAATGGCATGTGGTATGAAGCACGTGCTACCTGAGCATTCACTATCCCCCTCCTGTCCCAATCACCAAACATCAGCCATATGAGCACTGAGCCATTTCCAAAAGCCCCCTAGGTAGCTGTCTGTGGAGTGGGTGGCTCAGGGCACACATAGCAAGATCATTACCAAAACAAAAACAAACAAACAAAAAAAAAAAAAAAACAGCAGCAGAGGCTTGATGGCTTGATGAGGCTGAATGTCAGAGATACTAAAGAGACACTTAATAAGTTGTGATTAATTTACTCTGAATAATGCATTGAAGTGAGGACATTTTCACAGCATTATTTGGATTAAATTACTTACTGTTCCAAGGCTCATCTCCCCAACCAGGAAGTGTGTGGCGTGGGCAGTTAGTCCACCCTTGCCAGCAATCATTTAGTCATTGGCATGCACTGTCCCCAGCCAGCTCCCTGGCAACGAATCAAGGTTCTGCTTCTCAAGCTCTTGCCTCCATTTCCCTGTTTTTAGTCACTGCAGCTTTTCGGATGTCTACCGGTCAAAAATAGACTAGATTCATCTGTGGTAACAACAACAATAACACATTTCAGCAGTTTAAAATTATAAAATCTATCTCTTGTCCATGCCACAAGCCCACTGGAGCTGGGAACGCCCTAGTCCTTGCAGTCATTTGAGGAACCACGTTGGCTGGCATCTTAGCTCATAGATGCCCACCGGAGGAAAGGGAGCATAACAAACCAAATGTTGACTCTGGAAGCTTTTTCCTGGCAACGTGTTGCCCATGCTTTACTAGTCAGGGGGAGTATGTACAATCCTCCCAGGGGAAGCTCCTCAAACACTTGGGAACAAGAATACAGGCAACAACAACAAGGAATTGATTAAAAATAGAAAACCCACCTAAAAGCAGTTTGAACAACCAAGGTATTATTTTCTTACACAACAAGAAGTCCAGAGACAGATCAAGGCCCAGGTTGGCAAATTCAGTAGCTCAAAGATGTCTGCAGGGACCTACTTGATTTCTAATTTGCTATTCTTAGGATATCAGCAATGTTTCCCTTTCTGATTACAAAATGGCTGCAGCAGCACCAAACATCATATGTAGACTGACAACATCCACTAAAGAATAATAGTGTTTCCTCCCTTTAATCTGTATTATTAAAAAAAAAAAAAAAAAAAAAAAAAAAAAAAAAAAAAAAAAAAAAAAAAAAAAACCACTTTCCCAGAGCCCCTAGCTTACTTCCCTTTGGTCCCCTTGGCCAGATTAAATATGTTCATGACTTTATAGTCACTGGCAAAAAGAATAAGACCACCTTCTGGAGTGAGAAAAGGCCTGGTTTTTGCTTTGTACAAATTCTGGTTTCTGTAAGAAATATGGCACTGAACATAAACAATCAAGAAAATGTAACCTGGTTTCACAAGATCCTTTGTTCAGAGTGTAGATAAAGAGGGACCACAATGTCCCTTCAAGAAAAGCTTTCATTTGTACTTACGTAATTACTCACTGTGGAATAACTATGGGCAAATAAAGCAAGCAAAGCAGGCATTTAATAGGGAAGGATCATTTACCCAAGGGTCAGGGAAATAGGAAACTTCTTTGGGCTGATATTACATCCATCTCAAAAGAGTTGACCAAAGGAATTTCATTGCTCCCTTCTTTGTGACCCCTCCCTTATGGCCTAAACATTTTTTATTATTTCACCTTTGATTGTCTTTGTCTGATTACCTATCTGTCCCCACCTGCAAGACTGTAAGCTCCTTGAAAATAAAGACTGTTTCATCTTTTTATTCCTATGTGTATTAGCAAATGGTAATGACTACAATCAGTGGATCACTCACTATGTGCCAAAGCCCACTGTAAGTTCTAAATAAATTAACTCTTGTAATATTCACTGAACCCTAGGAAGAGTGTGCTTTTATTTTCTATGGCTTATAGATAAAGAGACAGAGGATCAAAATGTTAAATCACTTGACAAGTCAAGTGCAACTATTAGTACAAGAGTTAGATTTCAAATAGCTGGATTATGTTTAGAACATTTTCCCAACAAATTGGTGAAACTAATATGCTTTAATATAAAACATGAAGTGATATTATTTTTTGCTTACATGTAGAATCAAATCAAGACTTATGTTCCATGAGTAACAATCATGTCTGTTTGCTTTGTACAATATGGTATCTCCAATTCCTAGTATAGTTGCTGGCACACAGTGGTCACTCAGGTACTCCCAGAAATAGAATGGGAGGGATGAGGCCAGCCACGGTGGCACATGTCTGTAATCCCAGCAGCTCAGTAGGCTGAGGCAGGAGGATCGCAAGTTCAAAGTTAGCCTCAGCAAAAGTGAGGCCCTAAGTGGCTCAGTGAGACCCTGTATCTAAATAAAAAAAAATTGGGCTGGGGATGTGGTTCAGTGGTTGAGTGCCCCTGAGTTCAATCCCCAGTACCCATTCCCAAACAACAACAACAACAACAACAACAACAACAAAAAAAAAAAAAAAAAAAAAAAAAAAAGGAGGGATGAGTGGAAAGAGAAAGGAAAGGAAGAAGGAATAAATTGAGTGAATGAACACAACTAATGCCCTCTCTCTTGTTTCTTATTTTCTCTATCCCCTCTTCTGTTATTTCTATTCTGAAATCTGCATCTTCCTCAGGACAGGAGGAAATGTTAGTTTCTAAACATCAAGTGTTTTCCAGAAAGTTTAAAAGTAACTTTGTTACGGAGTAGCAAGTCCTCTTAGCTGTCCTGTAATTCATTTGGCTTTTGAAACAATGTGTCTCATGTGAAGTTTTTCCTCTAACTGAAAGATTTTAAAAAGAATTTGCACTACAATTAATACTTTTTCTTCTAATTGTTTTGAAATGTCAACACAATGTAGGGAGGCCAATTCCAACATGAACATATTGATTTTTTAAAAAAAAAAATCAATGCAAGGTCATAAGTAAATGAACAGAAATAATTAAGGGCCAGGAAACAGCCACTGCTGTGGATGGAATTACCATGTACATAGGCCCATCACAATCAGCTTTTTACATTAGATAGATAAAAGGCTGTGGATGCTCCAAGCACTGTATTTCTTCTTGCTTTTAGTGCCATTATCACAGGACTCTGCTTTCAGAGACAGCTCCAAACAGCCATACAGTTTCAACATATCAGGTCTAATACTTAGACCACATAGACTCCCCACACTAGACTTGATCAGTGAAGTAAATCATGATGAAACTGAAGCATTCTGCTTTGTAATGAGTGAATTCTGAGTGCTGTTTTTCCTAAAGGGTATCCAAGTTTTCTGTTGTTGATTTTATTGTTTTGATTCCTATCCAGAAAGGTACTTTTCTGAAGTTTCTCATTTTAAGACACTTGGTCTAACCTTGAAGTAGAACTTTATGAGTATCTGAATATCTTAAATTCTTTGGTTTGTTCTTCATTCTCAGATTACTTTCGGATTTCATTCAAATTACTTTGGGTTATTGGGGATTGTTTTTTAGGTATCTCCTCCAATTTCAACATATCCCAAAATCATCTCCTTGACTTCTCTCCCTAGTCTGTCTCTTTCTTCTTGAGTCTCTCTCCTTGTGGATGGCACCATCATTCACTCTCTGATTCAACCCAACACCTTAGCCATGTTTGATCTCTCTCATTTTTGCCACTTACATCTAGTCAATTGCCAACTCTAGTTGTTCAATCTCTAGATTCAAGTCCCTAAGTCAGTCCCTCATTATCCCCTCCTGGAGTGTTGTAATGGTACCCCAACTAGCTTCTGCTATCTGTCTCCTGTGTCTTTAACTCATCTTTTCAAATTTCTTTCTATTTTCCTGAGAGATCACATTTCTTTCCTACTAAAAAAACCTACAATGGCTCACTATTACCAATTTTTTAAAAGCCCAAACTCTTTAGTGACATTTGAGACTCTTTTAAAGCTAGTCCCAACCTACTTCAGCAGCCTCATTTCATTATCATTTCATTGTTTCTTTTTTATTTTATTTTACTATTTTTTTTAGTTGTAGATGGTCACAATACCTTTATTCTATTTATTTATTTTTATGTGGTACTGAGGATCAAACCCAGTACTTTACACTTACTAGGCAAGTGAGGCACTGAGCCACAACCCCAGCCCTCTTTATTTCTTTACATATACATTTTCCCCAGATGTATCATGACATTCCTCAATTTCATCTGTCTGGCAAAATCCAAATTACCTTTCAAGATTTCCCTCAAACATCATCTCCTTTTATGGAAAATTCCTTGCTCTCCAGACAGAATTAATCCCTCCTTCTAAGCATTGATAGCATTTTATTCATATTCTTCTTGTGTCCTGTCTTAGGTCAGGTTCCCAGAGACATGCTCTGACGGATGGATTTGTAAGAAAGGGTTTTGTTAAGCAAACACTCTCAGAAGAGATCAGCAAATGAGCAAGGAAATGACAGGAAAGGAACAGAGACTAAGGAAGGGTCTCAGAGTTTCAAGGGAGTAGCTGAGCTTGATTCCATAGGGACATTCTGGATACTCATTCATGTCTTTTTTTGAGGCAAGGCACCATGCTTTCTTGAAAACTCCCACACTAAGCAATCACTAGCTAGGGATTAGTTCCCAAGTTCTTCCTGCTGCCTGCAATGTACACAGTAGTCCAAGGGCAGCCGCAGAAGTAGAGTCATGGGTGCAGGCCAGTGGATATCAGAGCTGCTGGAGAAGTGCACAGAAATTATAAAAGGGATGCCAGAGCATTTGGTGGGAGTCAGACAGTGCCGGCCACATGCTTTAGTATAGCCTTCCTTGAGTCCACCTAACGAAGCACAGTTATCCCCACCTCTGGCTAGTGGATGGTTGTAAGCTGCCTGGTACCGTAAACCGGGAGGAAAAACTCTCGGGGGCAGAGTTATGCTTTTACTACTTTTACTTCTACTTTCTTAGAGCTTAGAGAGGGAAAGAAAGATTTTTAGCTTAGAGAAAGACTAGAGCTTCTTTCTTCTCTCTTCTTTCTTCCTTCTTCTGTCTTCTGTCTTCCTCGGGAGCCTCGGCCTTACTCTGACCAGTCCTCTGGAGCCTCGGCCTAACTCTGGCCAGTCATTACTTCTTCTATCTGGTTTCTCTTCTGTAACCGCTCTGCCTACGTTCTGACCGCTGATTCTTCTGACCGACCGAGTGACTGCCCGGCTGACTGAATTCTCCGTTCTCCTAACTCGGACCGCTTTCACCCGGTTATATACACCTTCAGCTTTGCGGGTGCCTACAGGTGCGTCACATACATATCAGGTGGAACCCATGGCTTCCAGCTAGCTACAACAGCCCTTCCCAATTAGGGCTCCTTCAGATGGTGAACCATTTGGGGCAAGGACTGCATCTTAGTCACCTTTATATCCCTATAGCAGATGGAATATCACTTTGTACCTGATAAGTTCTTAAACAGCAATTGTTGATTTGAACTGAATATTCTCATGCAACATTCTGCTGCTACTGATTATTTTGCTGAATTTTTCCTGCTAGTTGGTTTTAGCCAATCAAAGATATGTGGCTTCTGGGGTTCCAAAACCTAATGATCAACTATTCACCTTGCACTTTTCTTCCTCTGGCAACAATGTGCTCAGCATATCTCTTCCTAAATTCCAAGACAGGCTGCTTGCTCTGTTCAGTCAAGAATGCCAACCCAAGAAACATTTTTGAAAGATCACAGTCGGCATCATTGCCAAAAGAAGAAGTTCTTGGCACACAAAGTACCTGGTTCAATATGAGATGCCAGATGGTGATTTCAACTTCAGCTAAATTCCTGCTGAAAAGTGTTTGAACTGCAGATGAGAAAAGCTTCTATGACAAATTTCCAAGTGTTAGAAGCTTCAGAGGAAAATGGCAAGTGTTGATATTCCCCCCACCACCACCACCACCGCCAAACACATGCACACATACCAGAGAACTACTACTTGCATCTAGCAGCCAAGAGTCCCACAAAGATGCCTTTACTTTTGAAGAAGACTATAGATCCTATTTGATTTTTACTAATTTTAAAGTCTATTAACCGAGTGCACTGAAAGTGAATACTATTTGATTAACATATGGTGCTTTTTCAAAGTGCGTGTCCCCTTAACATCAGAGCTAACACTTTCCTCTCCACCAATAGCTCCACTGTTAAGCCAATTTATAACCGATGTATCTCCTTCCTTAAATACTGTCAGATTATGGGGGATATATGTAAAGTATAAATTAATCATGCTCTGCCCAAAAGCCCTTTTACTTTTGGTCTACATTCAATGTGCTTTGCTTTTTCCTTCTTTTCCTTCTACTCTTTCCTTTTCCTTCTTTTTGCTGTTCTGGTGATTGAACCCAGATACACTCTACCACTGAGCCACATTCTCAGTCCTTTGTATTTTTTTGAGACAAGGTCTTGATAAGTTGCCCAGCCTGGCCTCCAACTTGGAATTCTCCTGCCTCAGCCTTCCTGGGCTGGGATTACAGAGTGTGCCACCACACCAAGGCTGTGCTTTGCTTTCTAATGATTGGTTCCTGCAACCATCTTCAGAGGACTGCTCTTGGACTACTGGAGTTTAATCTATTTTCACAGAGAGATGGAAGCTCCTGAGAGTTTACTGTGGCCCAGAGCTGCAAATAGCCAATGACAGTGGTGCAAGAGATTGAAAACCTAGGTTCTCTGACTCAAGTCAGGGCAAACTCTGAAGTTAATTTATGCTCCACATCTCCATTCAACTTTAAGTGGATGCTGGGGCTTTGCCTGAAATAACACCCTTGCTTGGATTCTTCACTCCTTCTTTCTGTGTCGTGCTCCTCCCTGTCACCATATTCTCTTACAATTTCTCCTGGGAATATATCTTTAATACTATTGCATGTGAATCCTCATCTCAGGGTTTGCTTCCAGGAAACAGACTTAATATGATTCTGGGCAATGTAAAAATTCAAGGAGTCTCGTGTTAATAGAGAAAAAGGGAATTTTTTTTCTAGAACAAGGAATGTGTGCATACTATCAATCAAGATTTCAGAAGGAAAGAGTGAATAAACTCCAACTAGGCATTTAGAGGATGGTTAATAATAAAGGGACTATTTACAAAGTGTGGGCAGGTACAGAGAAACAAGGACAGCGCCGGCCTGACAGTTGGTAACAGAGGGTGCCATTACCAACCTTAGGCCTCACTGGTAAGGACAACATGGCTTTGAGAACTGGTGACAGAGTTGTGTGGCGAGGGCTGTGTGATAAGAGCTAGTCTCTGCAGCCAGCCTACAGAGATCCTATAGGGAGCAAGTTGGGCAAGTAAATACCCTGATCTTGTGTTCCTGCTTCCTCCAATTGAACCATTAGGTTCAATTGTGACCCCATCAACTGAACCTAATGGAATGCCAGGGCTTGAGGAAGCCCGTTGAGATACTACCTCTAGGTTGTCCTCTTAGGACACAGAGCAGGGAGAAGAGGGCAGAGGAAGGATCTGAAAAGACAAACAGAGGCCATCCAGCACACCTCCTATCTACACACACACACACACACACACACACACACACACCCTGTTCTTGATATTGACCTGTTACCAGATACACGTAATTAGACATGACTTTTCCTCTGTACAGATCTTATTTCTTTCTACCTTGTTTTCACCTGGAGGGGGCAGAGATAGGCTATACAATGTGGGAGAAGGGAACCTTAATAATAAAGAACCAGACAAAGTACATTTTTATTAAAGTCTGAGCATGGCATCTGGCATTCTCAGCATTAGTTCCAATACATCAGCCTCTAAGATGGAATTCTATGTAGATTGAAAATGACTCACAGAGCTTATTGCCATAAAGATTTATTATCACTGTGGCCTCAGTATTTTGGTACAAAGTGATCTGAATTATATCCATAGAAAACCATACCCCTTCTCTTCTAATTGAAAACAAAATGCAAACCAAAGATCTTTATGCTGCTTTTTGAAATATCTAATTGCTTTCTCATCAATACAGGTGCAAAGATGCCTTCATTATTCAGTTTACTCCCAGATGTCCTCATTACTGGAAGCAATGCTCTCTTCATATGGGTCTCATTCTCTGTTTTTGAAATGGTCATTTTTTCCTGCATTTCAGTTCTGTCTTAATTTGAAATATAAGGCATTGCAAAATGTGCATCCTAGAAGAAAAAAGGTCACTGTTATTTCAAGGCCTTTGAGATTAATCATGGAGAACAACACGGGTCCTCAGGATGCTGGCAGGAGCTCATGTGGGTGGTATGGAGGGCAGATGATGCATAATCCCCCCTCCCACCTATCCCTAGAGGACCAGCAGTGCACAGCAGCCGCTGTCTTCCTGCTCTCAGCCCCCTCTCTGCTGGGTACCCCCACAGACACTGATAAAGCTGAGCAGAAAACAGGCGGGGTTCACTTTAACAAATGTTCTACCAGGTTGTCATTTCTAAGTATTAAAATAGCATGTATTAGGCTATTTTCATCTGAAATTTTATTTTTAAAATTTCAAGGGTTTTTAGAAGGTGGTGATTTTTTAAAAAAAACGTTTTTCCACACTGTGCTTTATTCTATTGGGTCTATTCTATTTGGGTCAGTCCTAAAACTTCCCAGGAGGCGAGTGTTGGAGGACAGGCTCAGAAACAGGCCCAAGGTTCTGATATATCCACTCTGTAGTCTTGAACAAGGAATCAACACTTCTTGAGTCCAGGCTTCTTTTCAACATAAGAGGATTGGGTTAGACAAATTCAGAACCCTTTTTTGTTCTAACATTGTATTTATATAGCCGCCATTAGTCTGATGTGGCTAGTCTGACCTGAGATGTGCTACAAGTGAAAAATATGCACCAAGTTTCAAAGGCTTTATTCCAAAACAAATATAAAATATCTCATGAATTTTAACAGATAATGTGTTGCAAAGATAATATTTGAGGTATATTGGGTTAATTAAAATATAAAAACTAACTTCATGTATTTGTTTTTATTTTTTTAAACATGTCTACTAGAAAAATTTTGAGTTATACATGTGACTTACATTACAGTTCTACTGAATAGAAACATTTCTTTTGTGAGCACATCAAATTCTAGAAAACTCAAAGTAGTCTCACCTGAAAAAAAGTTACATCATTTTTCTATTCAAAGTTCTTTTAAAAGAAAAAGTAAAGATTTTCATGTCACATTGACTAAGTTTTAGGGAAAAGACCATCAATTTTTCTTTTCTTTCTTTCTTTCTTTCTTTTTTTTCTTTCTTTCTTTTTTTTTTAATACCAGGAATTGAACCCAGGGTGTGCTTAACTACTGAGCCACATCCCCCAATCCCCTTTCATTTTATTTTATTTAGTTTTGAAAAGGGTCTCACTAAGTTGCTCAGGGCCTTGCTAAGTTGCTGGGGCTGGCCTTGAATTTATAATCCTCCTACCTCAGCCTCCCAAGCCACTGAGATTACAAGCGTGCACCACTGCAACCAGCATCAATGTTGCTTTAGCTAAAATTTTATTTCCTTCTTCTCTGAATAAAACTCTAGGGACAACCAAAAGGGAAAATCAGCCAGGCATAGTGATGCATGATCCTAGTGATTCAGGAGGCTGAGGCAGGAGGATTACAAGTTTGAGATCAGCCTCAGCACTCAGCAACTCAGTAAGACCTTTGGCAATTTAGGGAGACCCTGTCTCAAAATGAAAAATAAAAAGGCTGGGGATGTGACTCAGTGATAAAGCACCCCTGGGTTCTAACTTCAGTACAAAAAAAAAAAAAAAAAAAAAAAGAAAAGAAAAGAAAAAAAAAAAAAAAAGGAGAAAATCAGACTCTACCCTATGCACATACATACAACATCTCTTCTCCATGGGAGTGCCAAGATTTGAAAGCACCTAACTGCTCAACTTATCAGATCCAGAAGGCTCAAGTTCAGCTCACATCCTGCTGAGCTTTAACTGCTGGACCAAATAAAGAACAGTGGATAGAGATAAGCCATCAAATGTTTTTTTAGGACTGACATTATGGGAAGAAAGAGAAGAAGAGGGAAGGTTCAGAAGCTCATTTGAGCCAAGTGGAGGGGATAGATTGGCTGCAGACATTGAAGATATGTACACTTTCAATGATTGGGCAGGACCTTGAATGCCAAGGAGACCTAGGGCTGAATGTCAAAGGCAATGTTGGAGTGACCTGATGGAAGCATGTTTAAGGGAAGTCCTTGGCCTCTTCTCTACCATGCAATAATAGTACATGGATGTCCCCCAACTGGAGGACTTTCTTTATTAGAATCTAAAAATACCCACATCATTTTCTTGCTCCCTCATGCATACAGATTTTTGCTTCCCCCAAAAGAGAACGTTACATTCCTCATTCTCAATGGCTAGAACCAAGGTTGATGTTTCTTTTGAACATCAAGACAGTGCTAGGCACAAAGTAGGAGCTCAGTGCTTTTTAAAAGATGTACTGAATCCATTTCTTCTTCTTTCATATACTTCACAGGGGGAAATGAAGAAAGAATCCTGATTTCTAGTGAGGGTCCCCTGGGGGCAGAAATGTAAATCAGTTTCACTTCTGTCCCCTTCCTTTCTCTGTACTGTCTCCTTCCTTCCTGAGCTCTTACCAGCAACATCTTGCTGATCAAACTCCTAGTTCTTGACCTACAGGTCTGGAACCCAAACTGTCCTCTTCTTTCCAAAATCCAACCTCCTTAGGGCCTTACAGAAGGTATGACATTTTTCTTTCACCCAAACATTCCTTGGGTTGAACTTTAACTGATCATCTGTTTTAACCATTGGGCCCTCCCAACCCAGCTTCACAACTTACTTGACAACTGTTCTGCCAGTTCAAATGGTCTGAGGAATCAAAAGAATCCATCACAGTTTCAAAGGCACTTGGAGTTGATACCAGAAAGACAGAAGAGTTTTTGGTTATTCTATGAATAAGAAATAATACCAAACTGTGACTTGGGGGAGGGGGTTGAATTTGGTTAGAGCTATATCCTTTCCTGCACCAGGGATTGGGGGCGGCACTCTTTAGATCCCAGGAAATTTATGAAGACTGAATTCATATTCTCTGTCTGTTTCTCTCTCCAATTTATTTTTGTTGTCCTGACTCTAAGCTGATAATTACAAAGTTACTTCATGAAGAAATAAGGAGTAATGTTCTCTTCCCAGGATTTTTTTTTTTTTTTTTTTTTTTTAGTTAACTTTCTAAAAGTTTGAACCACCTGAAAAAGCCAGTCCTATATCATGAAATGTAGCAGAAAAATCACTCAAAAATGTCATGTACAAATACTTGAAGATAGTATCCCTTAATAAGGCTCTATAAAATGAGAGTTAAAACCAGAAGTAGATAAACTGTATCAGATAAGAGTGAAATTTGGTTTGTGAAGGTATTACCTCTAGGCAAAAATTGACATTTCTTTTTATTTTTCCTCATATTGCATATAATGTAAAATTGAAGGTTGGCTGCAATTTCTGCTATCGTTTGTATTGTATTGTATTTTCATTTAATAGAGAAAAGTTCAAGTGATGTCCCTGCTTTTTTTCCCAGTGACTCTAGTCTGGACTAAGAATATCCATTCACCCTGTGCAATCCAAACCACAGACACCTTGTGTTAAAGAAAGGATCTGCCTTTGCAGGCTTGCTCTTGCCAACCGGTACTACGCAACAGCCAAGCTGCAAGCTTCCCCTCCTCTAGCAAGGCTGGAGATGATCCCAGTTCCCAGTCCCCCCACCCCCAACTAACTCCACCCAATTTGCTCCTCTCAAGAAAGTATGTCTTGTGTTTTTCTAATTACAACACCCTCCCTGCCCCACCCCCAGCAATTCTGATCTTCCTCCACAAGGAGCCAATGTCACCTCCAATTATCTCCTGGGCCCAAGAATCAGTGCTTTAAACTAATGAGCTATCTCATCCTTAAGGATTCTTGCAGGTTAAAAAGGGATGGTTGGAGAGAGACCCAGTAGGACAAGGCTGCCATGGCAGACATTGAGCAAAACAAGGAAGCCACCTCTTCATCCTTACCTTCTAAGGCTGTTTGAGTGCCCAGTGAACATTATTCTCTTATTTATAAGATGACATCTACGTAAGTATTCTGGTAACAGATTAATGAATGGTGTGTGTGTGTGTGTGTGTGTGTGTGTGTGTGTGTGCCTGTGTGTGTGTCATATAACTAAAAAACTATGTTTACAGTATATGATCATTTGTGTGTGTATCCAAGAGTGTTAAAAAAGGGATCCAAACTCCCAGGCACATTGTATTGAAGGAAGAGACACTGGGTTTTAAAATAACTGATCTGCTTTGTAATTTTTAAATTTCAAGATAATTGTAGACTCACCTAAGTTGTAAGAAAAAATACGGAGATTCCTTAAGTACTTAACCCTATTTTTTTTTCCAATGGTCAAATTTTGTATAAGTTATACAATGTCACAATGAGGAAATCAGCATAAACACAATCAGAGAGTCTTATTTAAATTTGACTGGTTTTATATGCTCTCACTTGTGTATGTTTTTAGTTCTCTGCATTTTTGTATGATCTGCTTCTGAATGTCAGCTCTATTAAGTATTTTCTTTGTGATCACAGGAAAGCTCTTTTGACATCTGGGAGACCCAGTTTCCTCATTTGCAAAATGCTATAATGTCTGCCTTCTCAGGGTGGTTGGTGGGAGGATTAGGTAAAAAATTTTCTGTTGCGTTTTCAACACACTGGGTTCTCAATAAATGCTGATTTCCTTCTTGCCTTGTTCTTGCTACTACTGCTCTTTACCTTAGTAGCAAGGGGGCAAAGGGGTTTCTCCTGTTTCTTGGTGAAATAATCAAGAATGTGGATAGTAACAAGTCAGGCAGATCCTTCTTCAAGGGCAACACTTTTAACCCTGCCTCCGGCCCGTAGCTACCACCACCTCTAGTCCAGACTTGGGATCCTGTCTGCACTGAGATGGAAGAATAGGAATGCGGAGAGTGAGAAAACGAAGACTTCGGCGGGGCGTGTAGAGTACGGATGGGAGGGGGCGAGGCTCGGAGACCACCAATTCCATAGTTCTGTTCTGCTTGGTTGTGACCAAGGTTTGGATGTACCTTCAGAGGGGGCTGCAGAGGGGGCAGGAACCCATGAGGATGTGGTAGGCATGTGTCAATGCCATCTAGAGGTTCCTGGGATTCAGAGTCAAGTTCGGAGGCCTCTGCCTCCTTGGACCCCTCTTCTCATGATAGCCAGGGGCCTCCTCAGAACTGGGAAGTCCAGGCCACATGCGGGCAAAAGAGGCCCCTTAATTCCCACCTTAAGGTCGAGCAGGCTGCAGACATTTGTCTGCTGGGTGTCCCAGGCGCGGGATGCGTGCGGGAACGTTTGGAAGGAAAGGGTGGCTGGCAGGCTGGAGGAGGAGGGCCAGACGCGCCAGCTCCTGCTGGGAGGCAACCTCCGCCCGCATCCCGGGCTCTGCCGTTTCCAAGTTCAAATCTCCGTGGCTGGGGCTCAGAAGGGTCACTCGTCCGCGAGGGCCCAGACAGCGCCACCCGCTCCTCCCTCGGCTGCCGGAGCCGCGCGGGCCGCGGAGGAGGAGCCGCGCCCGGGTCGGCGTCGCCCTGACTCCTCCTCCCCGCGCGGGCCCTGCTCTTCCTCCCGGGCGTCCAAAGCTCTGGGTGGCTGCGGCCGAGCCGGGAGCTGAGCGCGCTGGGCGCGGCCGTCCCGCTGCCGCCCTCGCTGAGCCCCGAGTGCGCCCGCGGCCATGCTCTCCGCGGTAGCGCCGGGAGCCTGAGCCCCGGGACGTGGTAAGCGAGGAGCCCAGCTCCAGAGTCCCCCGAACCCCGGCCTGGGGGTGCGCGGAGGCCTCGCGCTCCCCGCGCGCCGTCGGCGAGGCCCTGAGCGCCAGGGGCAGAATGGGCACTGAAACCCCCTGGGGCTCCCCTTCGGAACCAGGGGTCAGGGCGCGCGCTGACCCCGCGGGCTTGGAGGAAGCGGGGACTGGACTGCCGGCCCCGGCCCAGTGGCTCCTCGGGACGAGGCGGGGAGGGGGCGGCTTTGGCGGCGGAAAGGAGGGGCCGTGGTGGAGGAGCGGGCTGCGCTCGCGGGGGGCGGGTCGGCGGGCGGGGAGGATGCGCGGCAGCCCGCGGCCCCCGAACGCAGCGCTTTTGTAAGAGCTGGCCCCTTACATATGGAAATGACGCTCGCGCGGGTCCCCATTCGCGTCCTTTTGAAGGACGCCCGTCCGGAACCGCGGCGCCGGCTGCGAAGTATTGTCCGGCTTCTCGAGCCCTAACAAAGCGCCCTCCTTCGCTTTGCAGAGCACTGGAGGCAGGCAGCCGGTTGTGCGGGCGCTCCGGAGAGGCCGACAGAAGGTAGGCGAGGGCTGCGGGGGGCCGAGAGAGCGTGCTGCCTGGTGACACAATGGCGTGTCTGAGGCTTCTAGTGGTGGCGGTGGACAGGTGGGTCGGGGACGCGTTGCAGGTTGCCAGGGACCTAGGCAGCGCGCCTGCCCTCTGGCCGCACCTCAGCCTCCCAGACCTGCAGCGCCTCTGCCACCCTCTTGGCCCTAGCCGGGAGCCGGGAGCTGAAAGCTACTACTGTATGTTCGTCCAGCCAGCAGACTTGAGTCCCAGAAGGAGCAGAAAGGGTAGCTGTTCTGTTGGTATGTGCCGCCCAGGCAGCCCTGTGATTGAGAAGCTGAAGAGAAAGCTGCGTGGGGTACCCTGAGATGTTAGCCTGTGCTGTTTGTGTAGCGCACAGCTATTTGAAGCCCTTAAAGTGGAGATTTTAGGTGTGTGGAATCAATAGAGAGACTTTCCCAATACAATTACTAGGAAAGGGGGAAACAACTACAGTGACCAGTCGCCAGAGCAGAGAAATAGAAGTGTGTAATGAAAGTGAGGAACGTCAGGGGAGGAAGCTTCCAGGGAAGCTTCCAGCTCTTACGGCTACTAAACTGGCCCCCACAAAAGGACAAAGCTGATGGAAAGAGTTGCTGCTTAAAGCTTTTTTTTTCCCCTTGTGAATTTGAAAGAGAGACGTAAAGGGGCAATTTTCTTAGCCTCTGACCTGATGAGCCAAGGTTATGGTGTGAATAAAATGGGAGCTGGAACTATTGTTCTACCTTATATCATGTTTCTAGACAACTTAGTTATTATGAGGTCTTCAGCTCTCCACTTCACTGGGACAAATCCCCTCCTGGTGTTGAGGAATTACTGAGATGGGCTTGTCCTACAACTCAGTTCGTGAGTTTACTAATAATTTAACAATTGATAGTTGTCTTTTGTGACTGACAGGGTAGTTTTAGGATCAGAATCTTGATAAAGTCCATGAAGGCACATAAGATAGGCTCTAGGACCATGGAAGATTTTTCAATTGGGATCCCTTAGATAGGTTAACATGAATGTGTATCTGTTTACATACTTCCTAAGGCTTGATAATCTACAGGAAATACATTTTGTTTTCTGTCAGCATAGTTTTATCATGCGTTTTCTCTAGTTGTAGCATTTTATATTGGTGGCTTACCTGGAATATTGGTAGATCTTGCTCTGGAGTTGAAAGTAACTGTGAAATTTCCTGGTTGTAAGAGTAACATTCCAGGATGGCTGAACAATGAGTTTGTGTGTTTTCTTCAGCTGTTGTCAGTGTTCCTCTTTGGGAGGTGATGTGAACTGCTGGGATGGAGGGTTGTTTGCAGATTTGTTTATTTTCACCTGTAATCTGGTGCTTCTTTAGAGGAAAGCATCCTGAACTGCAATGTAGATAAAGCAAATGAGTTGGACTTAAGAAAAGACCTTACCAAGACAGGGAAAGGTTTTATTGGGGCAAAAGAGAGGAAGGCATCATAAGCATAGTCTTTACATTAAAATGTCAAGGATCAGTCATTTTAATAGGCATTTGCCCAGAATGACATGGGATTCTTTTTTCTTATTTTTTCATTTTAGATATGTAATGACTCTTAATATCAAAAGATGTTAACTCACACAGGGGGAAAATCGGGCTCCAGTGAATTCTGAACAGCCAATCTTCATTTAATAGGCAATGTTCTTATCGTGAGTCAAATGTTGTTCAAATAAATTGTTTTAAATGTCACTGAAAATGATTTTCTAAACTAACATTTTACCAATCTTGATGCTTCCATTTTATGTTGGTAATGAAAATATATTTTATCAGTCTTAACACTGATAAAGGCTTGGCAAGTTTAGCCAGAAACATTTTAGAGGGATTCAGATAGCCCAGAGCCTTTTCAGAAGGTTTATTTTTGTAGATGCCAATTCATTTGTAAGCCAATAAATAATGCAGTTTGAATTCTGGCTATTGATCTTGCGTCTGTTGGGCAGGAGCTTGTGGAGAGACTTACTGAACCTTGCAAACGGTATTTTTTATCTCACTTACAAATAAGATAGAATTTTGAAAAGATTATGGGATTATACAAGTGAGCAACTTTGAGATTAGTATGTTTTTTTATTTGTACCAATTTGTAGAAGCACTTAAACACTTATTCAAGCGTTCAGATGGAAAAAAAAAAATACTACAAAGCCATCTGTACCTAAATGCTCACTTAAAATACAAAGTTGGGAAAATATTGTTTATGGATGTGAGAAGAGAAGCTCTTCTCTTATACCCCAGGGAACTGTACTCATAGCTTTAGGCATCCTAGATTAATAGGAGTAAATATGGCTGAAGAATTGAAAGTTTTTATAAGCTTTCTCTTTTAGAAAAGAAGTAATCAACGTGCAGCTCTGTTTCCTGCTCCCATAATTTTACATAGTAGTTGATTATAGGTTATTGGATCTACCTTGTGCTAAGCTGATATTTTTTTCCCTTCTACTACCCTGAGTTAACTACTTGATTAGGTAATCCACCTGCTGTTAGATTTTAAAAAAGCCTGGGTTTGCTATAACTCTCAGGGTAGTAAAATACTAAAGCTTGTTTATGTTTTGGGATAAGTGCTAATAGGATACCCTTAGTTCAATAAAATTTTGTAGTATATTTAGTGCAGATTACTGGTTTTTTTTTTTTTTCCCCAGATTTATTTAAATGTTACTTTTTCCTGAGTAGTGGCATTTAAATTTTTATGGTATATTTTTATACCAGAATTTTATTCCTGGTAGCACCATGTTGCTTTTTGGTAACCAGCTAGGTGTGAGGGGCTATTGGAGCAGAGAAGAGGCTGATTGTGATTGGTTTGCTGCTGAACAGCAGTAGTTTTTGGACAGAAGGTTTCTCCTAATGAACATGCAAATAGGAGTGATTGCTTTTTTTGTTGTTGTTGAGTTTTTTGCTAAACTTGAATTTATTCTCATCACTATTTCCTTTCATGCTGAAATTAGTCCAAAAGAGTAAGCCTGGAAATCTTTGTAACAGATTAAAGAGTTTGCAGAAGAGAAAAAAACATTGTAATTTGATCATGGGCATTATTAGGCTGACTTGCCACAGGGTGAAAGCTAAAAGCCTAAATGCAAAGCCTCCCAAGCAGAGTTTGTCTGTGTTCATCACTTCAGTCCCCAAGTAACTAAATTAGTCACTCTGTGGTCACTGCTCAGTCTGTGGACCCCCAACAGCTATGTCTGAACACAGGTCCGAAAGCATCTATTATGATATCCTCGAAAGGAGAGCGGCTGAGCTGAGAGGGGCATCCAGACATTCCACAGAGCTGTTCAGCTGCTGGACCATCTGGAGGGGAAATCAAAGGCCTGGGCTAGGGGCTCTGGCATTGTGCTTATTTATTATTTGGGTTTCACTTGCCAGACTTTGTCTCCTTTTCACTCCCTCCAGCCCAGAACAGGCGTCCCTGTTGGCTGGGGTACCATTCTTTCAAGCTCCTTTCTGTATCTCAGATGCTGAAAAGTTCATAAGTTCACACAGGCACTTCATCCTGGCCTTGTGTCTGCACTTCATTATTCTTGCCACACCTCCACCTATTCCTCTTGCAATCCCAGTTGGTCCTGTGATTTCATCAGCCAGGGCAGCCAAGTGGAGCACAACAACAGCGGATCTGTAATAGACATCCCTGTCAGAGTCTGCAGCATTTTGGCAGCCTTGTTTTGAGTTATTTGGGAGAAAGATGTTCCGAACAATTGTCATTATGGCTGGTTATTAGGTGGTAAATGTTTTGATTAATGGCTCTGTGCATCTGCCTCTTATTTAACTATCCCTAGTTAGAACTCCAAGATATTACTCACCCTGGTCCTTTTATTCCAAAAGAATCATAAAGGTCTCAAACCACCACAGGATTGGGAAGGTCGTTGGTGAGGAAAGGCCCAGGTTTATGGCAGGTTTCATAAAACTGGAATTGTTCTTTGCAATTTGAAGGATTTATCACTCTAGCCCCAACTTTTTAAATCTCTAAGATTCCTGCCACTGATGGATACCAGTTAGGGTTTGGCTCTGGAGTGCATTAGATTGCATACTTAAGAATTTATTTGGAGCCGGGCACGGTGGCGCACGCCTGTAATCCCAGCACTCTGGGAGGCTGAGACAGGAGGATCGCGAGTTCAAAGCCAGCCTCAGCATTGGTGAGGCACTTAGCAACTTAGTGAGACCCTGTCTCTAAATAAAATACAAAAAAAGGGCTGGAGATGAGGCCCAGTGGTCGAGTGCCCCTGAGTTCAATCCCCGGTACCAAAAAACAAAAAAAAAAAGAATTTATTTGGGAGCATTAATTGAACAATAATCAATTCCTTAGCTATGCCCATTATTGAAGATGACACTCTTTATGATAATTTTATATAAAAATTTATTTCTTCCATGCCCAAATCCCACAGCTGCATTAGGGAATAAAAGCATGCTTATTCTATCTATATATCCCAAGAGCCTTGCAGGCTGATCATTCAGTAAATGTTTCAAGGGAGGGAGCGGGTAAGGATTCTACTTCTCCCTATTCCAATTTGGAAAAATTTGTGGCCAGAGAGTATTCCATGGTGGCTTTGTACTGAGTACTGTTCAGCTGGCTGACACATAAATATGGAGGTAAGTTTGTTAATGGTATCATTCCAGTGGTCCCATTCATGTGTTCTTTGTGCATTGGGGGATAATTTATTGCCATACCAGATTTCAAGCTCAGCTCTACCCCTATATTAGTTCTGTATCCTTGAACAAATTGCCTAATTTTTCCAAGCCCCAATTTTTACACCTTAAATGGGGATTCTGCTTTGAAGAATTTGGGGGGATTAAATAAGATGATAGAGGCTGGGGTTGTGGCTCAGCCATAGAGCACTCGCCGAGCACGTGCGCAGCTTGGGTTCAATCCTCAGCACCACGTAAAAACGAGGGCATTGTATACAACTAAAACAAATAAATAAATATTTTAAAAAATAAGATGATAAACTTGAAGCACTGAGCATAGGCCAGACTTGTAGTGAATGCTCAGAGGTTAATAATAGCAACAATAATTATAATAAATTCTTCTGAATTCTCAGTTACATTTCAGCCTCTCTGCTTTTATTTGATGTTAAATGATCAATAATCTTCCTTTGAAGATTGAGGAAGCACTGAACATTACCTGCTACCATTATCATTTAGAAATATAATGGTGTTTATATGAATAATACATTCAATGCTTGCTTGAAAGCTCCGTTCTGTGGCTTTCCACACTTCCTGCTTTGCTTCTTTGAAGGTAGATTTATGGCTGATTGGCTTAAGTTACTCACCTAAGTTTGTGCCTCTTTTGTGAGACTTGGGTGTTTCTTGGTTGTTTTTCAGTTCCCCTCTTATATCAACTTTCTCTGGGATAAACCACTCTCACTTGCTTGCCATATTTAACCTTCAGAACAACCCTCCAGAGGGGTATTGTTATTCTCATTGTACAAATGAGAAGACCTGAGAAAGTGTTTCAGTACAGATTTTCCTCCAAAGTTTCATCCCATTCATGTGGGATGAAACAACAACAACAAAATGTAGTTGCGGTTTATGAATCCATTGGCTTAATTACTAACCCATTGAACTAAGTAAGCTTCAGATGGCTTTATAGAGAGTGGTTTGGTAGTCACTGCTGGCTCTATACTTCTTCTTAGTATGTTTAAGACTAAAAATGCCCCTGAAAAAGAACTAGAAAAGGGAAGTGGAGGTGTGTGTGTGTATGTGTGGAAGAAGTAGGTATTTTAATTTTTTTTCCTATGCTTGTTCCTACATCCCCCATTCAGGTAAGTCTCCTCCCAAGGAATGTCCATGTAGTAAGTCAGTGCATGATGCTGATCAAGTCTCTGGCCTGAAGAACAGTTTGAGGAAAGGCATAAAAGAAATAGAAGATATGGACCTTACTCTTAAAGAACTAAGTGGGGAGGAAAAAAAAAATTCTTGCACATGAAATTACTGATGAACATTTGGAGAATAATATCAATCAGCAAAAGGCCTTTTGTTGCCGGGCGCGGTGGCGCACGCCTGTAATCCCAGCACTTTGGGAGGCTGAGGCAGGAGGATCGCGAGTTCAAAGCCAGCCTCAGCAATGGCGAGGCACTTAGCAACTCAGTGAGACCCTGTCTCTAAATAAAATACAAAAAAAGGGCTGAGGATGTGGCCCAGTGGTTGAGTGCCCCTGAGTTCAATCCCCGGTACCACAAAAAAAAAAAAAAAAAAAAAAGGCCTTTTGTGCCAGATGAGTGCTTGTAGCTTGTCACCATGCATAGCAGCTCCTGGATGTTTTAGTGTGAGCATTTGTTTCACAGGGGTGGGGCTTCCCCCCTTCAGTCCAAAGAATGTTTTCCTAAGCTTGGTATCTTAGGAAGGAGGGAGATGGAGACATAAGAAAGGAAGGCTACTGCAAAATAAAAGAAGTTCAGTTTAGCAAAGTTCAGTGATCTCCCCAGAGTGGGGCATGATAGCTTATCAAAGTCAAAGCAGCAGGTCAGTTGCATGCCTGTAATCCCAGCAACTCAGGAGGTTGAGGCAGGAGGATTACAAATTTGAGGTCAGCCTCAGCAGTTTGAGGCTCAGGCTAAGCAATTTAGTGATACCCTATCTCAAGAAACAAAAAGCGGTGGGGATGTAACTCAGTGGTAAAGCTCCCGTGGTTTAATCACCAAAATGTATATATATTGGGTAGGTGGGTACTGGGGATTGAATTCAGGAGCCCTTGACCACTGAGCTACATCCCCAGCTCTACTTAGTATTTTATTTAGAGACAGGGTCTCACTGAGATGCTTAGTGCCTCAATTTTGCTGAGGCTGGCTTTGAACTCAAGGTCCTCCTGCCTCAGCCTCCTGAGCCACTGGGATTATAGGCATGGGCCGCCACACCTGGCTTATTCCCCAATATTTAAAAAACAAAACAAAAGAAAAATTCAAAGCAGTATATCAGGTCAGGACTTTTCAGTGTATTGTGAGTTATACTGCTCTCCTTCATTGACTTAAATGGATAAATTGCTGTACCTTAAAAATAATTTTAAAAAGAGGAAGAAGTATTAGGACTTTTTTCACTTTTGAGTTTTTAAACATTATGCAAAATCAAGCAAAGGTAGAATAGTCTGTGTTTTCCGAAAGTGGTCAGATTACAGCCCAGGGGACTATAACCCTCAGACTGAGCCTGAGAGCCATAGCAACACCAAAAATCCCAGAGCACTTTGGGGAATCTCAGCAAATCTTGGTGGACAATTAACTGGCAGACACTGAGTGAATCTCATTAGCCAAGCCTTGGCTTTGTCTAAATTCCTACCTCTTGTGACTTTGCATGACACCTTTGTGTTGCTTTTCTGATGCTTTGATGTTTATATAGCACTCTCAACTTATTTTGAAAATATTTACATAGTGATTAGTTAACCCAACAGACCAACCCTGGGAATACAGCCAGAGCCAGCAGCACCTTAGTAATGGGAAACTGCTAATAGGAGAGGAGACCTCTTCAAGGCCAGGGACTTGGACCCAAACCATGGCATGTTGCTTTAATGAGTGGCCCTCATAAAAATTGAGTTGTATGGCAGAGCTGATCAGGACTTGTCTTTTGTATCCACCTAATTTTGTTAACGTCATGGCTTTATTTGGGCTTGTCATGTTGTGAATTTGTTTATGAACACAAAGCAGACACAGCTAAGAGCAGCACTGATTTGATACAGAAAGCTCTTTTATCTTCAGTACTGGCTCTGTTCAACATGATAGCTTACCTTTCCCCAGGTAGTAATGGTTTTCTCTATGGAACATCACCTCTAATTCAGAGCATTTTCTGACCCAGGGCTTGGTTTAGTTGAAGATGCTACCTTTGTTGTTGGAGATGGATGGCAGTGCTGGGGATTGAACCCAGGGCTAAGCACATGTTCTATTGCTGAGCTATACCCCAGCCCCTAGTTAAAGGTGATGCTTTTTGTAGGCAAGGGGCTGGCTCAGAGCTTGCTGTCTGTGGCTGAGATCACTGTCTCAAGGGTATGTGTTGTATTTGGCGTCCATTACATCATGATGAAGTTTCCTCCAGATGTTCAGGCTTCAGGCTTGCATCAAAAGACCCAGCACATTAGAAATGAGTAATTGAGCAAGCGAAAAAAATATTTTAAAGCATGAAGTACCCAGAATGTTTATGATGTATATTTTTAGCAAAAAAATGACTCAGAGCTATTGTTGTCTCCAAGTTTTTGACCAATCTTAGAAAAAGTGGCAAAAGGGAAAGCCCTAGGGTTGGGGTGAGACAGAGAGATGCAAGACAGGTTAAGCAGGCGTAAAGGGGCGAGCTGCTCCAGAGAGTGGTGGCTCCCGAAGAGTCTGTCTGATTCACAGAAGCCAGTCTGACTCCTTTCAAACCTTTCCGTTGCAAGGGTTGGAGTGGTGTTTTCCCCTTTCTCTAGGCAACTAAGCATTACCTAAAGCTCCCTAAAGGGACTATGGTGAGCTTCAGGGAATACTCTTCCTGTCACACTTCATGTAATTGCACGAACAAAGTTAATTGAGTTGCTTTGTGAAGCACTCGTGTAAAAGGCATCTGGTCTCATGTAAACAGGGACATGGTTCTGTAGCAAACGTGTTCAGCCACTGTCTCTTGCTGCAGCCCTCGGTGTAACTATTATGGGGGGCATCTAGGCTGAACGAAGTGGAACTAATCAGCTTGGCCACACCGCCAGATCCCTGCATCTGGGCAGGTTGTCTGGAGCATTCGGACTTGTGTGGAGGCTCTCTGGCTTGCACAGTTGGTTGGTACTAACAGCTCGTTTCACTGGACTGGCTGTCAGAAGCAGCCTTTCACCTTCTTTAATTCTTGACCAGATGAACTGATAGGGAGAGAACCACTCTTGGGCTTGAATTTGATAGACCAGACATCCACCCAAGGAGCAGGAAGAAGAGGGTGTCTCTCTGGCTACATGACCCGCTCATCCTGGTAATGTCACCCCCAGTGTGATCAGGATGTGCCCCTAGTGTGAGTGTGCATGGGAGCTCTAATGGCCAAAAACTGGGTCCTGGAGACCCCCCATGGACTTGCCATGGGATGTGTCAGAAATAGAATGTCACATAGAGAGTGTTCCCAAGCAGCTAGTGGCACCAAGGGAGATGGGTGCACTAAGGACTGACCTGCCCCAACCTGTCCTCGTCTCTGTTCTGCACAGGTGAGCGCTGTGGGCTATGGGATGGATGAGGTGGAGCAGGACCAGCATGAGGCCCGACTCAAGGAGCTGTTTGACAGTTTTGACACGACAGGCACCGGGTCCCTTGGACAGGAAGAACTCACTGACCTTTGCCACATGCTAAGCTTGGAGGAGGTGGCCCCGGTGCTGCAACAGACACTGCTTCAGGACAACCTCTTGGGCAGGGTAAGGTCTGAAGAAGAGCTATGCGTCTGTGGGAAGCGGGGTGCGGTTTCTGTCTGGGTGCTGGGGGTGGCAAAAGCCCCATATGTTGCAACCTGGCCGTTAACCCAGTGAAAAAAAAAATGTCATGGCCATGAGCAATGCAGTATGCTTGGGTGACAAGGGTGTGCTTTAGTTTGTGCTGTGGAATTATGTTGTGCAGTGAGCATCATAGATAAAGAGGGAAAAAAAGGATATTTCCCAACTTTTTGTTGTTATTATTCTTTGTGAATCATTTCATTGACTCCACATTCATCACTGGGACAGAAAGGAGGGGGCGAGATTTCCATGGAAGATAAAGAAAATACAGCAAGAAAACCGCCCATCACAGGAAGAGCAGATTTCTGTTATGACTTTTGTTCCCAGTAAAACTATTTCTTGTGTGGATTGTTTCTGGGTGAAGTATTAATAAACCTTCCACCCAGGAAGTAAGACAGGAGGGTAAGTAAATACAGTGCAGCTTCATTTAAAACCCGCACGACTTGCTTCCAGCAGGGATGTGTGTGCATGCCAATGTTAACTTACACAATCGACAACAAATAGTCATGCTTTCCCCATAGATCTTGCCGCAGATGTGAGTGAGAGGAGAGAAGGGGTCTTTCCCCCGCCCCCACTCTTGTGCTAATAGTGGGAAGGACTTTTTATGTCTTGACCTGAGATTTTCTTCAGTTTTCATAATTATAATTAATGGATCATTTGCAATGTAATCCATCATTTACATTGCTTTTGGTACAGTCTTTTAAAAAAATACATATATATATGACTGTAGATGACACAATACCTTTGCTTTATTTATTTATTTTTATATGGTGGTAAGGATCAAACCCAGTGCCTCACATGTGCTAGGCAAGCGCTCTACCACTGAGCCACAACCCCAGCCCCTGGGTAGCATCTTTGCTGTTGGTTATTAGAATGCATGAGAATAAGAGGCAGTACTTTTTGAGCTTTGTTGCTGTCATTGCTGACCCTTTGTAGGCAGTAGTTTTTTTATCATGTGTAAATTGAGGAAGCAGTCATGAAGCTTAACTTTATTCTAGTGACTGAACTTCCTCTTCTTCATTTCATTTTCACTGTCTCTTGGCTGACAAGGTGGGTAAGTAGCCTGAGATACAGTGTAGTGGCTGAAAGAGACAAAAGCAGTGCTCATCTTGAAATTAATGTAGAGGAGGTGATAGTTCCATGAATGTAGTGTCAAGCAGGCTTACACTTAAAGAGCAATGCGAATCCTTCACAAAACTGGGGCCACTCTTCGCCACTTTGGGGGGATTAACTATTTGTGAATATATGTGGTTCCTAGAAAATGCCAAAAATCTTACTTTGAAAGCAATAAAAATGGAATGCTTTGAATATTCAACTATTTGCTCCCCATCCTATAGTGCACTCAAATGTTTTTGGGTTCTGCCTCAATTTTAGACAGGGTGGGGAGCAAAAGAGTGGCATCTCCCAAAGTGGTCCTTGAAGATCTCAGACCTTTGGTGTCTGAGGAATAATATCAAAGGGCATATCTGTTTTAATGCTATGAAAGCAGGAGAAGACATGATATGCCTGATGATTTCCTTGAGAGGTTTCCTCAGAGTCAGCGTCAATGTGGAATCCTCTGTTGCAAACAGACTGCACCTTGGCAGTAGATTAATAGTTTGCTCTCCAGATGTTGCACATCTCTGCCCTCATTTGGTAGACTAAAACCAGGGAGCACCTATCGATTGATTTGTTAACAACTTGACACCGCCAGCCTGCTTTTTATGTTTGATATTTGCCTGAATAATGAATACCTAAGTGGACTATAGTGTGATATTTACTTAGTGAGCCAGTGATAAAAGTTAAATAGATGTATGCATATTGATTTCATGTGGGAGGTCCCTGGCGATTGTCTTGAGAGCAGTGTTGGCATGAATTAACGCACTACTGGTAAATTTGCATTTTTCATGAAACTGAATTATTCTCAGATGATCACATAAACGTGGCCATATGCTGTTAAAATATTCTATATGGTTTATGATTTTAAATTATAAGGAAAAAGAATTCTTAGAATTCACTGGAGCACTCCAAGTGCTCTCACCTTCTTGGTATGTTGAGTAGGGATCAGATGAGTTGTTTTTAATTAATATAAAAATTTTAAATGACACATAGTAATTTTACATACTTATGGGGTATAGTGTGGCATTTTAATACATGTATAAAATGTGTAATCATCAGATCAGGGTAATTGGCATATCTGTCACCTCAGGCATTGATCAATTCCTGTGTTGGGAGCATTCAGAATCTTATCAGCTGTTTTGAAATATTAAGTTAATTGTTGTCAGCCATAGTTATTATCACATAAGTTGTTTTTAATGCCAGTCATCTTTTTTGTCTTTGAAAGGTATTTGTAGAAAAGCTTACAAGTGTTAGCAGCTTGGTTTAATAAAAAAGGAGAAAAGGTAGCATGACAAATCTGCATATGTTCTTCTATTCATAAATTCAGCAAATATGGATTGTGTGTGTTGTGCATGTCAGTCGTTCCACTAGTCTCATGGTATTGATGTAATTTATTTATGTTTATTATAAGCTGCAGTTATCCATTAAATTAGCTTTTGAATGTATTAGGACCCATCAGCTTCCTGGATGCTTATGGTACTTTTATGTTTTAAATCTTAATGAGCATAATTTTTAGATACAACAAAACTTCCAAGTTTTATCTCTATTAGGCAGAATTTTTGAAGAAGAAATAGGAAGGTAAAAAGCATTCTCTCCCTCAACCAAGAATATGAATACTGTCTATTTATTTTTGTATTTTACAGTCCATCTGCAAGAACATTTTTTAAACCTAATGTTTCTTTTAATGGGTGTTAAGAAACTCAAATCCACTTACCATTTTTATGCATAATAGGTCATTTTCCCCAAAATCATCTTTCGATTCATCTGTCTTTATAATTTGAGTCCATATTCCCCTAAGCATGGTGGTTACTGTACAAATATTTAAAATGCTTAATGCTTATCAATTTCTGATTGGAAGGAAGGGGACATCACTGATTTGTGTTTGCTGTTAGATAATCTGAAGAGTTCATCCATCTTTTTCTCATTAACTAAGCACCTGTCAGGTGGGTAAGGCCCTGACACAAGGGGCTCCTTATGCCACTGAGGAATTTAAAGTCTAATTGGTTAGGGTAACTGGCAGGTGAATAGTATAGGGAGAAAGTACTATAAAAATTTTAAGAAAGAATCATCTTAGCTCTCTCACTGGACAAAATTTTCATTCAAGCATTCGATACTAAAATGTATGTGTTTCCTATTTCTTGTGCATTTCAAATGAAGTAATGAAGTGTTTCAAGCCTCTCTTTCTCTCTCTCTCTCTCTCTCTCTCTCTCTCTCCCTCTCCCTCTCCTCTTAAGAAAATAGGGCATAAATTGGGCATAGTGGCACATACCTATAGTCCCAGTGGCTTGGGAGACTGAAACAGGAGGATCACAAGTTCAAAGCCAGCCTTTGCTACTTAGCAAGGCCCTAAGCAACTTGGCGAGACCCCGTCTCAAAATAAAAAATAAAAAGAGCAGGGGAATGTGGCTTAGTGGATAAGCACCCCTGGGTTCAATCCCTAGTACATCACCACCATCACCCCCCCAAAAAGGGGGAAAAATAGGGCATAAAAAGAAGATAGTTTGCTTTGTATTGTTGAAGCCCTTTATTATATTCAGTTTTTAAAATGCATTTTCCTTTTCTTGTTGTTACATACCTACTTTGAGACAAAACAGCTCCATGCAGTTCTAAAGGGTTTCATTGCTATGTCCTTTAATATGAATTTGAATCCTAAAATACTTCTTTGTCCTTGGCACTCGTTTGAATGGGAATAAGCCACCTGGCAGCAGAAGTCACCGTTGGCTTCCAAAGGTGTGTGGACTTGGGCCATCAAAGGCACTTTGAAATTTTTAGTATTAAAATTTGATAGCTATACAAATACATAATTTAGCTCAGCTTTCTACTTTTCATTTCAAAGTGCTTGGGGTTCTTTTATAAATGTCATAATTAATTTCAAATGGCAGATTTGTTTCTTTGTTTGTTTCCAATTCATTAAGAGCCTTTTAAGGTTTCTTTCCTTAATATATATTTAATCAATTGAAGAGTAAATCAGAAATAGAGAAGTGCTTTTAGGCAGTGATTATTTGGACTTGTTTTCTGTGTGCAAGATTACACTTCATCATCAATCACTGCCTATTTGTATCTACCCTGTGATCATGCTGCTATGTCATATTATTGATCTGAGACCTTTTGAACCTACTGCAGGGAATGGTAGAAATGTTCCTTCCTGCATTTCTCAAATGTCTGGCCCTTTGCTTTTTCTTACTCTTAAACTACCACACTTTAACCTGTAGCAGTGAGGATTACATGTGTGATTCCTCCCTTGGTCTTGTGACTCCAGATAAATCATCATTCTCCTTCTGACCTGGAGTCTCATTTGGGGTTGATCTGAACTCCTGTGGGTCTGCGGTTCTGCATTTATAGAAAAGATCTTCTGATGAAGGGGTTGTTAGACTTGCATCTATTCTGTGTTAATGCTTTCTTGTCAAACTCATTGTGAAATTTACTTAGGTTTTGAGTACTTTAAATTCTTAAGTCTCTCAGAGGTGTTTTGTGTGACAGGAAGCAAGGGGAGAGGGAGAGCTATTGGGAAGAACTTAAACTCTGTAAAAGCAGGAAGGGACAAGTATTAAATGGCCATTCTCCATCTACTTTATTTTAATAATGCCTATGCCAGAGAAGACATAGTCAGGAATGCTCATTAGATTTCACCAATATTCCACTGATACTTTTATGGCTAACTTCCTGTCTGCATAAAGGGGACTTAATGTTTTTCAATGTCCATCACAGATTTTACCTGACAGGGCTCATCTGTATGATGAAGAAACCTAGCACCTGGAAAGATTTGTTCAAGGTCAGACAATTCATTTGAGACAGTATCACATGGGATACTGGAGTTCCAAGACCCTGCTTTTAAATGTACATATCCAGTTTCCTTTAATTCCAATATGCAAAAACTAAGTCTCATTCTCAATTTCCCTCTAAACACTATCACCACCACATGGTAACTCTATTCTATTAGAGCATGGTCTTTGAGGTCAGACCTGGATTCAGGTGCTAGCTTTTGCTGTTTTTCAGCCATGTCGGCATGTCATCTTAAATACTCTGAGTCTTAGTTTCTTCATCTGTATAATGGGAAATATAATATGTTCCTTGCAAGATTGCAGTGAAGGTTGGCTGAGATTGTGTGTACCAAAATTTTATCATAGAGCCAGAAAAAATTGTTAGCCCACCATATCTCACTGTACACTCCTCTTCTCCATGCTCTACATGACCAGAATGGGTCCTCGATTAATAGTGACTTCAAAGTGATGTGTTTCTAAGAAAGCTTATTAGAATAGACAGTGGATTTGCTAGAAGCTGTCTTGGTGTGGTGGTGGTGGTTTGTGTCCATTTCCATCTGTAGGCGGGGCTCCTGGGGTTAGTCATGGAGTACACATTCATATAGTTAGTTTTAAAAACCTACCTTTTAAAAAGGTCTTGGCCTCCCTACACTGACTGCAGTAAATGACTGCTGGGCTACAATAGCCCAAACACTTCATTTAAAATAAAACATTTCATAACTGAATCTTTCACTGTAAAACTACATGTCTTTGTCAGTGTCTGTCATTTCTCCTCGCATAATGCTATGAATATTATTTTCCTGTACATTGACCTTTCGATAAGTCTATACTTCTATACCCATTTCCTAACAATGTTATGAATACTCTCTCATTATTTCCCTTTGTATTACTAGATATAAACCTACTAAATTTAATGACAGTTGCATGGACTTTGCCTTGTTTAAGCTCACTTTGTTAAACACTGGTTTAAGTTCTCTCTGGGTCTGTTTGAAGTACTGCCTATATACATGTGGAAACTGTGTGCATTTGATCTCCATGATTGCTTGAGGTGATTTTATGCAACGTTAGGTTTCTTATTCCACTTCCTATTGCAGGTTTCTTTGTGGTTTGAATTAGCATTTGCTTCTTGTGGGGCATTTAAACTCCTTTTTTTTTTTTTTTTTTTCAGTAAGGCAAATCTTATTTCTTAAAAAAGCATTCATACAAAATATGGAGAGGAAAAGTGATGAGGTAAATTCTATTAAGCAGTGGTGACACATGACAAAAAATATCAGACTTGACTGGTCTTCCTGTTAATTTAGTTTAAATGTCATGTGTGTTTTTAGTCAGTCATGTAATTTTCCCATTGCTGCAAACTGCCCTTTGAGGCATACAAGATATGGAGATGCTTGTAAAATGAATGGCAGCAATTATTATTCAAATGAGCAGGTACCACCAGGGTGTGCACAACCTGGAAGATTGTTACCCTGTGAGATTTAATTGCCTTGTGTATTTGTGAAGATTTCTAAATTTTAACATAATACAATAATAGTAAATCTCCCTGGGAGAAGAAAAATGTTACTTAAAAATTCTGGTAATTGAACATAGTCAGCCCACTCTTTATGTGATTCTTCACAATAGAGGGCATTTGTCAACATTTTGGTTCTGGGTTGTGCCCTAGGGGCTTTTTTGCCACATCAGTATTCATGAGCTTCGATGGAAAATAGCAATCACCTGCCTCCATTAGAGAACTATCTCCTTGAATCAAAGATGTGGCATTTACTGCTATTTAAAATCCAGGGTCCCAGTGCCTACATGCCCTTGTAAGAAAGAAAGAAAGATCAATGTATGACTTAAAGCTACTCCAATTATTTTCATCAGCTGCTGAATGGCGTCTGGTCTTGGGGATTTTTTGTTGTTGTTGAGGGAGGAGGGGGACAACTAGAAAAATATTATTAGATTATGAAGAACCTCTGAGTTAGTAATCACATAGATGCTTTTTCTTCTAAAATGAGGCTTATTTGTCCATATCATTAGTCCATTTTGGAAACATTTAACTCCACCTGTGAATATCTTAGAGCAGTCAAGTGTCAGAAAACTATCCCAATTTCCCTCCATGCTGGCCAAGTAGGACATGCTGAATTACCAGAGGCCTCTGCTGGCTTGTTTGTGTCTCTTTCAAGACGCTTACCAGATTCTAGTTTGTAATAACGAATGCACTTTTCTTTCTTCTTCTGCATGCCACTCTTCTACTTTTCTAGAATCTAGAGTGCAGCTGATAAACTTCTAAGGTTATGCATCTTTTTGATAGCAGATCCCTTGCTGCCATATTACACCTGACTGCTCTGTGTGAAGGATAGGGTTTGACTTGCAGCAGCAGGGGTTTTCCCAGAGAGGTCAGATCAAGAGGGAAGTGGGTCTGGGTCAGGCAGGATTGCTGGGCCTTGAAGAGGCCTGCCAGAAGACCTAACTTACTTAAGGTCTCCAAGTCACCCCATCACTTTCAAGACATGTGGCCTCAAGCATGTGCCTTCTCTGAGCTACTTCTCTTAAATTTTAGGGGGGTAAGGGCTCTCCACTTTGACTGTCTCACATGGATGTTGTGAAATTTCTAGGAAAGAATGAACTTTCAAAAATACCCCCATTCATTTGGTATTATTCAGGACTCTTCCTAGCTGGAGATAACTGGACCTTTTACCCCATATAGTAACAGATGAGAGAGAGAGAGAGAGAGACAGACAGACAGACAGACAGAGACAAAAGGTTGACCACTGGGGATTTTTAAAGTTTTATCCTATCAAAGAATAATTAAACATAACTTAGAATGTCCTTGATCATAAAATCTTCTTGATCTACCAGCTTTTCTTCTATAATATAATAGAGAGTGATACCCTGAGGATTGCCTTCAGTAGCTTATTAATTTTTATCCCAACACTAATGACCACAACCTGTTTTTGAGTGGGTATGTCATTGTTTTTTAAAATCAGTTATATGGATTTAAAAAAAATAGTTATTTTTTTAAAAACTATTTTAAAAATAGTTTTTAAAGTATAAAAATATTATGTATCACTTTTGTTTGAAGGAGGATGGCTAATGTCTTTTCTCAATCCAAATATGTCAGTAGTTACTTCTTGGTCTTACCTTGGAGTGCCCCTGTCTTTTATTTGCTACTGGTGGTCTGCAGTGGTTTGGGAAGCAGATAATGAAGTTTCCAATAAATCTTGTAGCATAAGAGTAAGGAGATCCTGTGTTGGTCCTGTGGCTGTTCCTATACAAGAGCACAAGGGCTCTGCAAGGCTCTGCTTAGCCTTACATACCCCTTGTTAAGTTTCCTCATTTTCTGTTGGACTCTCAGTACGTAGAGCTACAGGATGAACAGCCTCCATATGCATGAAGTGGGTACCATCTCAAGCATTTTTGTGTTTGTTATACCTTAATTAAAAGGAGATTTAGGCCTCACATAAAGCCTTGGAAGTACAAATTATGTGTGCTTTGTCATTTATCAGGGAAATAAAATTGAAGTATGTAGACTTCTGGGTGACCTTCACCACTACTAATCACCAAATTGAATTAACTATGTCAGGACCAAATTCAGAAGGGCTCTTTCCCATTGCCCTTGCCAAAACTTAGACCATTAGAAGAACCCTGGGAGACCTACAGACTTAGTATGAAGAATTCGAAACAGGAGCCTCCCGTTCAGCTTGTAGCCAGGGGAAGTTTAAGCCTCATTGAGGTTCCTCCATGAATATGGAAGAGCAGGAAACCAGAGTTGGGGGTCCCAAACACAGCAGACCAGATCAGTTCCTCTGATTCTGGGCAATTCCACAGGTCCTGGGGGTCGGGGGAAGGTGGGCTCCCAAACTCCCTGCTCCACCCCACCCTCCCACTCAACTATCTCAGCTACTCCCACAGTCAGCTGCTTCACTTCAAAATATGGCCCAGTTTCTCTGTAACAGTAGTGGGAACAGTCACCCCGCCTCCCCCCCATTAGTAGTATTAACTACCACTTGTGGGATACTTAGGAAGTCGTAGAGTGTTCTAAACATTTTACGTGGTTTTCATTTTACCCCTCTAACACTGCTATTGTAATACGGACTTGGAAACCACATCGTTGCTAAAAGCTTGACCTCCTGGGCCTACTGAGCCCTACAGGTTTTGTATCTGTCTCCTTTATTTTCTTAAACTTTGGGTTGGGTCCCTGCTCAGCTTTGCATATAAGCATGTTCATCAATTAAGAAGTACTTATCTAAAACTAGTAATACAAGGTTTGTTAGTCCTAAACTTACCCACATGTTTCATCCCTCTTTAAGACTGAAGTCAGATTTGTAGGGAGGTCTGCAGCATGCAGTTTCAGACCTCTCAAGTGGCACCTGGAAGTTATAAGTCATTGTCCTGCACCTTCCAGGAACACCAGGGAGCAATCACCTCATGAGAACTGAGTTGCCATTTTCCAGGATCACAGGTCTGGTAGATAAACATCCTGAGGCACATAAATTGCTCTCTCAAGTGATAGGGACTTCTCTGGTGCCTCCTCATGGAACCAGAACTGAAAGAATGATCAACCAGATCAACAGTTTGACCAGGTCTGTTTAATGATGCATACCTCCTGACCCCTGCCCCAGTCCTTCCTGTTTGAACCTAAACCTCCCATCAGTGCACCAAGACAGGGCTGAGATGCTGGATCTTACTTTGCCTTCTCATTATGGCCATATTGACTAAAGCTCAATATGGTGCATTTCACAGTGACCTTTTCTGCTTGGTTTTTTGGGCAGGTTGGTTGAGTCTGGTTAGTTAGGACCCCAGAGTCAGGGCTCTGAGTTAGAATACTGTTAACATGATAAGAGAAGTGTTACTCTAAAAGCCATAAAATTCATACAGTGCTGTTAGCATAGTACCTGGTTGACTCCCTGTGATATTTCCTGAGAGCCTGAGTTCCATGAAGGCAGGTCTTTTGTCACTCTTGTTCCCTGCTTTATCACCAGCACCTAGGACAGTGCTTGACACATAGCAGCTACTCAATAAATATTTGTTGAGTGGATTATATTATTTGATAGATATCTTCAATTTGACAGATGAGCAAAGTATAGCTCAGAGAGGTTTAGCAGTTTCACAACAGGAAGTGATCAGCAGCACCAGAGTTAGAACCCAGACCTGCCTGATACCACAGCCTGTGTGTGTCCTTCCAAACCCTCTGCTGCCTGCCCTGGGAAAAGGAATACTTTTGCTAGGAATTAGGAGAAGCCTATTAAGTGTCCTGAATGGGAAAGCTCCCCGGTATATGATGCTTATTAACTGGCTGGTAGGGAAGATGGTGTTGCTATGTGAACCAGAGCTGGGGTGCACTGTGCTTGAAGCCCCTTCCTGAAGCTAGGACCACATATTCTCCCTCCCAGGGGTTTTGAAGTAATTTGTCAGTTGTGAATCCTGGTTAGCAGAGCTTGCATTTCTGCAACTGTTTAACTGTTCCATGGGTTGTACCACTCTATCTCTTCAGCAGATGCCCTGCCTTCCATGACAGACTATTCTGGCTCCTTTGATTGTTGATTTTTCAAGTTCATAAATCTAAGTTGAAATTTGCCAAGAGAATGTAGATCCTAAGTATTCTCATTACAACAAGCAATTTTAAAAAGTAATAAACCTACGAGATGATGGATATGTTAATTAGCTTGATTGTGGTGATTATTTCACAGTATATACATATATATCAAGCCACCAGGTTGTACACCTTAAATATATACAATTAAAAATTTTTTAATATGTGAAGTTCACACAGTCTAAAAGAAATACTGGGAAGTAATTTCAATTAATTAAAACCATGTGGTGGGGAAGTCACATATTTCTTGAAAGTGTGTGGTAAATTATAAGCAAACACAATTTTATGACATACATGAAGATGAATTCTTCTCCTTTGCTTCAGTTGCTCAGGTAAGATATTATCTGATCTCCCCCCGTTGTTTAGATAACTAATAAGGTTTCTTGCTTTTCCAAATTTAACTTGTAAGTGCTTTTTAATCTGTCATCTATGTTTAAGCCTCTAGGCAGTGTTTTGTAATGACATCCAGAAAAATCCATAGCAGCAAAAGTTGCAATATTTATCAAACTTTCATTTTGTGTTTATCTATGGAGTAAATCGATGCCACATTATTCAAGAAGCCTTATGATGAGAACTACCATCTCTCCTGCCTATCCTTTAAGTTGAAGTTATAGAAAAATTTAACTGGCCATAAAGAAAATTATTTTATGTTTTTAAGCAAAATAATATCCCAGTTCTGACTATTTCCTTAAATAAAACTCTGGTTCTTTCCCACTCCAGTCAAGGCAGTTGTATTATTACAGATTCATGAAAATTCTTCTCAAGATTCTCTTATCTCCTGTATTTGCTATTGGCTTCTGCTTGTTTATAGACTCTTGGGCAACTGGGAGATAAATTATTATATTCCTGCTCTAGGCAAGACCATAGTTCAGTCATCCTCAAAAGAAAGTTACCTCTTCTAGAATATCTTAAGAATTGAAAGTTTACTTGGGAAGTTTTTCCTAATATCTAACCTAACGTCTTTCTTTTCTGTTCTTGTTTGAAAAAAAATAAATAAAAGAAGCTAAGAGCTAAATATCTTTTAAGATTTTGAGCTTTTAAGAGGGTTTTGCTGTACAGCTTTTTCCTGGAGGGTTGAAAAAATATCAATGTTGATATAATACTAGTTTGTTTATGGCACTGAACATCAAAATGATCAGCCCACTGTCCCTTTAGTACTTAGAAAAATGAAGAAAAAATGGGACAAAGGTGGGCAATGGCTCACTTAAAGGCTGTCAGAATGGGAGCAAATTATTCTGGTACCTCATAGATATCTTGGCACTGTGGAATGATTTTAAATTTTTTTTTTTTTTAAGGTGCATTTTGACCAGTTCAAAGAAGCATTAATACTTATCTTGTCTAGGACTCTGTCCAATGAGGAGCACTTTCAAGAACCAGGTAAGGGCACAAATGTTCCTCTTTCACATTCCCTTTAAAAGTTGTCCAGGGAAAAATGTGGGGACCTTGAAGCATGTGTGTGAAGGATTTGGGACATCTGCCTTTCACAGATTGAGCAGTTATTTCCAGTGACTTCTCTTTCGATATTATCATAAAAGCCTTGCAGCTGTTGAACACTAAAATGAGACTTCTCTACTATAGCAGTGTATTATGGAAAATATAATTGGATTGTTCCTAGGCGATATGTCAGATGGTATGGCAATAACTCACTCCTGGAATGAGTGGGGCGAAACTGAATGGTGACCACCCTCATTCTTATTTCCTGTGTACATGGAAGCCTGTGATTTGGGAGAAATTTTTCCCGAAAGAAGACAGTTCTGATCTAGAGATAATTCTTTTTTTAGTCCCAGTGAGTGGCTAGGCCTTTGCTACAGATATTACCATAGGCATTATTATTATTTGTCTCCTCCTTTCAAGTGATAGCTCCTTGAGGGCTGTGTATTCAATTTTATATTTCCAGTGTCTAGAAGAGTGTTTAGCACATAGTAAGTATAAGTAGTCAATGGATGTTATAAAATAAAAGACTTAATATTGCACTTCACTGATTTTTTAAAAGTACCGTACATTATAAGACACATTGCTATTTTAGGTATTTATTAAAATTTGTTGCCAGCTACTGATACGTATATCTAAAAAGAACAAATAAAAAAAATTATTGCCAGATAAATTAAGATGCCATGGATTGTGAAATATAACCCGATTTCAATATGCTCAATTCTGGTGTTGATGTGTGTATGTGTCTTAGAATCAATGAAATATGGTAAATATTTAAGAGGAAGTCTAAACAGTATAGAAATTTGTATCAAAGTACAGTCTGGTTTATCAAATCAGGGATTGTCATAGGCTAGATGTAGGGACTGATTATAACTCCTACATGATGTTATTATGGTGATGATGAAACTTTTATATCTCAATGGTAATGTTAGTTTACATGATTGTGTGAGCTTTTTCCAACTTGTAGATTGTGCATTAAGAGGATGAAATTTTCTCAAAGTAAATGTCATCACAATAAACCAGACTTTAAAAAAAGAGAACATCAAAAATACAATGCGGTTTGAGACCAAAGAGAAATAATTAACCTTTTTGTGGCTACCAGTACATGTTCAGTGTGACCTATTTAGATGAAACAGATGGGAACTCATTTCTTATCCTCACCAATGATCTAGTTCTTCTTCGTACTTTCTGAAATGTTCCAGATTTGTGCCATGTATCCGAACGCTGCCTTCCACAGTGTCTTGGATTCTGGACTGAGTCTCCCCGTTTGCTCATGCTCCCCACCCCTAGGAAGGCTAGTCTCCACTCCGAGGCTTGCCAGCACTCTCCAGAAGCCCCCAGTAAGGCCTGGGTGAGAGGGTATTACACTCTTGAGATTTTTCCAGACAGATGGCAAAATTTCTGTAGGTGACTACTACTGGAACAAGGGTGTCTGTTAATTATGGGATCTCACATTTTGTTGGTCTTTTTATTTTTTCATCTTGATAACAATTACACAAGATCTGGGAACTCTGATAGAGCAATGGTGATATCTCTGCTGGGGTACACTTCAATTAATATGAACGTAGGTAATGCAGGCATAAATTCAGCCTTCTCTGGGCTGATAATGTGCTTTTGTATGGATTTGGAATGGGTAGTCCTGCTACTAGTCCACATGGTCCTTTCGCTGCCCTTTGTTCAAAACCTGTACTATCACCTGCCAGAAAATTGTCATAATGAAGATAGAGATTTATGGTGATCACAGATGTGGGGGTTGCCCCCTAGATTTGTGCTGGGTTGGAACAAAAGCAATAGAATGAGCTAGAAAATGGCTATTTGAAGCTTGGTCACAGCCGGGAAATAAGCAGATACATGGAGCTGCAGATGGTGGTTTCATAGTTACATGTGTACCTCGCTGCTGTGCAGGCAGAGGTCATGATTTGTACCAGTCTCCCAGGATAACACAGAAGAGACTTTTATAGTTTTGCCATGTGCCCTGTCCTTTGGGTAGACTGCAGCAATCTTTGTGATAGAACTGCCCCCAAAACAGTGTAAAGCAGCAGCAAGGCACCTACTGATAGCATTTCAGCCAGGATTTAAATGACTTCCCTAACATTTGTCCTGGCAGGATAAAATCTAGAATTGAATCTGTGCCTTAAGACTATTTTATCTAATAAGAGACATGAATCAGCCCTTCCTCCCACACATTCCCTGCTTTGTTCTAAATATCTCTGCTTTGTTTTTGTCCATCTCTCCTTGGCTTCACCAGTTGTTCATGAGGATCAAGGAATTCTTTCCCTCAAGCATTCTTCTAACCTTTGACTGACTGGTTTGGGTGGGCAGAGACAGAAGAGTGAGGACTCCAATGCAGCGTATCAGGAGGCCACCTGAGTTCAGCTTTCCCTCTCCCCTTATAACAATAACTATCCCTTAAATAACAGACCATTGCATTTGGGAATTGCAGAGAACTCTGCAGTTTTATAATAGAACAAAGTGAAGCCTAAAGAGGAACAGAGCCTAATTGAAGTCTCACAGATAATAGCAGAGCAGGATGCTAATACTGCATCACCCAGGGACTAGGACCATACTGGGTTTAGGGTAAGGATTTTTAACCTTCAGATGGACGAGTTGGTCCTCAGTCAGTGAAACCTGGCCCAACGAGGCTGCGAAGTGTCCAGAGGCACTAAGAAGTGTATAAGAGTGGGTTGCAGATGATGGTTGGTGACAGGGGTGCCTGTGTCCTTCATTGTTCTGCTGCTCAGTACTCTACTCTTATTTTACCACAAGGGCCAGGACTGTTTTTGCCTTGGCTTTTAAAATCGGTGGCCCTGATGTACTTGAAGAGAAAAAGCTGCCCTTAAACCATGGAAGGAGACTGAAAAAATAAGAATGCCATAGTGATAGCCCATTCATATTTTATAACACTTAGGATTTTTATGAGTTAAATTATCAGGTGCCATCCTAGGCTATAATATAGAGAAGTCAACTTGATAAGACAGAAAGAACCTTGAGCAAAGAGTTAGGAAACACTGACTCTGCCCCTCTAATCGTGTGCCCTTGTCTATCTCATCTCTGCAGTCTTCAGTTAGCTCATATCTAAAATTGGTCATATTAGAAAATGCCTAAAATCCCTTTAAGTTGCAAGATTCAATTGTGTTGTCTTCTAATATCTAAATGACATTATCTAAATCTCTGAAAAAAGCCAGCTTTGTGTTTCTATAAGATTTTACCTAACACAAATTGACACTCCAAAGTGCTTCTTCCTAAGGACGAATGTTCAATATCTTTTATATTCCTCTAATAAAAGGAATTATTTATGTAAAACAAAATCAAAGATCTAATGGGATTTCAAAGGAGATGAAATTAAATCATTGTTTCTGTAGTCTTTGGCTCTGCTGTTTATTACTTTCTGAGGCACTGTTTCTGTATTTTTAAAATGAGAGGTTGTGGACTAGATTACTTTCAGCATCTTATAACAAATGCTCTTATTTGTGATTTTAAGACTCATTTTCCCCTTAAAAAGCAATAACAATAATAACTCAATGAAAAATACCAAGATTCCAATAAGTTCAGAAGGATGGACTGCAAACATAGGGGAGTCCTTTGTAAGTTCCAAACTGACCAGTGTTTCCAGTGGCATAGCTCCCCTCATATCTACACATACAATTTAATTTTTAAATTATTTTTCTGGAATAAGAGAGGTGCAACAACTTAATTATTAGCTCTTCATTCAATTTGTGATGGCTCTGGATTATTGCATTTTGTAGTAGAAATGCTGCCACAGGCTCTCAGCTACATGGCATCAGCATGCTGGCTGGATCTAGTCCCCAGAGATTTTGCTCTTATTTGATGCTTGCATTAGATTTCTGTTTTATACTAGATGTTAGCATAATGCAGGAAGCCCTTTTCCTGATGTGCTTCATTGAAAATGTCTTTCCTTTGTTTATTGGAGGGAGAGAAACTCAGGTTTGGAAAAGCCAACTCATTAGAAAAGCAGGGCTGGGCAATGTTGTGGTATAGATGTTTGGTTTTTTGTGATAGACCTTCCTAATTCCAAGAACTTCCCTACTTGCAATTATTTTTCTTATACTTTGAAGAAGCCATCAATATAAGAAAGTTATCTTTTCATTCACTTAGCAAATGTGCAGTGAAGCAGGTTCTGTGGTAAGGCATTGGGTTCACTCCTGATTTGCAGCAATGGAAGATTTTTGTGTTTGCAACTGTGTTCAGAGGCATTGGGCCCACCTCTGAAGTCTGGCTAAGGTCTCTGTTTGGGAGAGGTGTCTCCTTCATCAATGGGCTGATGCAAGAGGGACAGGCTGATGCAAGAGGTAATAGGCTCTGCCCCTCTAATCATGTGCCCTTGTATATCTCATCTCTGCGGTCTTCAATTAGCTCATATCTAAAATTGATCATATTATAAAATACCTAAAATCCCTTTAAGTTGCAAGATTCACACAGATAGCCCAAGAGGTATGTCTGTGTCCTCTGTTTGGCTAAGTAAGATAAGTGAGAACTTAATTGCTGTTCTCCTGGTGTTGATGACGTGGTAATAGGACCAGAAAATTTTCCCAAAAGTTAAGAGCGAAACAATTACCACCAATTATAATACAATGAAAGAAGGTGTTAAGAGTGTGTTTATAATATCATGAAATTGAAAACACTCATGTGTACTACTGGTGGTCACATAAAGTGATAGAACCTTTCTAGAATTATATAAGATAATAGGTACCAAGAGCCATAATAATGATTTTTTTTTTTTTTTTTTTTTTTTTTTTGTACTGAGGATTGAACTCAGGGCCACTCGACCACTGGGCCACAGCCCTTTTTTGTATTTTATTAGAAACAGGGTCTCACTGAGTTGCTAAGTGCCTCGCCATTGCTGAGGCTGGCTTTGAACTCGTGATCCTCCTGCCTCAGCCTCCCAAGTGCTGGGATTACAGGCGAGCGCCACCGCTCCCAGCTCATAATGATTTTAACCATTAATCAGTGCCACTCTCAGATTTTATGCTACATAAGTAATTATGGATATGTGTAAAAAGCTGTATATGAGTACTCATTTCAGATAGTGTGTGCATGTGTCAAGAGAAAAAAATTGGCAATTTATTAGTAGGCATATTGTGGTATATCTATATTATCAAAGACTAAGCAGCTATTAAACTTTGCCATAGAAAATTCCTTGTTATGGTGATTTTAATAAGGATAAAAATCAGTCTTTTAAAATTATATGTATATGTACTAGAGCTATTCATGTTATTTAAAATTAAATAAATGGGGCTGGTGAGAATTTTGATAATGAAGCAGATTACTTGGAAGTTGTGTCTATATTTTAATTTTAACATCAGTGAGTCTATAAGATTTCCAAACAGGAGACATGAAAATGGTAGTTTTCCACAGGGAACTGGTATGTCCCTCTCACATCAGCCTGTCCCTTTTGCATCAGCCCATTGATGAAAGGAAAGGAAACAAAGAAGAGAAAATTAGGACAATCACAAGATCAAGAACCAGGGCAGTTCCAGTTTCTGAGATGAGAAACTGCATAATGTCATTATATATTTGCCATTGATCTTATTTGTTACAAAAAATGAAATTGAGGAAATTGGATGTGATTTTGCTCCTCCAGGTACCTGCCTCTGGCCTGTTTACTTTGGGTTGCCACTGTCTGTAGCAGTCTGAAAGAACCAGAGTGTGGCCAGTGCTCCCAGGACAGGAGCGGCTAGACCAGTTGGTGACCTTGCTCCATGGAGCTCCTGTCCTTTTCACTCCGTCCATATGAGGAAACCAAGCCTTCCTGAGTTTAAGTATTCCTAACCCTGACAGCAGTTGAGTATCTGGGTCCAAGACCCAGGCTCTTTCCACAAAGCCCTGCTGCCATGAAAAGTTTTACAGTTTAGCTGAGTAAGAACCTTTTTTTTTTTTTTTTTTTTTTTGTATTGGGGGTTGAACCCAGGGGTGCTGCTTAACTGCTGAGCCACATCCCCAGCCCTTTTTTATATTTTATTTAGAGACAGGGTCTCATTGAGTTGCTTAGGGCCTTGCTATTTGCTGAGGCTGGCTTTGAACTAGCAATCTTCCTGCCTTAGCCTCCTGAGCCACTGGGATTACAGGAGTGAGCCACTGTACCTGGCCCAGTAAGCACTTTACACTTAACATGTAAAGTGCTTTTAGAAAAATATGACCACAATCATTATTAAGTTGGAAGTGATCCATAATAAGAGTTGCACCAAATGTATAGAAAAAAAAGGTTCCAGTAAAGTTGTGCCAAGAAGTTACTTGAGAGAAATGAGTATTGGGTTGTGCCTTAAACGATGGGGAGAATTCAATTAGATGAAATGTGACTCTGCTTTTTCCCTCAAAGTGGCTTCTGATGCAGGACCTCCTAACAGAGTTCAGCCACTCCTCCTCCTCCCCAAATCACCTAAACCTTCCATGCTGAGGCTGGGGAAGCAATCATAATCATTATCCACTCAAAGATCTTTTCCTGTTGACTGATTGTCAACTTCTGGAAGTCTGAGATAGACCAAGTAGTCACACTGATCAGTTCTGGGCACACCATACTCACCCACTACCTTCAGCAATTTGGGGGGCTGCTAACCTTCCCCTCAAAGGTTTTCTCCCCAGCAGGGCTAATCACAGCCATGCTTGTTACCTTTGTATCCAAAAGCCCGTGTTCTAGGAAGAAGCATCTTACACATAAGAACTGATATGAAACTGTTCCTAAAATTTTGTCACTGCATCCAGGGAGGGCCTGAAAGACACAATTGAACAGCTGCACCTTGTGTGGTGATTCCAGGAGAGGGGAGTAGATGGGGAGTGAGGTGCTGATGTCTCTGGACCCCGAGGCAGCTGTCTTGGAAAGGCCTGCCAGCACACACAAGTATGGGGAGAGGAGGCTGCTTGGGATGATGTCTCCTGGGGACTGGACGGGGAGCACACTGGGAAGCAAAAGGAATGGCAGATAATGTCACAAGGCTTTTCCTAGTGTCTTTTTTGTGCTGTTCATTCTCTGTTGGCCTTTCTCCCCCTCCCCACTCCTCCCTACACCTTTCTACTTTCCACCTCCCCAAATCACCTAAACCCTCCTCTCTCTCCTTCATCCCCCTCTCTTCTCTTCTCCCCTCCTTATTCTGTTTCTCTTTTTTCCCTTTCTGCATTCCTCTCCAAGTCTTTAAGTTTGCCATCTTCTGTGCCTTCACCCCGTCTCTCTCTCTCTGCCTCTGTGTCAATCTCTATCATTTGCTCTAAATATGTAAGTCTCTCTCCTGGTCTCGTTCTTGGTTTGTCCTTCGATTCCTTCTCTTATTTAGACACAGGTGGGGGTTTGCAATTCCTGTGTAATGGCACATTCATAACTGGCGAGGAGGTGGGGATGCTCAGTGGGGCCGGGTGTGCTCATTTGCCACATGACTGCCTTTTCCCAAGAAAGCTTCTTGGGGGTGTTTGTCTGGAGGTTTGCACATGTTTCATTTTTTATCCTTTGTTAATGTCAAATGGATTTTAGGAATCCTGTGAGCTCAGGAGGAGTGCAATGTGACAGGCCTGGATTGGCACCCCATCTGCTGAGGTTCTTTGGAAGGGGGTGGTGTCACTGGGAATGACTGCCTAGGCTAAGTGGGTTAGGAAGACAAACAGAAAGCAAGAGTCTACAGGAGCAATTCCAAGATTAGAATGGCTGCACCCTCAGGGCCAGGCTTTCTTTTTCATCCTTGGAAATAGCATCGGTGATATGGGAGATCCAAGAAGTTTGCTTCAGAAAATGATAAAATGTCCATTTTGTCTCTCAACAAGTATAGCATAATGCCTTGCCCATGGCAGGTGTCCAGTAAATAATGAGGTTAAGTGAATCTAACACTAGAGGGCAGCTTTGAAATCCTGCTTTAACTTCTCATGTGTGTGCTATGGATGCCACTTCATCTGAGCATGCACTTGTGCACATTAAGTGTAGCCTCCCTTAGCGTCTTGTCATTATGCCTTTGGCCATCCATGCAGTGTGTTTAGGACACATGAGCATTCCAAGTGGTCACCTGCATCATGTTGGTGGCGGGGGTCAGATTAGGAAAGCTGTTCCTGCCATCAGCACTCGTGGGAAGAGCTGGGAGAGGAATGGGCTTGCCACTGTTGTCTGTTTCCCTGCCTGCAGCTGGCTCATCCACTTAGAGTGTCTTTCTCCCTGATGCTGTGTTTCAGCTTTCTTTCTTTTTTAAATATTTATTTATTTGCTTTAGTTGTACACAATGTGTTTATTTTTACATGATGCTGAGGATCAAACCCTGGCCGCGCACAGGCTAGGTGAGTGCTCTACCGCTGAGCCACAATCCCAGCACCTCAGCTTTCTTTCTATTGTAAGTTCAGGACCTTCTGGTCACAAGTCACACGTGTGTGTGGAGGTTCATCCTGATATGGATGGTGAACATCACCACAGCTCTGCAGCTTCTCTTCTTGGGACAAATGAGGTGTGAAGTGAAGAATGAGCATCCAGCCTTTATTTCTAAGATTAAAAAGGATAGGGCTTTGTTTCCCCCCCCCCCCACTTCATCTTTTGAATTTTGAATCTTAGATCTTTTGACCTACCTGCTTGGTAGAGATTGTTGGTTTCTTCCACATTACTCCAGCATCTTAAGGGGATTAAACCAAGTTTTCTCTTTTGTCCCCTACTCATAACCAAATGTTTGGTTTTGGGAATAAAACCTAGAGCATCTCAACTAAATCAGGTAGGACTATGTCAAAGCCACCTTACCATAACCTCTCCCACGATGATCTGAGACTCCCCCAGGCAGGCTGGGCTGGTCTGCATTCCTTCAAAGCCTATCTTTATTTTTATGTAGTGATGCTAAGTAGGAGATATGAAAAAGGGGAAAGAAGAGGAAAATGACTCAGAAGTGAGAAACCCCAGGCAGAATCAAAAATACAATTTCAAGGAACTAAAATACCAAAGGCAGAGCAGTTCTACTTTGTTTCATTGGCATTTCACATTTCTTCTTAGAGCTCACGATCAGAGCATTCCTTACATCTATGTCAAAGGAAACTATGGATGTAAATAATTTTATTTCTTAATAAACCAAATAACCCCATGTCATCTGGTATGGGTACGATTGTTCCAGAATGAAACCCTAAAAAAAAAAAAAAAAAAAAAATTTACATCTGAATACTCTCATAAAGTAAATAAACTTAACTTTATTCCAGGGCTTTGGTTTTGCTACTATTCCACTGGGTCTGGTAAAAAGGGACAAGGCATTCTTTAGTTTAAGTGTCTTAATATCCTGGCCGTGGACTGTTTGGTGGACTGCTGCTGTTGACTTCTGAAGCCCTGGTTGAGACTAACAAGGAGAATCGTGGTTTTTCAGATGCTTAACATAGCAGTGGCTGTTGACCATGAATGTTCTCCCTAGAATTCCTTATTCTTGTGGTCTCTCTTCCCTTTTTATCATGTAATTTCAATGATATTAATGTTCTCAATAGAAGAGAAATGTGTTAGAATGTAATTCTAAGAGACAATTTTTTAAAAAATATTTATTTGTTTTAGTTGTACACAATGCAATGCATTTATGGTTATGTGGTGCTGAGGATCGAACCTGGGCCACACATGTGCAAGGCGAGCGCTCTACCGCTGAGCCACAATCCCAGCCCGAGATAAATATTTTTAAATGGTATGTGGAGTCTAATTCTCTTTTGGTCCCATGGATGGTTTTGAAAATTCAGTGATGAGGAAAACTTAATAATCTAATTTTCTTTTGTCTGTGCTAATATCTTTATTCTAAAAGATTATACAGTTTAATAGATCTCTCTAGAAATTGACTATCATAGGTACATTCTGTAAAAGATATTAACTTAAAGTTTGCTCAAAATTGGTTATTATAATAGAATACATTTTTAAAAATCTTAACTTCCTGGCAATGAAGAATTGAGTAGATAAGTAAAGCACAACTTCACACGTCCCTAATGGTTCACAATGTATTGTTTTTTATTGCTTAGAGAAAGAGCTGTTTGGAATCTACCACTGCTTCCTGCAGTAGAGGGTAGTTAGTAGTTAATAACCAAGGAATCATTTCGTCCACAGGTAAGTTTAGGACTAGGTCACAGTAGGATTTCTTAAGAATGTTGCTTTTTTCCTTTGGAAGAAGTTCAGCCTGCAATTAAGAAGTCCTCTGTCAATTCCATCCCCTGACGTGACTTTGTTCTCATTCTGGGAAAATCCTGTGTTCTGTTTTCTGAGGTTTTAAGTTTTCCTTTTAATCTTTTCCAAGTCCCCCCCCCCCCCCAGTCACTAATGGTGTAGCTTGTTGTCTGCCACTAAAATTTAAGAATATCTAATAAATTAAGGATGGTTCTGCATTGCCTCTTATCTGACTAGCATCTGTGGGTGTCAGCTGCCAAGTAGCTCGGGTGTCTGTGCCGCTCCTGAATCCCCACAAGCTGACACACTCCCTTCTGAAAAAAGGTACCTTCAAATATGCATGCAATTTTCAATATAAATTTTGTATGTTTGAACACTTCCTGTAAGAAAATCGCTCGACCTAATAAAAATGACTTGACTGGGACTTTTTAAAAGCTGGATATAAATATCACTAGAGATTGTATAGCCGGCATAAATACTTCACTCTGAGCTTTGCTGAGCATTCTCAGAATGCTTCGGGCCACATATGTGAGTCTCGTGAAATCTGAGCTTGTGCCAGAGGAAGGGCAAGGGCTAGTCAAACAGGGTCATCAGCCCTCCCTGGGAAGCTGTAAAGTACGGGCTAACCTACCATGGTTCAATGGTAGTAGAAGAAGGCTTTTGTTCTTTCAGCTCTTATCTAATCAGCCACGCTCATTTGGATGCTATGTTTACATACCTCACCTAAAAATCGACATGTCTTGAGTTCTGAGGTATCTTGTGAGGACTGTCATGTTTAAATAGAACCCATATTGTGTTCTCCAGAGAGACAGTGTGTCTATAGACAAAAAGACAACAGAAATCAAAGCATTGCCAGTCATTTAGATTTTAATTGAATTATTTATTAATATTTTCCTAATACTACGCAGGTACTTTAAAAATTTTCAAGATAACATTCAAATAGAGTGAAGTATTTATTTATTGTTGCTTTAAAGCTGTCCATAGTAGAAAGAGGCTAGTCTGTCATTGTGGTGGTGGTGTTGGTGGCAGTGGTGATGGCAGCAGCGATGGTGGTGGTGGTGGCAAAGTTGGAGGCGAATGTTGAGCCTTCAGTGCAGTGTGTCAAAATGCTGAAGTCCTCCTTTAAGGCCAAGAGATGGCTCTCCCTTTATTCACATTCCTTTTCATTTTGTACAACACTGAAGTTCATGAAGAGGAAAAAAACACGACACACCTTTTTTTTTTTTTATAATACAATTTTACATTTGCTGTTTTATTCCACAGCTTTTAATTTGATAATGAGGTCTTGACGCTAGGCTTCATAGAAGTGACTAGCTGTCATTAATTTATTAGATCCTGCTGTGTCCCTCTCTTTGCTCTACCTGTCTACTTGTCTGATAGATCAGAAAGTAGAATGGTTGACCAAGGAGTCATTGAGGTAAGGGAGGGTGTTCTTAATTGATGTGGATGCTAACTTTACAGTGCTGGTGTGAGGTGTGTTGCATTACCATTTTCTAAGACTTTCTCCAAGCTGTCTGTCTGTTAGGTTTTGCTTTTTTCCCCCACTCCCTACCCCCTTATGCATCTCCCACCTGAAGAACACTTGCTTAATAAACAGAAGAACAAATACGATCCCTTGCCTTTTCCTGATCTTCCATACTTTTGAGTTAAAATCCTTTGCTGTTACCATTGCATCTTTCCCACAATATGCAGATATCTACTCGGGCTGCTATGAATCATTCAGAATTAGAAGTTGTGCTCTGCATCTGACCCAGTAGCTCCCATACGCCCACGGCCACCACAGCTGGCAAACAGTGGTGGTTTATTTCAGGGCTGGTATAAGAGGCTGTGTCTGACGGCTGTGAATGTTAGCTCAGGGCTGAGATTCTCATGTAATGTGGCCTCAACTCTTGTCTCCTTGTCCAGACTGCTCCCTGGAAGCTCAGCCCAAATATGTTAGAGGTGGGAAGCGTTATGGACGAAGGTCCTTGCCTGAGTTTCAAGAGTCTGTGGAGGAGTTTGCAGAGGTGACAGTAATTGAGCCACTAGATGAAGAAGCACGGCCCTCACACATCCCGGCTGGTGACTGCAATGAGGTAAGCAGTTGGACAGCACATTCAGGGAAATGGTGAGCAAGGATACGCTCCTCAGCATGGCATGGAGCTGGGAAAAGTAAGGGCGTTTAAGATGCAATGCAGGCTTTTCTCAGTTACCAGCCTCTTCTTAACCTTATTACTTGTCTTTGGATGTAGAGATTAATCTTTCTGTTTGAATGTTTTCTCCTTGGTTTCAACTTTCAGAGCGAGTGCTGACATTCTGAACATGCTTATGTTTATATGTTTAGATTTCAGTTATTTTTATATTGTCAGGGGCCTTCTACTTCTAGCTTTTCCTGGGAATATATCTTATCCCTATGGCACAGCTTTTTTTTTTTGTTTGTTTTTTTTTTAGTAATTTGAAGATCTAACAAAATCTTTCCCTTTCCCCCAATTCCAAACTATAAAACATTTCTTACCTGTTATTGGTAGGAAATGAAACCTAAATGTTCAGGCAGTTGAAGAGCCTGCATTTTATCTTTCGTGATGTGCTAAAGCAGCCCTGATACTCCCTTCTTGCCTCAGGGGCACTTTCCCTCTGCTCAGCAGTTGCCACTGTTCTTCCTACTGGTTCTGACACACCCAGGTCTGTCGCCCTCTCCAGCACTTCTTCCTCCCTCAGCTCCCTTCTGTTCACTTTGCATATTGCCATAATCTACCAATAAAGTAGCAGCAGTAACATTTTCTTTATTCTTCCTTTATGGCTCATTTACTAGCATCCCACTTATAGAATGTGATTGAAAATGCCATGCTGAGCAAGCTCTAAATATTTCTTGCAAATCCCAGCTCAGACAGGGGCTGCAAATATTTCAAATACTAATATAAACTGGAAAAGAGACAGAGCACCTCAACTTCTTGAAAGTGGTCTGTAGATTGCCGACTGATTGTGTGTGTGTGTTCATGGCTGTCTAACACCCATGTTGAGCTTACTAAAATCTACAGGAAATGTGCTCCCAATATGTCTCCAGCAATCAAACAGCTGATATCCTCAACGTTCCAGGATACTCACAAACCCAGAGTTAACTAGAAACCCAAGTATTAAGCAGAAATGAAACTGGCAATAAATACTGAAGTTTACAAGAACACACAAGTAGTCTGCCAAACAGAAGAAGTTCGCATCAATTTTTAAAACAAATGCCATTTGTCCTCACCCCAGAAGTGACAGAATTGTGAGTGGGAAGAGAAGAAAAGCAGCAACTAGGAAAGGGGGTGTGGGTGAGACATGATGGCTGAAAACAAGGAGAAGGGAAAATGCTGCCTGGAATATTATGGTCCCCTGGGCAGGTCAGTTGGGCAGGGGCTGCTTCCCATCTCAGGCACAGTTTTAGTGGTCTTCCCTGTCTCAGGTCCCTTTGAAAATTTAGATGGGGACCTTTCCTAGGAGAAAATACATATACCCACATGCACAAAACTTCACATATACAATTTCAGGGAGGCAAGTAATTTGCATACTTCACGGCATGCCGTGTTCATAACACTGTGTTTGTCTTGCGTGTCAGGGAAGATATCATTTTACTACACAAAGTCTGTTTCATAACTCTGGGTAGTATGAAATAAATGAGATGCTTCTCTTTGGGGAAAAAAATGGTTAAAATGTTTCAAATGCTTTAGTAGGTATGTTTTACTTGGAAGCCACTTTTAAGTCTAATATCCCAGTTCTCCAGCTGTTTTCAAGAGATTATTATTTGGTGTTAAGAGATTAAGTGGTTACTTATTTTTTGATATGATATCAAATAAGTTCTTGGGCAGAGCTGAATGTTGCTGGCAGTGCATCTCTTATATCCTTGTTATATCTTATCTACTGGACTCTTAGTGAGATTTACTTAAAAAGTGAAACTTTGGTTTCATGTATAAATAAAAAGAGGAGCTGAAGTTTGAGCCTGGATACAATATTTCTGCTTGTAAAGGATATATTGAGAGAGTCATTCCAGCCCCAATGTGCTTCCAGAAACCTCTTGGGTATGACCTCTTGATGCTATATACAGAATCTGCAGTATTCTCCACGTTCCTTCAATAGAACTGCACATAGAGGCCTAGAGAGGGTCATTTCTCTGGATTTCTGTTCTCAGCAACGCTTTGATAGCGTGTTAAACCATTCTTGCCCTGCATCCCCCCACACCTTTTTTTTAATTGCCAAAGGTTGTTCAAACCAAAGCCCAACCACCTAATTCTTACCTAAAAACGAAGTGTTTTATAAGTGGATCCTGTCATTTTTCAAAACAATTCATCTCTTTAAAAAATTAATAGCTTCTCATGTAGCATTTTTGATATTCCCTTTGGCAGTTAAAAGTGTAAATCCCAGCCCCGTGTAGCAACCCCAGTTGCAGATCACACTCATGCCATTGCTGATGCACACCGCCTCACAGTGTCCTTTTGTCAGTGTATGGGTCCTGTTGCACGCCTGTGTGAATGTGCAACCTACTCCTGGCCAGTTACTGCATTAGCCTCAACAATCTAGAGCCACTCAGTCAGCAACAGAAGTTCACATGTTGAACCTTGCCCCTCTACAGAAGCTGTCTAGGTCTCCCAGCAGGTAATCTTTCCTATTCTAGGGTGGCTCCCACTGGGGAGTGTGGGGCAGAAGCAATTCTGAGTGACCTGTGGAGTTTATTTACTCTCACAAGGAGTCTGAACTGTCAGGAGTTCTTTATTGTACAGCTGGCTTCTTTTTTCCTCCCATTTTGGTTGCCTGAGTCCCTCTTATCTCCTGTCTGTGGAGGTACTAAGAACTTCTTCTTTGGGCTCAGATGTCATGTCAGAGCTACCAGGGAATACTGAAGGAGGGTGTGGTTCTCCCCAATATAAATATTTTATAAGGAATAGCCAGATGGGCAGCTGGAGACAGCTTTCTTATCTTAGTTAAGTCATGGATTTCCTTTGATTCCTGGGCCCTGGCTTAGGGGAAGGTAAGATTCTTGGCTTACCTTCAGCCTGCAGTATCTGAAAGGAATTCCAGTGTTTCTGGATGAAGACAGTCCCAAAACCTGAACTTATGTCAGAAATTAAAAAGAGAGGAGGTCTATCCAATGAGAGACTAATTTTCTGGGAGTGGGTGGTGGATGGTAATTGGGTATTGAACTCAGGGGCACTCGCCCACTGAGCCACAATCCCAGCCCTATTTTATATTTTATTTAGAGACAAGGTCTCACTGAGGTGCTTAGCGCCTTGCTTTTGCTGAGGCTGGCTTTGAATTCTTGATACTCCTGCCTCAGCCTCCCAAGCTGCTGGGATTACAGGCATGCACCACCATGCCCAGCTACAAGAGACTAATTTTAGCTCCATGTTGAATTAAATACTAGTTTTATTTACCTGAAGACTTGCATAGGGCTGGGCAGTAAGATGAAGCAGTGTTACAGCACCTGTTAAAAGCTGTCCCCTTGTGGCTTGCTTCCTGTTAGGAAGAGTAAGGGAGCAATCTGAAAAGATAAAATAATACCTCCTCCCCCTAGCCCTCCAGGGCTACCCCATAGTAAGGGAGGTTGCTATCACTGACAAGAATTCGTTCCTAGGTTCCTGGATTAGTGATTCCCAGTTTTTTTCTGCATCCTTATTTGAGAGACATTTTCTGACAAGCAAAACCAAAACCATCAGTAATTCTCAGCAGTCATAATTCTCTGTAGTCTACCTATAACTCCACCCTTTCTCTCCCACTCAGGAATAACATATAGAAATGCAGATAAGCATGAGAGAGGCTATTATGGAGATTGCTTTGAAGCAACTATATTTATATTTAATGTAAGTCCCATGTGAAGCTTCAGGCTTCATTAGCCGCAAGCAGCTTGGAGCTCATCTGGTGACTGTTCACGGTGCACCATTGTGATGTGGTGCTATGGGTGAGAACCCACATTGTTATTGTGGGGTAGCTCCCTCCCTGCACAGAACATATTAAAACAAACCTTGTTACAAGGTGTTTTTGATCATGTTTGACTTTTGTTTCAGTACATCTATGTTAAAGCCTCAACATAAACTGTAAACATTTTAATAGTCTCCGTCCTACCTCCTCTCCCTCCCCCAGTGCTTTTATCAAGCAATTTGATTCTTTCCTGCTGAAACTGAGACTATCTAACCTAGCTATTAAGCATGTCTCCCCTACCAAGTTTAGTTTACAAGGCAATAAAGCCCTCTGTAGGGAAAAGACTGCTGTAATCTCGCTAAATTTTCAACACTGAAGTTTGGTGTTTCAGAATTTCATTTGGAAACCCTGAAGCAGAATTCACTAATTCACAAGTGACAGGCAGGTCCCACTGGCAGGCTGCAACATGCATTTGCCTTCCAATTTAGTGTGTTTATGTGGCAAATGGATCCCTTGGGCATCTGACCTCTCATCTGGGTAGTATTGAAAGAAAAGTGGTGATTTTTCTTTTTTTGTGACATCATTTTCACCCAAGTCAATTCAACAGGACATTCTACTTTGAATTAATCCAGCAAACAAAGGACACATTCTCGATTCCAAACTGAGGTGCAATTAATGGGAAGGTTTTGATCGTCACTGTTTGTGCTTTTACTTCATTAAGAAACAGAAATAAGATTTTTTTTTTTTTAGGTTTGGAAGTGTACATTTTTCCTCCTTTTATATGCAGGAGCTACTGAACTGCCCTTGAATTTTATGCTCATGTTTCTTTTGAGGTAGGTGGAAAGGGGGAAAAGAGAAAACGAATTCTCAATTATTCTATTCTGTATTCTTCAGACCTGGTAGGAAAGATTGTGCAATTAATACAATTGGGGCAGGGCCACTTTGCTTTCTGTCCTGGTTGGAAACAGGGGACACCTTGTTAACTGTTTTCCTCTACAGGGAATAGATCAGGTCTAGTAAGATTCTTATCAAGAACAAGGGGCCATAAACAATGATTTCTTCAACTGTAGACAATAGTAGTGTAAGACAAAACTGTTGGCTTGCACCAGTGCAACTTAAGCGAAAACCTGGGAGAAAAAGTTAAAGCTGATTGCCATATTTGCCCAGAGATGGACAAGTGGATCCAGGCTTGTGTTGGGACAGGGGTGAGAAGACAGGGGTAGTAGTTGTTGAAAAACACCCTCACCAAAACCAAAAGCTGACTTTGCTACCCTGCGTAAAGTCAAACTTCTTTAAGAAGTGTGAAAAACTAATTTATCTTCCCCTTATGTTCATTTTCATTTATGCATAACTTTGTAGTTAAACTTTATGAATTATTCATTTATATTGTATAGAGTCAATATTTAATTCTAGAACAAACTTCTTAACTAAGAGAAGTTCTGCTGAGATCTTTCATAGTGGAAGCACTGCTATTTTCTCCTTACTCCCTGTTAACATTTTTTTGTTCCAGTCTTTGACAAAGCAAGCAGTTTATTGCTATGCCATCTATCCCATCACATGCTGTGACATCCTCAGGATGTTTGTTTTGTTTATTTACTTATTTATTTGTTTGGTACCAGGGATTGAACTCAGGGGCACTTAACCACTGAACCACATCCCCAGCCCTATTTATTTTTTATTTTGAGACCGGGTCTTACTAAGTTGCTTAGGGCCTCGTTAAGTTGCTGAGGCTGGCTTTGAACTCGCAATGTTCCTGCCTCAGCCTCTGGAACCACTGGGATTACAGGCATGTGCCACCACACCCAGCTAGGATGGGTGTTTTTATTAATGGCTTCCTAGTCTTTGCCTTTATGTTTCTTTAGTCTTATTAGATCATCTGGCTATTTTCAGAAGTGAAACACTCATTCAAGATGCAATTGTAGATTACTTGAAAGTGATCTGAGAAGCTCCTTTGAAGCTTATAATAAGACATCTCTCTCTCTAACAAGACTTTTAGACGTTGGTGTCCCAGTGAGTCTTCCCGACTTGATCTCAGAAAGAATTCCCTTCCGGAACAATTAATTAATTAATTAATTTTCTGGTACCAGGGATTGAACCCAGGGGCACTCAACCACTGGGCCACATCCTGGCCCTATTTTGTATTTTATTTAGAGACAGGATCTCACGGAGTTGCTCAGGACCTCGCTAAGTTGCTGAGGCTGGCTTTGAACTCACAATCCTTCTGCCTCAGCTTCCCAAGCTGCTGGAATTACAGGCATGGCCAGATCAACAATTTCTAGTATTTGTTTTCTATGAGAAACAGGCAACAAATCAAAAATTACTTTTAGCTGGGTGTGGTGGCGCACGCCTATAATCACAGCACTTGGGAGGCTGAGGCAGGAGGATCATGAGCTCAAAGCCAGCCTCAGCAATGATGAGGCACTTAGCAACTCAGTGAGACCCTGTCTCTAATAAAATACAAAAAAGGGCTGGGGTTGTGGCCCCGTGGTTGAGTGTCTCCGAGTTCAATCCCCGGTACCAATAATAATAATAATAATAATAATAATAATATTAATTATAATAATAATTTTAATAATAATTAAACATTTTCTAACTATACCATTAAATATGTTCCACATAGAAAAGTAGTGTTAACTAGCCCTTGAACAACTCTGATGAGCAGAAAAGATATAAAGAGGTCCCTACCCTTTGGGGACTTTGAAATCCAGTAAACTAAAGCAATCTTCCAACCTTGACAGCTGAAGAGGCTTACAGCTCAGATTCTTCATTCCACATTTCCATACACCCGCAGTACTAAAGACTTTGGCAATGTAGTAGGATGTGTATGCATTTAAAAATTGTGCATTCATTCCTGTTATCCCCAGAACTTACTTGTAGCATTTAATTGCTTTTAAAGATTAAGGCATTGATTTGCATTCTAGTTGTGACAACCCGCCACTGAGCAGCTTGTCCTTGAGTTCAGAATAGACTGGGAGCTGAGCTGTCAGGCCCTCCTTTGCCTTTCCTTCAAAGGCAGCAGAGTGGGAAATGAGTCCCAGTCCAGGGAAAAGTGTGTCCTGTTGAAACAATAGCCAGCCCTCCTGGGCCCACTTAGCTTCCAAGACCCAACTCAGATTTTATAAATATGTAGGACTATGAGTGAACCATGCCACCGGCACTGTGTTCTAAAAAGTCCTAAAATTTTTATTATAAGCATCTCCCTAAACAGATTGCTAGGTTTTGTCAGTGACTCACTTTGCTAAATGTGCTCTCCTTTAGAAGGGATACTCCAGCTCAGTTTCTCTGGGGAGCTTTGCTATTCTAGTAAATTTCCTTCCTCTTCTCTCCAGGCTTGCAAGGCCTTCCCTGTTCAAAAAAGAATCTGCTTCATGCTCTGGGCCTGCTGAGATCAGCTCAGCAACCTCTGCCGGGAAAGAATAGCCCTGTGTGTGCCCCCATAATCATTTTAATTAGCCGTACATTCTGTGGGGCACAAAGGTCTGCGCTGGAGCAGATGGCGTGTGGGGGGCGGCAACTAGGCTATTGTGGGCAGGGGCCGCACCGGACCCAAAGGCTGCAGATGCTGGCCCTGCCGTGGGGCTGGAAGCCAGGGATCTGAGAGACTCAAGCCATCTGCTCTGCAGTCCACCAAAGCAGGTGTCCATCCAAAAAAACATTCCTGAAATTGGTGCCGTCTGTGTGACTAAAGTGTGCAGGGCACCTTCATCCAGCTGTAGATAACCCAAGAGCCAGCCACAATGGCCAGCATGACACTGAGATGCACAGTGGGCGCAGGGGCTCCCTTTATCTTCCTGGGGGGTTGGGGACTGCTTTCTGAAGTAGATATTTTGGGGCTGGGCAACCTCTGACCCTCTCCCCTGTGTCTGCTCTCAATGGGGCTGTTGACCAGTACACTTGGCATGGTAATGAGGAAGCAGAGGACAGCCCCTGCCAGCTGTGGCAGCCCAGGGGACATTGTCTATAGGGGAAGGTCCCCAAGGGAGGCTCTGATCCTAAATTAAATCAAAGTTGATTGTTTCATCTCAATCACCGTGTCAAAACTGTAGATTTTGGTTGTTAAGGTATAATTGACATAAATTCTGTAAATTTATAATACATACATGATATTTTAATATATGTGTACATTGTGAGATGATTAAATCAAGTCAATCAACATATGAAAGCAGTAGTTTTTAAAGGGTCTCTTCTCAGTTGTTCTGACAGCTGACTGTGGTCTGACTGCTGTTTCTTCTGCCCTTGTCCTACTTTTGAACATCCCATTAGTAGGATTCATAATTGTAATACTTATTTACTTCACAAATGCTTAGCACTTAAGTCATAGCAGGCACTCTTCCAAGTGCTGTCCAAAAATGCAGCCTAACTTTGGAGATAGGTATTGTTACTTGCACCTAAGGAAACTGAGGCACACAGAAATTAAGTGACTTGCCCAAGGTCACCCTGACAGTAAAGGTCAAAGGTGAAAATGAACTGAAGGAGTATAGATCTGAAGTCCAAACGCCTAACCACATCATGGTTCCAACTGAAATGATAATGATAGCTGACTTTCCTAAGTGCCAAGCACATGCCTCCATGTCCCTAAGTAAGAATAGCGTCATCCCACTTGGCAGATGAAGTAAGGTTCTGGAGGGGTCTCAGGAAGTGGTTAAGCCAGATCAGACAGTCTCTCTGCCAAGCCCCTGTGCTTATCCATTCTGCAGCTTTGCCCGCAGCATTGGGAGGGGCTGAAGTCCCACAGAATAATGTTTAAGTGCATTAATAGCCATTCTGCCTCCAGTGAGAGGCTACATAGGATTTCAAGAGAAGAAATGGAAAATCCTTCCTCATGAATTCAGTATTGCAAATGCATCCAGCACCTGTCCTTCCCTTCAGCCTGGCTCATCAAAGATTTTCATGATTATATCCCTTCCAGTGCTTCTGGCAGATCAGTGTCTAGAGGCCACCTGCCAGCTTTCACTATGCTGAGGAAACCATCAGCAATTGAAGGACCCTGTTCCAGAATGATGCCTCCTTTTATCAGTGTTGTTTCAGTAGCTGAATGATCTAATCCCCCAACCTTCTAACCTGCTCTCCCCTCCTTCTCCCCCCCCAGCTTTTTAATGGGAATGATTGGCTTCAGGCAGTGAGAATGAAAATAAATGAGCTGTGAATGAATTGGATCTCCCGCTACACACACCCCACCTCCTGAAATTGCAATTTAATAACAAACTTCCAGCCACCATGTGCTTACCTCCCTCTTGTTAAAGGAGCAGACCCTCAGTGGAGACTGGGGAGAAGCATAGCATATATCATGTCTGAGTAATAAATTTCATCTCCAGCTGAAGTGGTCTTGGAATGAAAATGTGGCCATTAGCATAAGCTTGCTTCTTCTAGCAGGATGGTTCCTGTTTCTTACAAAGGGCCGTGGGAGAAGTGCTTGAGAAACTGTTTCCCCTAGACTTCAGAATATGTTTAAATCACCCCTTACCCCACCACCCGCAATTGCCTTAAGAGTTTAGGTGAGACCTTTTTAAGTGAAGGTGCTGCCTGGGTTCCAAAGCTGTGCCATACTTTGGGTTGGACTGTCTCAAGGGGGCTGGTCTCAGTCCCCCAGACAAGTCTCAGGCGAGTGTCTCAAATCTTTCCACATGCCACTAAGCTTAAGGGGCACTGGCATTAGTAGCCTTTGCTTACCCAAGCAGCGTTCAGGCTCCCTCCAATACTTCTCCATCTGTCACAAGACAGGATGGCATTGCAGGTGTTGCCGAATGGGATTTACCAAGGGGAGGGAACTTCCTTCCTCCATCCCCATCCCCAAGTCACAAGAATTAAGTTAGTGAGAACTTGAGGGCAGTTGGGCAAAAGAAAGAGTGAAAATTCTATCTATTTCTATTGCATCAACAGCATTTATAACAGTAGACGAAATAGAAAATTGTTTCCCATGGTTCCTCAACCAAAATGTATCTATTTTTTCTTTTGGCGGAGCACAAGGGATTGAACTAAGGGGCACTTGACCACTGAGCCATATCTCCAGTCCCAATTGTATTTAGAGACAGGGTCTCACTGAGTAGCTTCCACCTCACTTTTCCAGAAGCTGGCTTTGAACTCAAAATCCTCCTGCCTCAGCCTCCCGAGCTGCTGGGATTACAGGCATGCACCACTGTGTCTGGCCCAAAATGTATCTATTTTTTATTATCTCTATTTCCTTCCAGTCTTTGTCTGTTTGTATAAATATATTTGCCAGCAGTAACCATAGTTGTGGATGGCATTTTTGTTATGCTCTTTCATTTGTTAGGATTATTTTCACATTCCTACATGGTTTCTTAAATTATTCTTTTAATGACTACATTATGATGTATGATTATACTTTGTGCCCCCATTGTTGAATATTTAAGTTGTTTTCAATATTTTATTGTTACAAAAAGTGCTGAAGATTGGGGCTGGGGTTGTGACTCAGTGGTGGAGCGCTCGCCTAGCACGTGGACGGCCCGGGTTCCATCCCCAGTACCACGTAAAAATAGCATTGTGTACAACTAAAACAAATAAATATTTAAAAAAAAAGTGTTTTTAAAAGTGCTGTAAAACACATATTTATGCCTATGGCTTTTTTCTTTCTATCTTTGATTATATTGCCTTTGGATAGCAAGTGAATTTATTGGGTCAAAGAGTACGAATATTTTTATTGCTTTTGACACATATTTCCATTTTCATTAATAAAGGAATAATACCCATTTACATTGCAACAAATAATATATACAAACAGGCCTATTTTTTACATTCTTTTTTAAAAAAATTTTATGTGTTCTGATTAGTTTTACATGACAGTAGAATGCATTTTGATATACATAAATGGAGTATAACTTCTTATTCCTCTGGTTGCACATGATGTAGAGTTACACAGATCATGTAATCATATATGTACATAGGGTAATAATGTCCAATTCATTCTACTATTATTCCTGCCCCCATACTCCCTCTACTCCCTTCACTCTCCTCTGTCTAATCCAAAATACCTCTATTCTCAACTCCCCCTTATTATGAATTAGCATCTGCATATCAGAAAAATTTGGCATTTGGTTCTTTGGGATTAGCTTATTTCATTTAGCATAATATTCTCCAGTTCCATCCATTTCCCTGCAAATGCCATAATTTCATTCTTCTTTGAGGTTGAGTAATATTTCTTTGTGTATATATACCACAGTTTCTTTATGTATTCATCTTAAACAGGCCTATTTTAAACTATCATGGTTGTAATAAGAGTTGTATCTTAAAGTTACCTTTTGCTAATTTAGTACAACAATTATGATTTCTTGGTTTAAATTTATACTATTTTGGTACTAAAATAAACCTTTCCCCAAATTCATTTAATTTTGTTGCCTCTTAGGTGAATTGTCAACATTTTTTGCATCTCTGCTGGAGACTTGACTTTTTTCTTATAAATTCACATGAATAAGGGATATCCTGAACCCTACTCAAATGAATACTTTAAGTTTAAACATGGTAATTAAAAATATTTTTACAAATATAAATTTCATATCTATTATGTGCACACCTGGCCAATAAAATAAAAATTTTATTTGCTTAGGCACAATTTTAATCACTTTACCCTTACCTCTGTGAAATTTGTACTATACTACTTTATTCCCATTTTATAGATAGGTCAAGACACTTGCCTAATGTCAACCTGACAGGTAAGCCAGGATTCGATGCCAGGCAGTCTGGCTCCTAGGTCTATGCTGTGGTTTTGACACTTGATCTCTTATTAGTTGGGGGTGAGAATTGAAGAAAGAAAGCTGCAAGCATGTACTGTCCCAGTCCACCTGAAATATGCATGCAGTCCAATAGTTGGTGAGATGTTGGAAAACAGTATATTAGAGCACCTTGAAATTCTGTGCACCTTAGTTCTTTGAACTCAATTTTAAAATGAATTGAGATGTGAATGAACAAATTTAATAAATCAACTTTTGTGTAATGACACAAAATTCATTACTTTAGAAGGTGTTACCAAGGATTCCTTGCAGGTGTGTGTTGGTGATGTGTGTTTCCAAATAGAAATCCTATCTGGGGCTCTCTTTCTGGTTTGGGTTCAGTGATAGAATATTCTCCTGCTATTTCTCCCATCAGTGTCTGCTGTTAAGAATCATCTCATTTGTGGTTTGAGAGATTTTATTTTGACCTACACTTCTTAGATCATAAACCCTATTTGATTTCCTGTAGTTGGGTTTAATGGCTTTAGTTCTAGGGTGTTTAAATGATGAATAATGAATTTTCATAATTGTGGATACCACAGCAGAGTGAGCATTTAAATCATTTGCTCTGTTGGATAAGGAAATAAATATGGATGGACAGGCAGACAAGATGCTTTTAGTAGTGGGGCTTTATTGATTTAAATTTCATATATAAAATACAGTTGAATTCTGACCAGAAGTAAGTGAAGAAATCCATGGAGGACTGTTGACTCTGCCACTCGCCCCTTGTCCCCACCCTGCCTTGCACAGCTACCATGAGCTGATAAAACTGTAATCATGAAAAAAATCAAGGTCACACTGTGCCCTGCTGATTCAGTTTCCATCACCCCTTTGTATACTAGTGACTTTCGATTATAACCTGAATGAGCCATGGTGAACTTACTCATTTGGAGTATGACAAGACTGTGTGACAAGACTAATCTGTCTCAGCATTGTCAGTTTGAGGTTTATGTTTAGGCCAGCTCCTGAATCTGTGCTATCTTTAGTATCTTTCTAAGTGAAATAAGGAGCTATGAAACCATGACCCTGATTTAAGAGGAGAGAACTATAGGGGGTGTGGAGAAAGAAGTAGATGTGCTTAGGTGGCCCAAAAGAAGAACCACAGCTCATGCCAAGTTGAACAAACTACTGAACGACAGTGTTTAATCCAAGGATTTTTCAGGTGGCACTCCATCTGCTGTGAGGAATCCAGGTCTGGAGATAGGAGGCAATGAGGCCTGTTTTTGCTGCTCAGTTTATTTCAGGATTCAAAGAAATCAACTCATCTTAGATAGTTTGGCCACACCAAAGAATGGGCTGGTTTGTGTTATTAAAGGCACTTGCCTTCATAGTGTTGTATTTTTGCCATTGGTCAAAAACTTCCCAGTCGAAGTGGGAGCACTGGGCAGCTGGCTGGAAAGGCCAAAGCCACTGAAGACCTATGTTTGCAGCTGGTTGGAAGATCTGTATAGTGGGCAGTGGTGGATTTTGTGCCCTTGGCTGGCTGGTTTTGTCAGTACATAAACTACATGCTGTGACTCTGGGGAAGACTCACTAAAAAGTAGAAACATAGCATGATAAGATGGCTAAATGGTCTAATTCAGATAAGGTTTACTGCTTTTACTGAAATTTACTAGTAATATATATTTTATTTAACTCAAGCTTTCTAGCCTTACTTTTTTGGTTTATATGTCTCTGCTCACTGTGCCACAGGCACACAAAGCTTATGCTTCAGCAAACAGTAACTGCCCCCTCTTTTCACTCTCCATAGTTCGTCCTTGGGGTCTCAGCTTAGACCTTTCTTCTTCCAGGAAATCTACTCTGTCTGCTGAGTCTGAAGTGTCTCGTGTAGGCACCATCACAGCATCCTGAAATTCCCTGTCACAGCACTTAAAACATCATCCTGTGTACTTCTTGTTTTCTGGTCAGCTTGTCCTCATTAGCATATGTACTTTGTGAGGCAGGAAATGTGTTGGTTCTTTTCATGGTTGTATTACTAAGACCTAGCACAAAAATAAGCATTCAATACACATTTATTGAACAACAAGTTCATAAATGCATGCATACAAAGCCTTGTTTTCTTGATGGATTCTGAATATTTACGTCAGCTTAATTTAATGGGTTTTGATAGTTTTTTGCTGTTGAATAAGTGACCTCCCAGATGAGAAGAACAAATCTTTGATGAAAGTCTTCAGAAGACCATATTCAGTGTCGTAGGAGTCACCTGGTTAACTGAAGAGAACCCTCCTGGATAGAAGCATTGGCAGGCCCTAAAATCATATGACCCACCCAGATGATGATTTCAGATCCAGAGTGTAATCTGGTCTAGGAAAAGCTAGAATTTCTTTCTGAATAATTTCAAAAACACACTAATCATCTCTTGTCCTCCATAGCACTGGAAGACGCAACGCGGTGAGGAGTATGAAGCAGAAGGTAAGAGCTGAGCATGTGAGGACCTGCTGGGGAGGGGAGGAGGGCTGGGCTGCCATTCATAGAGCACTCCCCATATCCTACCTCCTACATTTTATGCTGGAGGCTAGTTGGGAATAAACATTAGGAACTGCAACTACAGAAAATTCAATTCCAGTTGATAGCTCATAGTTTTAAACTCCTAGCTTTTAACATCATGAAAAAGACGGCAACTACAGTGTGGCTACTTTCTCTCTATACAGACCTTTTAATTAATTGAACAGCCCTAACCTAAATAGTAACCTAACCTAAATAGCATTTTAATATGCATCGCTTGCAGTTTCAAATGTGTATAAGAAGCATTAGAACACGTTGATCCTCTGACCACCAGGTGGCACTGAGGTCCAGCTGACAAGCTCTCAAACCACTTCACAGCCTATCTGGGATTAACTGTGCTTAAATGTAATTACAACATGTTCTCTCTAGCTCTCCAACCTGGAAAGACACAGCGGTAAGGGGCTTAATTTCTGTAGATAAATAGCAGGGATGGCACTGAGTGCTCCTCTCAACCCTCTGAGATTCTTACAGGCACACAAAATTGTGCTAGTAATTATCTCCTGTTTAAGTGACAACTTTACAGACTCTGTAATATGTAAATGGACAATTTAGAAGTAGGGACTTTAATAGAGGATAAATATTCTTGATGTTTAAATAAGTAGTTTGATCTCTGTCTTCAAATAAAACTTACCCCTATATTACTGATAATTAGGAACTTGGAGCTTGCAACCTGTGATTCTTTGAAGTTGGATTGTTTGGTTTCTATAGGTCAAAATATTCTTATGTACGCACTTTGGAGAGAGGCAAATATTGAGATGATCATCATGAAATAATTTTTTTTAAGTAAAATATGCTCTAGTACTTAGAAAGTAGAAATAAAACTGGAAGCTATAGTTGTGGCCAGACCTGGAACACTTTGGGGTGGCTCTCGACCAGCCTTCTCATGTGATCAGATGACAGCCCAAGCTTGTGATGTTATTAGTTGGAATAAAGCAGGTCTCAGAGCTTGCATGGTACTGCACAGGAAGGATGTTCCTTACTCAGGTTGACTGCCATGGAGCAAAAAATCATCTGTTGGTTCTAAAAAGTACCTGTTGGAACTTCAGGACCAAACAAGAATGAGGTCAACATTTCTTACAATATTCAATTTTTTTAGAAAATGATATTTGTTTTCAAAAAGTACTTTTTTTTTTTTTTTTTTTTTTTTTTTTTTTTTTTTTTTTTTTTTGAGAATAGGCATTCACTCTTTCTTTGCAATTCCTTTGGAGACAAACACAGTGTGTACTCTGATTTCAGGCCAGCTACGGTTTTGGAACCCAGATGACTTGAGTGCCTCACAGAGTGGGTCTTCCCCTCCCCAAGACTGGATAGAGGAGAAACTGCAGGAGGTTTGTGATGATCTGGGGATCACCCGGGATGGTCACCTGAACCGGAAGAAGCTGGTCTCCATCTGCGAACAGTATGGTTTGCAGAATGTTGATGGAGAGGTAAGCCTTGCAGTGTGTTTTGATTCAGGAACAATAATGATGATAAGCTCCTAGCTGGCCACAGGCTGGGAACAGCCATATCATAGCTTCCTGCAGCTTGTTAGAGACCATTCTCTTTTCTCCTAAGAAGTCATTCTTGAAGATTTTGTCTTTTGAGGAATTCATATTGTTTTATGAAAAAGAAAAATCGACACTTGCTGACACTTTGTGCATACTACGTACCCCTCACAGTGCTAAGCCTGTAACCCCATATGAGACTATCAGACCCTAGCTCTATGAGCTATGATGTCAAGAGGTGTCAATCAAAGGAAAACATGGGAAAGCATGGAGAAAAAATTAAGCAGGAAGTTCCACACATTTAAGTTAGGGGAATATTTAGAAAGCCAAGCTGGTAAGTTTAGGTTTTTGGAAAGAAGATCTCAATGCCATCCCTGGGTCCTTAAGCAGATCAGGCAATATATAGGAAAAGTTTATTTGCTGAGGGTAGTCTGACCTGCCTTTGCCTATTGTCTGAGTAGAGCTTTGGGTTAGCTATCGCAACTTGGAGTCATTACCATTTTCTGGTCATGAGGAAATGAAAAAGGGCAAGTTGGTTGTTTTGAAAGTACAGTCTTAAAGGAGCCACCCAAAGAGTCTTACTTAGTAACATTTCAAACTTTACATTTCCTGAAAAATTAAGAGGGACCCTGCAGGACTGAATGCATGAATAGCTGTGAAACATAAAAATGTAAGTAATTCCAAGAGATGTCTTTCAAAAAGCTAAAAATAAAGATTAGAGAGTTAGAGGTTAGGGCTATAGTTGTAGCTTTGGAGTCTTTGATTATAATGATATTTGAAACCTTGCTGTCTGCTCACTCAGAGGATAAGTGGTATTATTTTCCTATCCCCCCAAAAAAGACATTTATAATCAAAAGCTTCCCAGTTAGTCTGGTTTGCAGAAAAGTTATTATTTCATTTTTAATTTTTTCCCCTCCCTTGTATACATAGCCATTGTACATCACTTGACTGCCTTTTTAATGATTCAGTGATTTATTTTTTCAGTGGTGGCTCTTGAGTCACAAAATTCAACCATCCTCCTAATTTATAAACCAGTGAAGTACCCAGAACCTGGGGTTGTTTTTTTGCCAAGAAATATTGCACAAACTCGGATTATTTATCCAAAAACAATTCTTGGAATAAACTGTAGTCATTACATAAGAGCAGTAGAATTCCCAAAATCTGGGAAAAGAAATGGCACAGTTATTTTCCTCTGGTTTGACAATGAATAAAGGATTGCTTATTAAACATAACTTTTATTTAGTGGTTATTTTCTTTTTTCTCCTAAAGAAAAACCATGAGATGCTGTAGTACTTTTATGACTTGCTCTAAACCACAGAGGAGCTGGGAGTTAAGGATGATGTCATTAACATGCTACTTGGAAACCTAGATTTTACAACCGAAAGCAATTTGAGCTTTAGTCACCCCTTCATTTTATAAAGACAATAAGATCACTGCTGCCCACTGTTGTCATGAGGGGGAACTGGAGCCACTCTCTTACAGCTATAACTAGCACTCTGCTTTTCAGAAGGGAGGACAACTGAGGGGCAGAGATGGCAAACCAGCGTCCCAGATGCCACATCTAATCCCAAAGTCATTTTCTTTGGCCAGCTCAAGGTTTTAAAAATCGAACTGTGTGGTACACTTTAAGTTTGGGAGATTTTCCTTTAAAAATCCAAAGATCTTTTGCAGGCTGTGAGATGTAGCAGGCTCCTTGGGAAGGGCATGCAGTCAAGGGTCCAGTGAGTCCTCACCACTTCTGATGTCTTAAAACCATCCTCTCCATTCATCTCCATCACTTTCTGGGCCTCTGCTGGTATTTGTGGGTTTGATCTCTATCCTGGTGCATTATTTCCTTACTTACACATTAGAAATTCAAAGATCTGGCCAGTGTGTCATGGGGAGTAAGATGTGGGTCCTGTGTGTGCAGGTGGTTCCCAGTTGCCTGTTTCACCTGTATTTTTTTCTCCTCATTCCTGACCATCTCCCCTTTTCTGAATCCACATTCTTTTATGTACCACTTGCCCTCTTGCCCCCAATTTAAAAAAAAAAAAAAAATGGCAGTACTTACCTGCTTCACAAATTTGAATGGACCAAGTAAGTGATGGGTGTTTAGGCCACCTGGAAGCTGCACTGATTTTGCCAACATCATAAGCTCAAGCAGTGTGGGCCTAAGGTAAAATGTGCCTTGCTAGCTTCAGTCAGGACCCCTGGATTTCATCATAACTTTTTTGGTTTGGGGGTCTGAAAGACACTCCTCCTTCTCCTCCTACAGGAGAGTGTTTTAAAAAAAATTATTGGTACGTATTAATCATACAGAACAATGAGCTTCATTGTGGCATATTTGCATATGCATATAACATAATTCAATTCATTTTAGTCCCCAGTACTTTCTCTTGCCCTCCCCTTCTTCTCCCTGATCCTCTTCCTCTTCCCTAACGGTCTCCCTTTCATTTTCATGAGATCACCTTTTATTCCCTCTAGTCTCCACATATGTCATATTTCATATATGAAACTTGTCTTTCTGAGCCTGGCTTATTTTGTTTTGCTTAACATGATATTTACTAGTTCCATCCATTTTCCTGCAAATGGAAGACTAAAACTCTATTCACTATATATACATTTTCTTTATCCATTCATCTATTGAAGGGCACCTAGGCTGATTCTATAACTTTTCTATTATGAATTATGCTGTTTTAAACACGGGAATGCATGTGTCACTATAGTATACTGACTTTGACTCTTTAGGATAAGTGTTGAGGAGTGGTGTAGCTGGATCATATAGCAGTTCCATTTTTAGTTTTTGGAGGATCCTCCATACTGATATAAGAGAATATTCTTTTGGTTGATGAGAATGAGACCAAAAGACTAAGGGACCTTGGCAGCCTCTGCAGCTTGTCCTAAATGCATTTCCATGGATTTGATTACTAGATTCTCTGTTAGAAACTGTTATTTGTTCCAAAGATTTCCACCCTTTAGAATAGTTTCCTTGTTTCAGAGTCCTCCCCAGAATGGAGACAGATGTTTCCTATTTGGTATGAATTGGGGTGTGGGGGGGGGCAGCATTTGAGATAAAAGAGATGCCTCAAGCACTTACATAAAGAACAACATCAATCATGAGATGACACAAATCATAACAGCAGCCAAGATTTAAGAAATGAATATTAAAAATTTGAGCATGTGTCACAGAGAATTTAAGCCTGTTAGAATGGACCCAGTTATAAGTTTTAAGGCCACAAGAGTAAATTTGGTGTTTTTTGTATCTTCTTGCTACTCAGTGACCTGGGCTTCCCCCGAGAGCTTGTTCCAAATGCAGAATTTCAGGCCCCTCCCTCAGACTTACTATAGCAAACTCTGCATTTTAATAAGATCCCTATGTGATATCTGTTTTGTTTGTGGGAGGTGTTTTCCTATAGGAAAAAAAAAAAATCTGCCCTACAGAATAAAGGGACTCTGACTTCCAGTAGGAGATCTTTGCCTTTCCTCCATGTCTTGGGGCTGCAATGATGGGCACTGCTCTGTTCCCCTTCCCCTTTGTCTATGGGGCTAAGGAATAGACCATCTCCAAGGTAAACCTCTGGATAGAACTTGGGTCCAGTCTCCCTTGTTATATGATGAGGACTACTTGATTATTCTCAGAGAGTGTTAGAGTCAGTTGAAGCTTCTTTGTCTTTTATCTCTTGGAACCCTTCTTGGAATACACACAAAACCTGTCTCACCAAATCTTTGTCTATTCTGGGCTAAACCAAAATTCCAGCACATAACAATGTTGTTCCAAGTAAGGTTCTAACCTCCACGTATGGCTTTCAGACCCAGACTCTTAAGTCATTGCAATCTCTCCCAGATCAAATTCTGCTGCACTAGTGAACCAATTTCAAAATTTCATATAAGTCAAATATCACTTAGAGTCACCACAGTTTAAAGGTATGATGAATGTCCAGTTAATTCCTATTATAATGATGCTGGGAAGCTACATCTTTATTTTTTAAGTAAAATTTTAATTTGCAATACAATACATGGCATCATTAAAGACCGCCTACTCTAGGAGTAAAAGAAAGTTAATTCCTAAATTTTATTAAATTATGGAGATGTTGAAAATGGAATTTTTATTTAGTTTGTGTGAGGAGGAAGGTATATCAATACTGGAAAGGAAAGTACTTCATAGAAATGAGAGTGAAGGAAAATAATTATATTTCTGGAGTCTTAGGATCAACAGTGATGCTGATTTCTGTTGGCCAAAAGTATATCCTGGGCCTTGTGTTATTTTCAGTGAAGCATCTGAAATATGTGATGACTCTTTTTCAGATGCTTGAAGAAGTATTTCATAATCTTGATCCCGATGGCACAATGAGTGTAGAAGATTTTTTCTATGGCTTGTTTAAAAATGGAAAATCCCTTACACCATCAGCCTCTACTCCTTACAGACAACTAAAAAGGCACCTCTCCATGCAGGTAAGAGTTTTTTCTTTGTGAGTGAAAGTTAGAACCCACTTAGTAATTTCTAATGAATTAATCTGTTGTCTGAAGCAAAATACCAAAGAGAGAGTGCAAAGCAAAAGGAGAATAAGAAAGATTAAACCATTAGGAAGAAAGGTTGGGTTTGAGCAATGACCATAAATTACAGAGTGGGAAGGCCATTAATTATGTCTCTTGATGTCAGCTCAGGGTCAGAGAAACCTGGTGTTAAGTAGAGACATAGCCCATCTATGTCAAAGGACTCTCTTCAGGAACAGTTGTTTTTGATAAGCTTTGTAGTCTTGGCTCACCTGGGAACAGAGGTCAAAGGCACTGCATAAAGTATTTTTTTCCTAGGAGCATATATTAATTTCTGCTCTCTGTGGTTAGGACTGACCAGTTTCAGTCTTGACCAGCATCTAGTTGAAATGCCTGGCGTCCAGCTGAGTTTGCTGAAGTCTCTCTTTTCCAGTCCTTTGATGAGAGTGGACGTCGTACCACAACCCCATCGGCGATGATGAGTACCATTGGCTTTCGGGTCTTCTCTTGCCTGGATGATGGGATGGGCCATGCATCTGTAGAGAAAATACTCGACACCTGGCAGGAAGAGGGCATTGAGAACAGCCAGGAGATCCTAAAGGTGTGGCAGCTAAAATGGGAGGAAAAATGGCAAATCTGGGAAACTTTCATATTTTTTTTAACTCTTTGATTCAGTTTCATTTATCTTTAATGATTATTCTGTCCACAAGATCTCAGACAAGAGGTAACTTTTCCTACCCCCTTTAACTAAACAGGAGTCTGCTGCTAACTACTTTCCATATTTTTAACCCTATAATTATTGACATGAGAAATATGCTTCACTGATCTCTAGTTGGTAAAGATGAGAGCTATACTATTTGTGTTTGTTTATAGTATCAGTATTTTTTAGAGAAACAAACATATTTTAGAAAAAAATTGTTCTGTTCTGGATTGAAGATTGTTCTGAAGTAATTGCTAAGGAAATGTAATTGCCCAATTTCTCCAATTTCTCCAAGTTTATATAACCTTTACATTTTCTGCTTTCAGAAGGTAGATCTTGTGGTTTGTCTTGAAATTATGCCATGTTCTGATTTCCAGGCCTTAGATTTCAGCCTTGATGGAAATGTCAACTTGACAGAATTGACACTGGCTCTTGAAAATGAACTTTTGGTCACCAAGAACAGCATTCACCAGGCAGCTCTGGCCAGCTTTAAGGCTGAGATCCGGCATTTGTTGTGAGTTGAGTAGAAGGTTCTCCTGTTCCATTCCCTTTCCCTCCTGTCCTACAAGTCCCTTGGGTGTCTTCGATAGACAGTCTTCCATTCTGTGTGCATATGTGGCTACTCGTCCATATCTATTGCATATATCTTCCTTAAACTGTAGGAAAATGAGGTAGAACTTAGACTGGCATGTAGGCTTTTGAAGGGAACTATGCAAAAGCTTTATATTTGGGGTGGGGTTTGTTTGTCTTGGTTTTGTTTTTGTATTAAGCGAGCCAGATGAGAGCTCTTTGGGGTCTACTTGTTGCTTAGAAATAGTACCCCATTAAATCAGTGTATTTCCGATTCTAGGGAACGAGTTGATCAAGTGGTCAGAGAAAAAGAGAAACTACGGTCAGACCTGGACAAGGCTGAGAAACTCAAGTCACTAATGGCTTCGGAAGTGGATGATCACCATGCAGCCATAGAGCGGCGGAACGAGTACAACCTCAGGTGCGAATGGTTGAGCAAGGGCCAGAGCAGTGGCCCCTGCAGGCACAGGGCCAGAACAGAGCAAGGGATGTTTTGCCTGCCCGCCTGTTGGGCCACACCTGGCTGCAGAGATTTAGTTGTGGTCAAGCCTCCAGGAAAGCAAAAGACACATTAGGCATTTTCTCAAAGTATTTCCTACCTCAGTAACTCTGTTTCCAATGTTGGCAGAACCACATAGGGAACCACATAGGGAACTCCAGGGGATCTGATGGCTGCTTGTCTATTTTTCCCTCCTTACAGGAAACTGGATGAAGAGTACAAGGAGCGTATAGCAGCCTTAAAAAATGAACTCCGAAGAGAGAGGGAGCAGATCCTGCAGCAGGTGGGCAAACAGCGCTTGGAACTCGAACAGGAAATCGAAAAGGCAAAAACAGAGGAGAACTACATTCGGGACCGCCTCGCCCTCTCTTTAAAGGTAATCTCTTTAAAGGCTGGGATCCCTTCTGCGGTTGCCACATGCAAAGCTTTAGCTCTGAGAGGGCTAGTCCACACAGGGCTCACTCTGATACATTTGCCCCACTGTGTCATGATCCAGACATGGCAGGGATCCTACTAGGACATGGATTTCAGGGTTATGCAGGCTCCTGGTGTGCTGACAGTGTTGTACTTGGTCCTCAGGGCTCTGGGCACTTGACTGACACCCTCATTCCAATAGCTGGTCCTCCTAACCTGTCTGCATCTTCAGGTTCACTTCCCTTCTCTGCCTACGTACCTTGTTCTCTGCAGATAAACTCACCTCTTGCCACACAGAGGCCTCTGTGTCTCTCTTGGCCTCCATACATGCCTCTTCTCTCATTTGTCTTCCCCTCTTTCCTCTGTCTCAGTGGAGGAGTGGACCTTCCCTCTCTTTACTGGGGCTCTGGAGTCAGACTGCATGGCTCAGACATGGGTGTCAGTACATATTGGAATACTTTGCTGAAGTTACTCAAACTGTTTCCTAATGGACAGATGGGCACCATAATAACACTTACCCTTCAGCATTGAAGTGGGGGTTATATCAGATGATACATATATGGTGTCTGGAAAATAAGTACTTTGGAAATGCTACTCTTGCTGTTATGAAATGTTCCTGAAACTCCATACATCAAAAACTGAGCCAATTATGACTCCTAATCATGCAGCTCTTTCATCTCCTGAATTATCTCCCTAATCAATATCATCACCATGCGCTATAAGTTCTAGGAGTTAAAATTCTCAGTCATTATCACTCATCAGTTTCTAAGTTGTGTTGATGCTCTGAAATGCCTCTCAGATTTATCTCCTTCCTCTGCATTTCCCCAGCCTCTGATTAGACTCTGAATTCATCATGATTTCTTAGCTGATAGATATAGGCCCTGACAGTTCTTTCCCCATCTCTCTCCTACCTTCATATGGTTATCAGTTACCATGAAGATCAGTTATAATCATGCTGATAGTCATTGTCAAAAGAAAAAAAAGACAATGCTAGTACTCAAGGCCACTGAAAGAGTGTCCATCCTCATAGCTTCCTAGCCTCAGCTCCTGCCAGCAACTCCCAGCACCATGCCCCTACCCCACTGCACTCAAAGACAGAGTACTTTTATGCTCCTTCACTGTTTTCCCTGACACCATGGACTGTACCTTTTCATTCCCATTACCTTTACTCTTTTGTCTTCATAGTGCAATTAACTCTTGCATCATCATTGTATCCACATCTGCTTCCCTCCCTGAGCTCCTGATTGTCCCCTGTGTTCAGTAACTGTCTGATTGGGCATCTTTCAGAGCACCAGAACAGTGACTATTACATAGAGATTGTTCCTTATTATTTTAGCATCATAAGTTTAGATACACTTTGAAAGGCTAGAGTGTAGAACTGGCATTTTTAGGGGAAGGTAGAATTTTTTTTTAAACGCTTCAAATACATTTTTTTCTTTACTCCATATTGCTATGTGAGGGTGTGAATAAGAACATGTTAAAAATATCCTGGCTCCATATTCTTTTGGCAAAATGTACTTTGGAAGTAACATTCTTCCAATCAGCCTTTACCATTGGAGAAGAAAATATGTCAAATGGCATGTCTTTTTTTTTTTTTTTTTTTTTTTTGACAAATATGTGTAGAAATCTTTCTAAAAAGTACTTTATGTGCAAATCCTTTTAAATTAAATAAAACTTTTTGTGAATTTTAGTTAGTGTTATTATAACTTAAACATATATATAAATATGAAACAATTAAATGCATAGCTTTTACATCCTTAAACCAAAATTAATTTATAAATTAAGTACAAATCAAACTGTAGTATCAGTAAATGAAAATTGATTTTAGAGTTACTTTACTTTTTATAGTTTTTCTGAGTTCTCTTTTGCTGGTGGCTGAACAAGTTACTTTGTAACAAGTTTTCCTTCATTTGACAATACATTGAAGAATATTTGCATGTTATTATACCACAAGTGAAACCCACTTATTTAATTCATATGCATTAATATGTATAATAAACATTCTCAAAAAATATTCTAATGCAGTGCTGTTCAGTAGAAATAGAATAAAAGCCAGATATGTAATTTCAAATTTACAAATAGCCATATTACAAGGTATAATTAATTTCAAATCATTTTATTTAGTCCAATATCTCCAAGGCATTGTTTTAAATTGTAATCAGTATACAATTTACTGACCTATTTTATATATTTGTGCTCTGCAAAGTCTGGTGTGTATTTTATACTTATGGCACATCTTAGTTTGTACATATTTCACATGTGGCTGTTAGTGGCTAACGTATCAGGCAGCACAGTTCTATGGGATTTTTTTTTTAAAGGGCAGATGTATGGGCTCTGATTTAGATATCAACTTTTTTGTGTTTATTTTTGCTTCCATTCAAGATGGGCAAATTTTCTTAATCTAGAGCACTGATTTATGCTTCAAATAAAATGATACAACAGTTTGCTTATTTCTTAATCTGTGCCATATTTAATTTCCCTAAATTTCTTCAGGAAAACAGTCGCCTGGAAAATGAGCTTCTGGAAAATGCAGAGAAGTTGGCAGAATATGAGAATCTGACAAACAAACTTCAGCGAAATTTGGACAGTGTGTTAGCTGAAAAGGTAAATCAGTCTAAATCTGATTTCCTGATGGGCTGCCCAATGTGTCTTTTATTCCAAAGAGCGGAAGCAATGCCAGGAACATTTCTATTAGGGAATTATTTGGGTACCTAAAGGAAGTTGTAACTTTGCAGGGATATAATTTAGTGGGTGGTTATGAGAGAAAACATTGCCTGGCACCGAGAAGTGATCCCTGCCTGAGTTGAACACATCGTTCTCCTATGTTCTCTCTATCTTCCGATTGGTGATGTTTCTGCTTAAATACTGCATTCCTTTCATGCCCAAGAGCCTGGGTGACACAGAAACTGGGGCCTTTGCTATGTGGTAGGTCAAAGAAGGACATTTGGGGAAAATGACAGTTTTGCCCTTTCTTCTTCTAGTTTGGTGACCTAGATCCCAGCAGTGCTGAATTCTTTCTGCAAGAAGAAAGGCTGACTCAGATGAGAAACGAGTACGAGCAGCAGTGCAGGGTGAGTGGCTGGAGAGAACACGTGAGGGCAGGAGAGGACATGCATGCAAATCCCAGCTCACCGTTTCCTGGCTACATGACCATGAACAGGTCACTTCAACCTGTGGGTGCCTCAACTTCTCCTCTAGAGGACAGTGAAAACAAGAGTACCTACTACCCATAAGGTGGTTGTGAAGATTCAATGAGCCAGTGTGTAGAGCACTTACATGGAAGTCGGCTATTAATATTGTTAGTCAGTGTTCAGCCAGAGGAATGAGAAGTTGTGCTCCATTTGTATACAATGTGTCAAATGCATTCTGCTGTCATGTATAACTAATTAGAACAAATTTTAAAAATATATTGTTAGTCAATATCCTGAAACAGGGAATCTGCAAACTGCATCTAGATCTGCTTTATCTAGGTCAGAAGTTATGAGTGCTTAGAGGAAAATGTAGTTTCATGCTGAGTAGAGGAATATGATGGGGCCATGTTGATGTGCTTTTTCCAATGTTAGCCTTTCCTGATTGCTCATTGCAGCTTAATGTGGTGTAATTTATTAAAGTTCCTGTGTTTTTTCTTTCTTTTTTTTTTTTTTAAATAAGTTCCTTTTTCAAAAAATGCAAACAAAGCAGAAACCATTCAAGTGTTTCTATAGTAAACCATTCCCAATACCTACCAGGAGAGAGAAACACTCTTTTAGAGGAATCTCTTGTTTATTTTCCTGAGTTAACTTCCATACGCTTAAGAATTTGGGATTATTTTTTCCCCTTAAACCAGAAATACTAGTTTATTTTAACAAGGTAAATAGAACTGAGTTCTACCTGCTTTAGATAGAAATTACACTTGAGTGGAGGTGGGGAAAGCAGATCCCTCCTGCTGAGCTTGTTTCAGACCTGCCTTCTCAGGAGGTGCATGTGTACTTTTGAGAAAAGAAACATTTCTGTTGCTTTTGTAATTAAATTATAGCTCTGGGCCTAATCAAATGGACTGTTTGCTTTCAATGTCTTTAAATGTAACGAATTCATCAGTAAAATTCATCCCAGTCCATTTACTTTTTTAAAACAATTTTCCATACCATATATTTCACCCATCTAAAGTGTACAATTCAATGTCTTTTATTATATCCATACAATTGTGCAACCACACCACAGTCAACTTTAGAATATTTTCATCACCCCAAGAAGAAATCCCTGTTCCACCTAACCACAGTCACTCCCATGATCTCCAGCCCTAGGCAATTACTGTTCTACTTTCTGTAGATTTGCCTAATCTTCACTTTTCACACAAATGGAATTAGATAATGTGTTGACCTTTGTGACTGGCTTCCTTTACTTAGCATGATGTTTTCATGGTTCATTCATGTTGTTAAGTGTTTCAGTACTTTATTTCTTTTAATGTCCAAATAACATTCTATCATATGGATATATTGCATTTTGTTTATCTATCATTGGTTAATGGACATTTGAGTGTTGGGGGGCTCTTATGAATAATGCTACTATGAAAATTTGTGTGCCCATATTTATGCAGACATATATTTTCATTTCTCTTGGGCATGTACATAAGAGTGGAACTGCTGGGTCATATGGTAACTCTGTGTTTAACCTTTTGAGAAATTTCTCTGTATCTTTGTTTGTAGTTATTATTCTGCATCTTTTTTATTTTGGCCATCCTTCTGGGTGTGAAGTGACATCTCATCATTGTTTTTATTTGTATTTCTCTGATAGTTCATGATTTTGTGGATCTTTTTATATACTTACTGGTTGTTGGTCTTCTTTGGGGAAGTATCTTAAGAAACTTCTTAAGATATCTTAAAGGCTCCTATGTCATTTGCCTATTTCTTTAGTTGACTTCCTTATATTTATTATTGAGTTGTAATAGTCTTTATATATTCTAGTTACAAGTCCCTTATCAGATATGAAATTAACAAAACTGTTCTCCCATTCTGTGGGTTGTTTACTTTTTTTGTTGGTGCCTATTGAAGCACAAAAGTATCTATTTTGATGATGTCCAATTCAGCTGCTTTTTTATTGTTATTGTTGCTTGTATTTTGATGTCACTTCTAAGACCTGTGTGGGTTTTTAAACCCCAGGTATTACAAGACCAAGTGGATGAACTCCAGTCTGAGTTGGAAGAATATCGTGCACAAGGCAAAGCATTCAGGCTTCCCTTGAAGAACTCGCTGTCAGAAGAACTTGATGTTAACAGCGGCAGCATTGAGCCTGATCAGGGTAAACACATTCAGACACTATCTTTTCAGAGTCTTTGCATTTGACCTTTGCAAGAACTGTGACTGAATATGAAATTGCAAAACTGGCAACCTGAAGAAAAAAAGCCTTTGTCAATTCTCATTTTGAGCTGTTTCACTTGTGGTCAGGTTTTTCATTTATTGTTGAAGTCTTTATGAGAATATGTCCATCTGATTTTGATAGGCATCAACAAAGGAATGAAAAAAATCAAATCACTAAAGTATTTTCCTTGTTTAAAGCAAACAAACTGATGGCAAATCTAAGAACCCGTGCCTTTGGAATGTTAGAATTCAGACACAGAGCCCTTGCTGAATCCGTTCTCTGAGAGTGCCTGGCTGGTATGAAGATGGTTTTGGAGGGTGAGCCAGCCACAAACCACAGAATCTGCAACTGGTTTTCTTATGCTGGCTATGCTAAATGCCTCTGTTGCCTCTGCAGAACAACAAATAAGATAAATAAGGGTTGGTTACCCATGCCTTTGAGGAAGAGAGGGGCAAGGTTGGAAAGCAGAGCTATTTGGGAACCATCATACCTTCACTCCTGACTCTTTCCCTCCATCCTGATAGGCTGCCATTTTGCTCAGATGCATTGAGTTCAAATTTCAGAAAGGGCTTAAAATCAGTTCTTTTGTTATAAATATCTTTCTTCTCTGTTACTTGGGTGAGAGTATTTTTTTCACAAAGATGGTTAATTCCTCCCCTCTCCTACTTACTGTAGAATCAGCAGGGGGTAAAGCAGGGGAATGGAAGAGGTCTTCAGCCCTTTTCTCTGAATTTTGGCCTATTCTCTAGTCAAGGGTGGGGGCCACCTGACTATATGATACATTTCAGCAGCTTTTTGACCCCACTGTCAGGTTGTGCTCTTCATGGGTATATGGAGTGGCCATCTTCGGGTGGTTTATATCCATGTGTTGATTCTCAGCTGGGGATATGCCATATGATTAGAAGCCCAGCTGCCAGGTCTATGCCCAAGAGGGTCTCTTTCTCCCATCTGCCTGTGTATTCCTACATGAAAAACTATTTTGGGCTTCCCTGCCTTAAGGGATTTCTGCCTAATAGTAGACATTTGTGTTTTGTAGACACATAGTGTTTTGGCACTAGCTCAGCCCTCGACTTAGTCTTTACCTTCTAGGTGTCCTCTTTAGTCATCATGGGCAGTTTCAGAGGTACACTCACACGGTAGAATTTTGAATCCCGACCCCCCACCCCCACCCCCACCCCCAACCCAAAAAAACCTGCCTATATCCAGGTTCCAAATTATGTCCTATTTTTCAGCTTAAATTTTTCTAATTTAAGATGGGGATGCAACAGGAAACTCAATGACACCAAGTCTTCTTTTTTATTGAGTGATGAGCTGAATATCCGGACTCATGAAGTCTACTCCTCAAAGCCTGGCAGCAAGTGTGCTGGCCAGTCATCCCCCTGCCACATGGCCCTTGTGCCAGTTTGTCATTCAGTAGTTGTTGGATGGCTAGAAAGCTGGTTGGCCAAACTTCTCATGCGATTCCCTCACCACATACCATTTTCATTATAAGGAGGTCATGTTTAATCAGTAATTTCCACACCTATCTCCACCTACTGTTTAAAAAGGTATATTCTACTAAGGTTGGTACATTGCCTATACATGAAAGAATCTGTTCACCTTAGTGTCTCGTTTGCCCTAATGGTTGGAAAGAGAAGAGACTTCTCTTGGCTCCTATGATTTTCCAGTAGCTCACATCTGGGGTGATTCAGGCTGAAAGTTATGCCTTAGGTAAATTGGGGGGGGGGGTGCTCCTCAGATGCCAGATTATGTTATTGAAAGAACCTGCCACAGGATCAACAGGTTCCCTGTGTTTTTAGGGCTCGGTTCTGAAGAATGCAATCCACTCAATATGAGCATTGAGGCTGAGCTGGTCATTGAACAGATGAAAGAACAACACCACAGGGACTTGTGTCATGTAAGACTAGAGCTTGAAGACAAGGTAAGTTTCTCTTACCAACACAGATCCCTAATTTCTTTGATCTCTGACAACCATTTGCATGTGGGGCTTTCCCAAGTCTTTTCCTCACACAACAGCACTTTCTATGCATTTCTTCCTATGTCTGGTGGCTGCCGAGAGCCTACTTCCACAGGCTGAGGGCAAGGTCTTTTCTTCTTGAGAGAGGTTTCTCTAAAATGTAATATACTCATCCCTGCAAGCATGGAACATGAAACTCAGAGGCTATTGTGTTATTTCCAACTTGTTAAAAAAAAAAAAAAAAAAAAACTCAACATCTTAATAAAACAAACAAAAAAACCCTTTGATGTAGCATTATGTGATTAGCCTTACTAATTTATGCTAATGATTAGCATTACTAAATTAAGTACAAGTTGTGATCCTTGGCTTCCCAACACGTCGCCATGGGACTTCCATTTACATTCCCAGTCTTCTCTGTTACCAGGCAAGTTCTTATCCTCTAGCCAACCTGGGTGGTTTGTGGTTCTATGTTAAACTCTGTCCCCTTTAACTCACACTATTACAAACTGTGCTGTTATTACTGCTTTCTGCCTCTTGAAAGTCCGCTTACCCTCCAGAGTTTGCATCAATACTGCCTCTTGCAGGAAGTCATTCCTGAATTTTCTAACCAAATGTGATGTTTCTCTTTTCTAATCCCCATGGTACATTGTAGTTCTTTTTTTAGGCTTTTTATATTTGATGTTCTGCCTTGTACACTTGTCTTACCAATGTCTAGACTAGTTTCTCCTCAATGGCAGGAACTATGTCTCAGCCATCTTTATGTTCTCGTGAGGCCTGCAGGGTACCTTATAATAACAATGAATATTTGAATTAGTTACATATTTTAAGACCCGAAGTTTGCAGTTGGAAAGGACTCATGGGAACACAAATGGTATCTATGTATGAGGATCTTCGCAGTTCTTAATAGAGTTGCTCAGAAACTAGTAACCAAGTTAAAAAATATATATATGCCAGACTTAGATATCTTATTTAAGGTGTTTTGAGTTAAGTTACTTTCAAAGTGTGAAATTTCAGAAATGATTGTATGACAAAACACTCGCTGCCTCCATTACCTTCCTTTCCGTGGCCTGGAGCTGAACAGTCTTGTGGTGGTTTCCTTCCTGCTTTTAGGTGCGCCATTATGAAAAGCAGTTGGATGAGACCAGGCTCACCTGTGAAAAGGAACAGGAGACCATGAAGCAGAAGTACGAGCATGGCATGCACACCTTGGAAAAACAAATAAGTGACCTTCAAAGTGAAATTGCAGAACTCCAGGGGCAGGTCATGGCACTGAAGGAGGCTCACCGGGCGACCTGCTGCCAGCATGAGGAGGAGAAGAGGCAACTGCAGATGACGTGGGATGAGGAAAAGGCTCGCCTGCGGGAGGAGCTCAGGCTGGAGCACGAGCTGGAGCTCAAGGCCAGACTACAGCAGGCGGAGGAAGGCTTTAGCCAGGAGAGGGAAGGACTCATCCAGAGTAGCGCCTGGACAGAGGAGAAGGTGAGGGGCTTGACTCAGGACCTAGAGCAGTCACACCAGGAACAGCTGACAAGCCTGGTGGAGAAGCACGCTCTTGAGAAAGAGGAGTTGAGGAGAGAGCTCTTGGAAAAGCACCAGAGGGAACTTCAAGAGGAAAGGTAAGGATATGAGGGGAGCCAAGCAACCCAGGCGCATCCTCTCAGGGCACCAGAAACTCCAGTCAGTGAAGGAGACCTGGAAAAACCAGAGGGAAGAGTAGCACATAGGTTGTGTAGATTTTTCTTAAAATTTCCAACCACTTTGCCCTTGTTTACACCTATGCTTACCATGGGGATTATTGGAACTATTTGGTTTTTTTTTTTTTTTTTTTTTTTTTTTTTAAGGAAAGTGGTTCTGGTGTTAATATTTACTGTATCTCCTAAGACTCCAGATGAAGATAAGATGATCCAAAATATGGTCTCTTCCTACTTTAGTTCTGTCCCTTTCTAAGAAAGGCTATTTATAAGCTAGATTCTGAGCAATGTTACATTTCTTCCTAGAGTTACAAAATGGCAATTTGTGCTCACCTTCCTCCTGTGAAGTCACAGGTACATTTGAGGGCTTTACAAACGTATTGCTACTTTATTAAATAAGAAACAAACCAAAATGAATTTGTTAATATGTATGATTTAAGTGACTAATATCCTACAATGCATGCTTAATTAAAATGAAGCAATGTTATGTATTTCCCAAGTTAGAGGTTAGGTCAATACATATTTCAGCATTTCACATGAAATACCAGTTTAAGACTTTGGTTTAAAAATCTGTAAGTACATCCAGGTCTATGCCAAAGAATTTGGTTTCATAAATTTCCTTCTAACTTCAGAGAGAGATATAAGTCTTCCAAATTAATTGTGGTTGGCCACTCTTTTAGAAATGAGATTCCTCCCCAGTACACATGAAACACAGCGGAATAAGTTAAGATCATTTTTTGAAAGAATTTCAGTTGTTTGCTTGGCAGCCTCCTCTATGCATGGAAAAATGTGTTTTTTTGTTTGTTTCTAGAGTTGGTGGCAATTTCAGTAATACTGTATGTTGACCACATTTAGGGAAAAAATGGAAACAGAGTATAATAGAAGAACTTCTCAGATAGAAGCCCAGTTTCAGGCTGACTGTCAGAAAGTCACTGAGAGATGCGAAAATGCTCTGCAAAGCCTAGAGGGGCGCTACAGCCAAGAGCTGAGGGACCTCCTGGAACAGCAACTGGAGGAGAAATCCCAGTGGCAGTTTGAGAAGGACGAGCTCACCCAAGAGTGCGCAGAAGCCCAGGAGCAGCTCAAGAAGACTCTTCAGAGAGAGAAAGCAACTTCTTTGGTCCTGTCCCAGGAGAGAGAGATGCTGGAGAAGACATACAAAGAACATTTAAACAGCATGGTCCTAGAGAGACAGCAGCTGCTTCAGGATCTGGAAGACCTACGGAATGTTTCTGAAAGTCAACAAAACCTACTCTCTGACCAGATACTTGAGCTGAAGAGCAGTCATGAGAAAGAACTGAGAGACCGAGAGCAGGTCCTATGCCAGGCAGGGGCCTCAGAGCAACTGGCCAGCCAGCAGCTTGAAAAATTACAAATGGAACGTGACCAGGAGAGGCAGGAAATGGTGGCCAAGCTTCTAGCCATGGAGACCATCCACAGAGTGACCTGTGAGAAAGCAGATCGAGAGAGGGCTGAGATGAGCACAGAAATCTCCAGGCTGCAAAGTAAAATTAAGGACATGCAGCAGGCAGTAATTCCTCTCTCCAGGCTTCAGGGTAGCTTCCAAGCAGCAGGAGGAGACGAGGAGGAAGGAAATGGGGCCATGTCCCTGCTTCAGCAAGGGGAACAGCTGTTGGAAGAAAACGGAGATGTCCTTGTAAGCTTACAGAGAGCTCATGAACGCGCAGTGAAGGAAAATGTGAAAATGGCTACTGAGATTTCCAGATTGCAGCAGAGGCTGCAAAAACTAGAGCCAGGGTCAGTGATGTCATCTTGTTTAGAGGAGCCAACTACTGAGTTTTTTGGAAATTCTGTGGAACAGAGAGAGTCATTTTCATCCCAAAACCAAGTGCAGAAAGTAGAAGGTGAAACTGCACCATGCAGGCTAAGTGACTTGCAAGATGATGAGGTCCAGGACCTGGGGAGTATTGCAACAAGCTCTGTGCAGAGACAGGAGGTCAAAATTGAGGAGTCTGAAGCTTCCATAGAAAGTTTTTCTGAGCTCGAAAACAGCGTAGAGACCAGGACTGAATCCTGGGACCTGAAGAATCAGATTAGTCAGCTTCGGAGCAACTAATGATCTTACGTGCAGATTGTGACCGAGCTTCTGAAAAGAAACGGGACCTGCTTTTTGATGTTTCTGTGCTAAAAAAGAAACTAAAGATGCTTGAGAGAATCCCTGAGGCTTCTCCCCAAGTATAAGCTGCTGTTTGAAGATGCAAGCAGAGAAAATGACTGCCTCCAGGAAGAGCTGAAAGTGATGGAGACACGCTACGAGGAGGCTCTGGAGAACAACAAAGAGCTCACTGAAGAGGTTTTCAGGTTGCAGGATGAGCTAAAGAAAGTGGAAGAAGTGACTGAAACATTCCTCAGCCTGTTTAGCCTGGAGAAGAGTTACGATGAGGTCAAAACAGAAAATGAGGAGCTAAATGTTCTGGTTTTGAGACTTCAAGGGACGATTAAAAAACTGCAGGAAAGAGCAGCCCTGCAGTGTGGCTCCTTCTCCTTGTGGGAAGCCAGTTCAGACAACCTGAAGATCAAGTGTGATGAAAAGGTACTTGAACTTAATCAGACACTGGAAGAGTGTGTGCCTGAGGTTTTGAGGGCATGCCATATTATAGAAGAATGCAACCAAGGAAAACAGGGCCTCGAGCAGGGCAGAATGCGAATCTCAAAAAAAGTAAAAGCGCGTGAAATCCCCCAGGTGTATGGAACAATTCAGACACATCAAGAAAATTCCAGAGGTGGGACTCAAGTTATACTGGAGGAAAACCCTGTTCTCCTAGGCCTTCAAGATAAACATGTTCAGCGTCAGGCCACAATAGCAGAGTTAGAACTGGAGAAACAGAAGCTACAGGAGCTGACTAGAAAGTTGAGGGAGAGAGTCACTACCTTAGTTAAGCAGAAAGATGTACCTTCTCAGGGAGAGAAGGAGGAAGAGCTGAAGGCAATGATGCATGACTTGCAAATCACATGCAGTGAAATGCAGCAGAAAGTTGAACTTCTGAGGTAACGTATGTACATTCTAGACTTCATGGAATCCCGCAGAGCACCTGATTGAATCTAACTTGCACTGCTTTCCGTGCATAGAGAAACTAACCTGTTACTCTTCAAGAAAAGAGCAGTATACTAGACTTCCTTCTGCTTCTGTGTCATATTAACAAATAACCTTGCCTAGGAGGCATTCCCTTCTCATAGCAAATAAATGTTGTTCATATGGAGCGTGAAAGTTCAAAATGGCGAGTGTTTGCTGTTTAACCACATGCATCACCACTGTACAACTTTACTTCTTTTCTAACACTTACTTTATTTGGATGGATAGATATTATTTTGCTCAATGTCAATTACTTTCCTCATTTTGATTGAACACGTTATATGAGCGTGAATGGCTTTTGTGTATTATTAACTCACTTGGTAGATTAAAAATTCTCTTCTTATACTAATATAGAAAAAATGTTTTGTGGCTCATAATTTTTCACTTAGATTACTTGAAGTGCATGTTGATATTTTAAAAACAATAGAGATTTATCTTAGAGCATACACTTACCAAGGAGCTCCTAGTTTCTAATAAATATGCTTGAAGAGTAAAAACAAAAGTAGAACTAATGTAAACTATTGCCCACTTGATTTTATGAAATATAATTGCACAAGCCTTCTAGCAAAATTGGTTTCTAAAAAAAATCTTGTAAGATATTACATCATGTTTAAAATATCTTAATGGTATAAAACAAAACAATTCTGAGTATAGTTTCTCCTTCCTGGGCCATTTTTAGTTCCAAACATCAGCATATAATGGGATGAATAGAATCTCAAAGTAAACAGTATGCATATTTCAGTGTGGCCATTTGATTAATGTAGTAAAATTTCTTTCTGTAGGTCCCTGTGGGCCTAAAACTAAAACTCATACAGCTTACAATTTGGTTTATGTCTATTCAGAGCAGGGAGGCCTTGAGATAGAGATAAATAAAGCCATTTGTTCAAAGCAGTATGCCTGCCATTGAGAAAATCAACCACCAGATTGATATTGAATCTCGATGCCCATCTCCATGCTCAAGGTTTTTTTTAGCCACACTTCCCTGATGTCTTTTAGTGAAATTCTTACTTCCCAAAAGCAGTGAATCGTTATGTCAAAACTTGATTTCCAAGGACCAAGAGACCACTAATTTAGACTTCTCTTTTTAACTGGCATGCAATACTTACTTTATTGGAAGTTACTAGAAAATATTTTCCAAAGATGCCAGATGACTGCCTTGTAACTTTTTAAAAAATCTCTGTACTTCAGATATGAATCTGAAAAGCTTCAAGAAGAGAATTCTATTTTGAGAAATGAAATAACTACTTTAAATGAAGAAGATAGCATTTCTAGCCTGAAATTAGAAAAAATAAGTGGATCTCAGGAAGAACTGTGGTAAGACATAGTATATTTGAATTTTCTTAAGACATTTTGTAAGGATTAAAAACCCATTTGACTTCAATTTTTAAAGCCTAACCCCCAAATTACATTTTCATTTTTCCTTTAGGCAAAAAATAGAAACTGTAAAACAGGAAAAGGCTGAAGTTCAGAAGGTGGTTGAAAATTTAAAGAAACAGGTAAGGAAACAGTATTTCCCAATGTTTCTTGATTCTGAAATTTCCTTTTTTATTTGAAATTTACAAATTTACAGAATAAGTAAATATATTGCTAGAATAGTATATTGCTAATGATGGTAAAGTTGTTAATTCTGAGTTTAAAAATGGAAACTCACCTCTTATTGACTCTAAACTGTGTTTCTGTTTAAAAAAATAATGTATATATTGTTTCTAGATCCTGTGTGCTTAATGCAAGCTTTATAACCAGGAGGATCTGGGATACCTCTAAAGTATACCTGTAATACTAGCTCTAGCCCTTATGCAGCTTTGGTTAATGTTAGTTCCTTTCTTTTTTCCTCATCATGATTAAAAGCAGAAAGATAAGGACAGAATTTCACAGATACAGAATGCCAGCTAATCAGCATATCATTTCACAGAATCATAATTTATTCAGATAGCTTGTACCGTTCAATGTTCATTTTATATAATCTTGCAACATGTAGTTGAGCACATGAAGAACATTTAAGATTATGTCTGAAATAGTCAAAAGACAAGGACATACTAGGAAAAGAGTATTTTCAGCACTTGAAATGCACAGGGTTTTAACATCCAAAATATATTTTGTACTCTTACAAAAAATGGTAAAGCTCAGCTGCAAAACAATATGAATGCTATAATTATACAAAAATAATACAACACATAAAAGATGGTTATCCTCATAATAACGAGGGAAATTTAAATCAGTTTCCTTTTTTTTCTCTATTGAACTAGCAAAAATTAAAGGTTGATATTATCTAGGATACAAAAGGTTGTGAGGAAATGAGAAATACATTATCAATAGGATTGTAAATTGGTAGCACTCTGAAGAACAGATTTGGGAGACATCTATCAAAACAAATAATGTATACATATACTTTCTAACCCAGCAACCGTGTTTCTAAAATATGTTATCCTAAATGTAAAATGCTACCACATATAAATGGGTTGTTTCCTCAAAATTAAAGGAAATAATTATAACAAACCTATATGTCTATCAGTGCAGAATGGCTAAATACATTATGGAAAATCTTGCTACTTGGGATATCCTACAACCATAAGAAGAAACACATGATAATTTCCAAACGTACTTGGAAAGATAAGCATCTGTAAGATATTATAAGTGGAAAAAGCAGGCTATCCAAACATGAAATGATCTAATTTTTTGCTTAAAAAAGAGAAAAGAAACTATGTATATATGGGTTTTACATATTCATAGAAAATGATCTAGTGGTTTACATATCCAGTTGCAAACAATAGATCATCCTGAAGGATGGAATTAAGCTGTGTCTCACTTTTTCATACACTTCTGAATGACCAAATTTGTAATAATGGGTACATATTTTTTCTGTTATTATTTATACATACTTTTAAACTTTATATAGAAAGGAAAAAAACAATTAGTCTGTAAATCTGTTTTTCAGCAGAAGCAGGGTAACAAGTTTTTAAAATGTATTTCAATTTTAATTAGATTTCAGATTTAAAAATCAAAAACCAACAGTTGGATTTGGAAAATACAGAGCTTAGCCAAAAGAACTCTCAAAACCAGGAAGAATTGCAAGAACTTAATCAACGTCTGGCAGAAATGCTATGCCAGAAGGAAAAAGAGCCAGGAAACAGTACATTCAAGGAATGGGAACAAGAAAAGTCTGATCTGAAAGAAGAACTGGAACACTGTAAAGTGCAGGTATGATCTACAGCCACCCCCCGCTTTACTCTCTCTCTCTTTTGCCTTTTTTTTTTTTTTTTTAAGGAAATCTCAAGAAATAGAAGAAATGTTTGTATTAAATTTCTTATGCATAAATGTAATAATTAAAACAGTGTGGTACTGGCACATTAATCCCTATCCCAGATAGAGAAATAGACTAAGAAAGTCTAGAATTCAATGCAAATACAAATGGATACTTAGTGTGGTCAGTGTTCTAATATGCAGGTTCTACATCCATAGATTCAACTGGCCTCTGGTCAAAAATGTTTTTTAAAATTACATCTGAATTGAACAGAGTTTTTTTCTTGTTATTATTCCCTAAACAATACATTATAACAACTATTTACATAGCATTTACACTGTATTAGATATTATAAGTAATTTAAAGATGAGTTAAAATACACAGGAGAATGTGAATAGGCTATATGCAAATACTATACCATTTTACATAGAGGACTTGGTCATCTGGGGGTTTGGGTATTTGTGGAGATTCCTGGAGCCAGTCTCCTACACATGCCAAGAAATGATAGTATGTGACAAACAGTGGCTTCTCAAATTGCTGGAATAAAGATGGTTGTTTTTTTTTTTTTTAAATAAGTGGTGTCTGACCAACTGCATAGACATTTGGAAATAGATAAAATTAGAACTATGTTTCATAATATGCACAAAGATAAACTTTAACTGGATTAGGAGTCTATATAAAAAAAATAAAACAGCACATGTACTAGAAGAAAGCATGATGGGTGAAATTATCTTTAACCATCATTTTAAAAAAAGGCCAACTATGTCTCTAAAATGGGCAATACAAGAAAAAAATTTTTGCATGGCAAAAAACATTATATAAAGGCAAAAGACAACTGACAAAGTAGGAGAAAATATTTGCAACATAACTACAGAGAGAAGAGCTCATACCTCTACTGGTAAAGAACTCTTAAAAAATTAAGAACATAAAATCTGATAGCAAAATTGGAAAGAGACATGAACAAACAATTCATAAAAGAATCTTTAAATCTATGAAAAATGTTCAAAATGGTCTTCAAATCTATGAAAAAATGTTCAAAATCAGTCACAATTAGATAAATGCAAATTAAACAACACTAACATAATTTCTCACCTAAAAGACCAGCAGTAATTTTAAAATATGACAATGTATTCTGTTGGCAAAAGCTGTGGAAAAACAGACATTTTTATACATTGCTGGTGAGAAAGCAAACTAATATCATCCACGTGCAGGTAAATTGGTAATAACTAACAAAATCACATCTGTACTTACCTTTTGCCCAGCAATCTCACTTCTAGGAATATACCCTAAAGATATACTTGCAACAATATCAAGGTTAGTCATTGCTTCATTGTTTGTAACTGCAAAATAGTGCAAACAACCTAGATGCTCCTACAGAGAGGAGTGGTGAGTACATCCATACCACTTAAGTACTGTGCAGGAAAAAAGATGAGAAAGCTCTCTATGTGAAAGAATTTCCAAAACACAATATTAAGTGAAAAAAAAGTTCAAGAATATCTCTATGTGCCTCCATGTATGTGAGAAAGGAGACATTAAAAAATACCCATGTACCTATTCATTTTCATGAAGCTGCTCATCCCCAGCACTGTTTTATATCATCTTCAAGTACTCTCACAAGAAATGCACAAGTAAATCCATTCAAGACATGGGGATGGGAAGGGTACCAAAATGGAACACAAACGCTGCAGATGATCCTAACAGTGTGCATGATGTGGCCACACTGGGGAAGAAAAAAAAATCAGTGAGGGGCTGGGGCTATTGCTCAGTGGTAGAGCACTTGCCCCTCACGTGTGAGGTACTGAGTTTGATCCTCAACACCACATAAAAATAAATAAATAAAGATATTGTGTCCATCTACAACTAAGAACATATTTTAAAAAATTAAGTGATCTACAAAACAGATATATAATAGAATAAAATAAACACAGACTATAATAAATACCTGAGTCCATATTAACATAAAAATTGATTAAGTAGGGAGAATTTACAGAATTAATTTCAGAATTATAATTAATAAATATAGAAAGAAAGACAAAAACAGAAGATCATCCCTAGGTAAAACACTCAAGTAATAATTATTGTAGCCAAAATCCACTAATGAAGCAGAAGATTGGAAAACAGAAATTGCATTATCTCAAAAGTTTTTCTGACAAGAGAAAGTAACCCCCCAGTGGAGAAATGTACAAAAACTGCCTTAGGAATCCTATTCATGCTATTTAAGTGGAGAGCCTTTTAACAATACCTTTAGTGAGTTCCTTTAAATACAAGGACAACGGTCATAAAGCAGCCTGTGGTTGAATTGGTGTCCTTATTTCCTTAATACTTTCTGCCCTTTGTGAACCTAGTCAGTTTCCCCTGCCTGAGTGAATGTGTCTATTATTTGATTTTTTTTATTTTTCTCTTAGTCCTCCACTTTAGTGTCTTCTTTGGAAGCAGAACTTTCTGAGGTTAAACTACAGACCCACATTGTGGAACAGGAGAACCTCCTTCTCAAAGATGAACTGGAGAAAATGAAACAAGTAAGGTTGCATACCACTAGAAGGGCTGAGGGAGCAGACTGTGCCCCCATAGCCTGGTGTTTCTAGCCACCAAACATCCTTTGCACTGAGTCCCCTCAACTAGCTTATTGCTTGGTAACGCTGAGGACTTGAAGGACAAGTTCAATCACAAGAGCTCCTATTGGTAATTCTTCGTATTTCATTCTAGTTAGGTTGTAGACTCTAAAATTCTATTACTGTAAATGAAGCCCAACCATTTCAACACAAGGAATTGGTTATTCTACTTCTTCCTGGCCAGGTGAAAAAAGTAGCATAAGTTTGTTTAAAAAGAAGGTGACTTCTGCTCCTAACTTTCCTTACTCTGTTTACTCTAGTTTGTGAGGACACAGGTGAAAGAGGTGCCTCTGACAGCCCGCCCTTCCTTGTAATTATTTCATCAGGCACCAGACCCCTGAGTAAGGGAGGATCAGCCCACTGTTGTTGCCTACATACAGCTTGGACCTGGAAAGCATGTGCCATTCTGTATAATATTGTGGTTCGTAGCTTACAAAGCACTTCTGTGTGTTCTATCTATTGCACTGAAAAGAAACACAAATAGCATTGGCAGAAATCACATGTCAGTCTGTAGACAAACAAAATGGTAAGAAGCTTTCTGGGAGTTTGCAAGGTCATGGGTAAAGGAGAAGGCTCTTCATTAGACCATTGTATCCTTCTGGCCTATTCTTCCAAAATATTTTGGATTTGTTGCCAGTTAAAGACAAGACTCAACCAGTAAAATCTATTTGTCATAACTATTTCTAAAGCCAAATATAAAAGAACTTCAAGCAGGATGTAGAAAGATGGCTCTATTGGAATGATAGTAATGAACTGAAAAATGTGAAAGTCAAGTGCAGGGGTAGAAAATTAAACATTTATAAAATGTGGGGAAGGGTTAAGAGGTATAAGAAACAAGTGGCCTCTTTAAATCCACGGTTCTCTACAGGGTTAGATGTGAGGCTTGTTCCCTGACCCTGGCACATTTAGCAATGTCTTGGACCCTTCTGGTTTTCATAAATTGGGATATAGTATCTTGTGGGTAAAACTAAAGATGCTGTAAAATAATCTACAGTGTATAGGACAGCCCCTCCCCCCCAATAAAGAATTAATTCAACCTAAAGTGTCAATAATACCAACATTGGTGCTGCAAAGAAAGAGCCCGGTTTATAACATGGAGAGGAGGAAGACAGTGCATTCACGTTAGCAACATTTTACTGGGAAGTCAATTTAGGCATCCTCCAAAGGAAAGGGCACATGGAACAAGCTGGAAAACACAGATTGTTATATCCTTAAACTTACGCTTGTGTTGATACCTTATATGTGGTTCATGCTGATGCTATATTCTTGACCCACATTTTTTGTACAAAAAAAAAAAAAAAAGATTTTTTTCTAGTTGGAAAAGCATGAAGACATTATATTGTGTCCCTGTGCACAAGTTAAATGGATGACAGAACGGCAGTACAGTTATTTTACCCTGAAAGTGAAATTGAAAGCTGGGATCATTATTTAACAATGTCTGTCTGAGTCCATCTGAGCAGGCTTTGTAGCAGTGAACTGGGGAGTGAAGAGAAGCCAGCAGGGAACAGTTTGTTAAAGTTAATTATAGTCTGCAAGAATTTATATGTCCTCTGAAATATCTACAGATAGGGAAATCTCAGCAGTCATGAAAATGCCCTGTTTTATACATACCTCTTTATGAACACAGCCAGGAGATGATGACAGGGCTCATTTGTTTATCTCTTACAGCTGCACAGATGTCCTGATCTCTCTGACTTCCAGCAAAAAATTTCTAGTGTTCTAAGCTACAATGAACAACTACTGAAAGAAAAAGAAGCTCTGAGTGAAGAATTAAATAGCTACGTGGATAAGGTAGTAAAAACAATAAGACTTTACCACATCATGGAATACGTACCCTAAAGAGCATTTCTCTATGGGTACTCAACCATGGGCCTCCCATGTTAGTCTTACTGTTCTAGAGTTTCCTGGAACAGCATTTCAGCTAGTCTTACATGACCTTAGATATCATGAAGCCAAGATTGTGACATTGTCTCATTTTAATATATCAAGATGCTACTTAATATATATAATATCCATATGCAATACTATTGTTCTATATACTATACTAATACATTGTTTTTAATAATGTGAAATCTATTTCATAGACAATTTTTCTATTATAGTTTCCTTAGCAGAAAAAACACTGCTTTCTTTCTCCCTACCTGCCTTATGGGCATTCTGTGTTTTCCTGTTACGGTACACTCCAGAGATTTCTAATTGCCTTCCAGCCCACCATTTTCTACCATCAAAATATGAGGCATGGGGCTAGGACTGTAGCTCAGTGGCAGAGCGCTTGCCTAGCATGCATGTGGCATTGGGTTCCATCCTTAGCACCACATAAAAATAAACAAATAGGGGCTGGGGTTGTGATTCAGTGGTAGAGCACTCACCTAGCTAGGTGAGGCACTGGGTTCGATCCTCAGCACCACATAAGTAAAATAAAGGTACTGTGTCTACCTACAACTAATAAAATATTTTTTTAAATGAAGGCATTGTGTCCACCTACAACTAAAATAATAATAATAAAAATAAAATAAAGGCATTCTGTCCATCTACAACTACAAAAAATGTGTATATTAAAAAAAATATGACACAATGAGGGAAAAATAATGGGAAAACCAAAAATGAAAAGGCTCAAAATTAGAAGTAGAACAGAGTCAGGAAAACTACTACTTTATTTTTCCTTGCCCTGCTCCCCCATGTAGATGGTACTTGTTTTGAGAGTAGGTATGATTGCAAAAATGCCTTCTTACCTGCTTCTCTTCCTGAAACAGGTGGCAAAATCAAGACGTTTAGAGCACAGAATTGCTACAATGAAACAGGAACAGAAGTCTTGGGAGCATCAGAACGAGAGCTTGAAGTCACAGCTGGTGGCTTCACAGGAAAAGGTATGTGGACAATTCCTGTTTCATCTCCACATGAATATTTTCCTATGTCTTCCCATAAAATTCCCAGTGGAAAGAATACTCCAGGTGGGATTGGCCCAAGAGGGCTCAGAATGATCACATAATACCCAATTTTACACATGCATTATATAGTATGTCAATATAATGTAAACAACATTTCCTTAAAAGTTCTTTAATTATGAGATTACTTATTTTGAAATCTTGAGAATAGTCTATTGAAATCACTGTTTGTTCCCAATTTAGAAATATGATTTCTAAGCAGGTTCATGCCCTATTAAAGATTTCTATCAACATTCCTTTTACAAAATTTAAAGTTTTAATTGAAACATATATGCAATATCAGTGCAAAGTAGAATTCTACAAGCATATATTATTATTTTCAATGAAGAGATCATTTACAAACCAATACCACTTGCTGCAACACAGTTTCTCCAGGACATAGTGAAGCCAACTTTTGTGATGCCAGTTGGCACTCTGTTTCGTCAGCTATCACTTGGCGATCTACCAGGTCACTGTCAGTAATACCTTGTTCCAGCACAGTTTACCATTTTCCTAAACATAATTTAGCATCCTGTAAACCTTCATAATATCCTGGGTTTCCACCAAGCTACTGAAAAGAGAACTGGATGTAGTAAGCAGAAGCAGGAGCCTTGGAGTTCTCTAGTCCGTGTTCATTCACTCCTAGACATGGTAGCAGTGAGACTGGGAGGTTTGGGTAGCAGTGTAAGCTTATTCTTTTCATGCAGGTTCAGAATTTAGAGGAAACCCTGCAGAATGTGAATCTTCAAATGTCCCAGATTAAATCCGACCTTCGAGCGACTCATCAGGAAAAGGAAGCTTTGAAAGAGGAAGTGATGTCTTTACACAAACAACTTCAGAATGTGGGTGACAAGGTAATTTCTTTTATTGAGGCATACCTTTTTCATCTATAATGTGATCATATAGATATATAAAATATTTTACATGTAGTTGTATTTTTGTGAATGTGTTTGTGTAACTACCACTTAATTCAAAATACAGACCATTTCTGGCACCCAGCTGGCTCTTGTGTCCTCTTGAGTTCATAATCCCAAAACCCACTTGTTTTATAAAGAGAAGTTTCTTTTTTTATTAGTGCTTATTAATTATGTGGGTTTCATAGTGACATATTTGTAAATGCATATAACATACTTTTGTTCCTTTCTACCCACCCTTACCCACCTTATCCTCCCCTCTCCCCTCCCCCATATGCTTCCTCCTTTTAAATAGTCTTATCGTACTTTCGTGTCATCTTTTTCTTTTCCCCTGGATTCCACTTGAGAGAAAACATCCATGTTTGTCTTTCTGGGTCTGGTTTATTTCTCTCTCTCTCTTTTTTTAAAGATATATTTTTAAAATATTTATTTATTTGTTTTTTAGTTGTACACAATGCCTTTTATTTTTACGTGGGGCTGAGGATCGAACCCAGGGCCATGCATGTGTTAGGCAAGTGCTCTACCACTGAGCCACAACCCCAGCCCTGGTTTATTTTTCTTAACGTGATAATCTCCAATTCCATTCAGTTAACTGCAAATGTCATGATTTTGTTCTCCTTTATTGCTGAATAATACTTCATTGTGTATATTTACCACATTTTTTATCCATTATCTATTGATAGGCACATTCCATAACTTGCCGGTTATGAACTATATGATGATAAATGTGGGTATACAGGTATCACTATAGTATGCTGACTTTAATTCCTTTGGGTGTATATCAAGAAATGATATAGCTGGATGATGTGGTAGTTCTATTTTTAGTTTTTTGAAGGCCTTCCATGCTCAATTTCCATACTGGCTATACTAATTTACTTCCCACCAACAGTGTATAAGGGTTCCTTTCTTCCCCACATCCTTGCCAATATTTATTTCTTATATTCTTTTTTTTTTATTTTTTTTTGGGGGGTACCAGGGATTGAACTCAGGGGCACTGGACCACTGGGCCACATCCCCAACCCCTTTTTTTGCATTTTATTAGAGACAGGGTCTCACTGAGTTGCTAAGTGCCTTCGCCATTGCTGAGGCTGGCTTTGAACTCATGATCCTCCTGCCTCAGCCTCCCAAGTGCTGGGATTACAGGTGTGCACTACTGCGCCCAGCTTCTTTTTTATTGATTGATTGATTGATTGATTGATGATTGCCATTCTGACTGAGACATAAGAGATCAGGTGAGATGGAATTTCAATGTAGTTTTGATTTGTATTTCCTTGATGGTTAAAGATGTTGAACATATTTTTCATATAATTATTGGCTATTTGTACTTCTTTTGAGAAGTGTCTGTTTAATTCCTTGCCCATTTATTGTTTTGGTTATTTCTTTTGGGAGTTTTTTTTTTTTTTAAGGGGGTAGTTTTTTGAGTTCTTTATACATTCTTGATATTAATCCTCTGTTGGAAGAGTAATTAACAAAGATCTTCTCTAACTTTTTAGTCACTCTTTATTTCTCTTGCTGTGAAGAAGCTTTTTAACTTGATGTAATCCTACTTATTGATTCTTCCTTTCATTTCCTGAGTTACTGGAGTCCTTTCAGGAAGTCATTGCCTGTGCCTGTATTTTGAAATGTTCCCCTTATGTTTTCTTTTAGCAGTTTCAAAGTTTCAGGTCATATATTTAGGACTTTGATCCATTTTGAATTGACTTTTGTATAGGGTTGAGAGATAGAGACCCAGTTTCAATCTTCTACATGTGTACATTCTGTACATTCAGTTTTCTCAGTACCATTTGTTAAAGAGGCTGTCTATCGTCCAAAATATGGTTTTGACACATTTGTCAAGGATCGGATGACCATAGCTGTGGGGGTTTATTTCTGGGACCTCTATTCTGTATCTTTGGTCTACATGTATCTTTTAATTTTGTTATAACAACAAACATGTTGCATTTGTTACTATAGCTCTGTAGTATATTTTGAAATCAGGTATGATGATACCTCTGGCATTGCTCATTTTGCTCAAGATTTCTTTGATTATTGTGGATCTTTTGTGATTCCATATGAATTTTAGAATTGTTTTTTCTAGTTCTGTGAAGAATGTCATCAGTATTTTGGTAGGAATTGCACTGAATTTGTATATTACTTTCTGTAATATGGCCTTTTAAACTATTTTAATTCTGCTGATCCATGGAGGTCTTTCCACCTTCTACAGTCCTTTTCAATTTCTTTCTTCACTGTTCTGTAATTTTCACCTTGTTGGTTAGGTTGATTCCTAGCTGTTTGTTTATTTTAAATTATTGTGAATGGAATTATTTTTCTGATTCCTTTTCACAAGATTTGTTATTGGTGTATAGGAAAGCTATTGTTTTTGGTATGCTACTTTACTGAATTTATCAGATCTTAAAGTCTCCTTCCTTGTAGAGTCTTTAGGGTCTTCTAAGCATAGGATCATATTTACAAATAGGAGTAATTTGAATCCTTCCTTTCTTATTTATGTTCCTTGTATTTCTATATCTTACCTAGTACTTCTGGCTAAAATTTCAAGTACAAAATTGAATAGGAATGGTGAGAGTGAACTTCCTTGTCTTATATCTGATTTTAAAGGAAACACTTTTTTTCCCCCTCCCAGTTAACTTGGGGTTTGTTACATGTAGTTTTATTATGTTAAAGTATGGTCCTCCTATACCTAGCTCCTTCAGGGCTTTTATTATGAAGGGATGTTGAACTTTGTGATGGCTTTTTCTGCATCTGTTGAGATGATCATGTGATTTTTGTCCTTGATTCTATTTGTGTAGTGTATTGCCTTTATTGATTTTCATATGTTAAACCATCCTTGCATTCCTGGGATTTGATTATGGTATGTGATCTTTTTAATGTGTAATTAAATTTGGTTTGCAAGTATTCTATTGAGGGTTTTTGCATCTGTGTTCATCAAAGATATTGGTCTGTTGATATTATTTGTTGTTTTGTTGTATCCTTTTCTAGTTTTGGTATCAGGGTGTTACTGTCTTCATGAGCTGAATTTGGAAGTGTTCCTTCCCATTTCTTTTCATGGATCAGTTTAAAGAATACTGATATTCTTTAAAGGTCTAGGTAAAATTCAAAATTGAATCTGTCTGTTCCTGGGCTTTCTTTGTTGGGAGACTTTTAATTACTATTTCAATCTCATTGCTTATTGTTGGTCTATTTAGTGTTTTTTTGTAAATATTTTTTAAATGTTTATTTATTTGTTTTAGTTGTACACAATGCCTTTATTTTTATGTGGTGCTGAGGATCAAACCCGGGTCATGCACATGCTAGGCGAGCACTCTACCACTGAGCTACAACCCCAGCCCATATTTAGGGTTTTTATATCCTCTTGGTTTGATTTTAGTAGGTTGTAGGGTATTGAAAGTTATTCATTTTTTCTAGATTGTCCAATTTATTAGAATAGTCACAGTAGTCCCTAATGAGCATCAGGATTTGGGTGGTATCTATTGTAATATCTCCTTTTTTGTCTATAATTTTATTTAATTTGGCTCTTGCGCTCTCTCTCTCTCTCTCTTTCTCTTTCTTAATCTCTCTCTCTCTCTCTCTCTCTCTCTCTCTCTCTCTCTCTCTCTCATTTATTTGGCTGAGAGCTTATCAGTATTTATCTTTCCAAAGAACCAACTCTTTGTATCCTTGATCCTTTCTATTGTTCTTTCTGTTTCATTAAGTTTCTCTCTTACCTTTATTATTTCTTTCTTTCTACTATTTGGGATTTGGCTTGTTCTTGTTTTTAAAAACCTAGAAGTATATCATTGGTTTTTTATTTGAGATCTCTCTGATTTTTTTCAATGTAGACACTTGTAGCTATAAAATATGTGTATGTAAACTTCCCTCTTACAGCTGCTTTTTTCTGTATCCCACATGTACTAGAATATTGGTTTTTTTTTTCATCTAGTTCTAGGAATTCTTTAATGCCCCCTCCAATTTCTTCAATAATACACTAATTGTTCAGAAAGATACTGTTTGATTGCCATGTGTTCATGTAGTTTCTCTTGCTTTTGATTTCTAATTTCATTCCATTGTAATCTGGTAAGTTGCAAGAAGTTATTCAGTTCTTTTTGTATTTGTTATGGCTTGCTTTTGGCCTAAAATATGATCAATTTTGGAAAAAAGTTCCATGATCTACTGAAAAGAAAGTGTATTCTATTGTCCTTAGATGGAATATTCTGCAGATGTCTGTTAAGTCCATTTGATATAGAGCACAGCTTAACTGTTTTTGTTGTTGTTGATGATGATGATTTTTTTTATTTGGATGACCTATCCATTTGTGAAAATGGTGTATTAAAGTCACCCACTTCATTGGGTTGGAGGTCTCTTTGTCCTTTTATGTTGAGTAGTGTTTTTGTTTTATGAAATTGGGTGCACCTGTATTTAGGGTATATAAATATTTAAAATCATATGTTCTTGGTGGATTGTTCCATTTGCCCGTATGTAATGACCTTGTTTGTCTCTTCTAATTTTAGCTTGAAGTCTGCTTTGTCAGATATGAACATAGGTACTCCTTGCTTTATGATTTCATTTGAATAGACTGTTCTTTTCCATCCTGGCGAGATGTTTCTTGTAGGCAACAAACATTTTCTTAAAAGGTATAATCATTATATTGGAAGAAATACAACTGCCATTATTTTCAGATGACTTGTTACAATTCATTAGAAAAATTTTAAATCCAATCCACAAGTATGTTTCTTTTAATTGGAAAAGTAAGACCATTTACATTTAAGGTTATTATAGAAAGGCATGTACTACTTTCTGTCATTTTCTTGTTTTTCTAATTTATTTTCATTCCTGATTTTCATTTGCTCATCTACTCTTCTAATGAAATTTATTCTTTCCTGTGTTCTCTTGATTTTTTCATTTCTGTCTGAATGTTCTAATTCATCTACCTTATTTTTAAGCCCTGATATTCTTTCTCCCTTTTCTCTGTATAGGATTCCTTTAATGCGTGGCTTAGTGGCCATGCATTCCTTTAGTTTATGCTTATCTTGGCAGGTCTTTATTTCTTCTTCAATTCCTAAGGATAGCCTTGCCAGATATAGTCATCTAGGTTGACTGTTACTTTCTTTCAGGGTTTGGAATACATCATTCCATGCCCTCCTGTCCTTTAGAGTTTCTGTTCAAAAACCTGTTATTATTCTGTTGGGTTTGCCTTTATTATTGATTTATCACTTCTCATAGCTTTTAATACTTTCATCATTTTGAATTTTTTAAAATATACGTTTATTTGTTTTAGTTGTACACAATGCCTTTATTCTTACATGGTGCTGAGGATTGAACCCAGGCCATGCACGTGCTAGGTGAGCACTCTACCTCTGAGCCACAACCCCAGCCCCATCATTTTGAATTTTTAACATTCTAATTAGTATGTTGTGGAGAGGTACTTTTCTGGTTGTGTTTTTTGGATTCTAAATGTCTTCAGTACCAGAATGTCCATCTCATTCACAAGATTTGGGGGATTTTCTACTATTATTTCACTGAATAGGTTTTTGTGCCATTAACCTGTATCTCCATTTCTTCCTCAAGATGTATGAGTCTTGAGTTTGATAGTTCAAAGTTGTCCCAGAGATCTTGTATACTCTATTCATAGTTTCTTATATATTTTTTCTTTAATATTGTCTGATTGTTCTAATACAGCCAACTTGTTTTCAAGCCTAGATATTTTTTCTTATACTTAATCTCATCTATTGGTTAGACTTGTAACTGAGTTTTTATTTGACTTAATGTCTTCTCATTGTCAAGATTTCTGTTAGATGCTTTTTCAGAATCTCTTTCATATCCTTCATTGTTTTCCTTTCTTCATTCATCTATTTATTTGTATCTTTGAACATTTTAGTCACTTTAACCATCACTTTTTTTATATCTTTGGCATTTCACTTAATTCAATATCTATGAGGAGTCAGTTATTGGAGAGCTCTTAACTTAGAGACATCATGTTCCCCTGTTTTCTCTCTCTCTCTCTTTGTTTTTTTTTTTTTGGGTGTGTGTGTGTATGTTTCCATGTTGAGATGTATGCATCTGTTGAGATGGATAGCTCTTCCACTATTATGTTTAGGGTGTTTAGTGAGTGGCTTTATCTTTACAATGTACCCTGGGCTTAGGGTGTATCTCAGCATCAAAGCAACCACCCAACATGTTCAGTCCCCAGAACCACTTTGAGAAAAGAGAATTACCACCAGAAACAGCAACAATTTAAAACAAAACAGATATCAACATACAATAAAAACCTATTAGAAATGACCTCTACAAGTCTACTAACCAAAAAGAAGAAAGGGGAAATAATATAGAATAAGCTACACTAGGACATATTAATTAAAGTAAAATTAGTACTAAAATATTGAAAAGTGGGGAGGAGATAGAAGAGAGAAGAAATGAGAAGAAAAAGAAAGAAAAGAGGAAATAAAAATGAGAAGGAAAGAAAAAAATCCAATTAAATAATTTTTTAAAATTAGATAAAAGTATAAAATGAGGGAAAACAAAATGACATAGGACACAATGAAAGCAAAAACAAAAAGAGGCTAAGATTCCTTCTTCCCAGAGTATTTTAAGTGGATGCACTTTTTCTGGGACTTCTAATTTTTGAATCCACCAGGTATGGGGTTCCAAGGTTGAAGGCTGCAGCTGCAGTCCTGTATGTTCTTTCTCAGCTCCAACACAAAGGGGCCAAACCAGTTAGGGCAGCCTATAGGCTGAGCTCCACCCTTCCTTCCTTGCCCACTAGCTTGTGCTAGGGCAAAGTTATCCACAGCAGGGCTACATTCATTCCCAATGCCTATTTTTTATACTTGGAAGGTGGAGCATGGCTACAATAGGTACCACCCACCAAGCCTGTGGACCTATCTGGATTGTGCCCTGTTGAGACCCCCAGTTGATGTGCTCAGGGATATGGCAAGTGTCTAAGCCATAGCAGTTGTAGCCCCTGAATTCCTCTAAGCTTGCAGGAGGTGACCTAGCCAAAGGGAGCTGGGGTGGCAAGCTGAGGGACACCAAGCATTCCACCAGTCCCAGCCCCCTCATGAATCCACACACAACTGGTCTCACTCCTATCACAAAGGGCAAACTTACAATTTTGAATGGTAGGACCTTCTGCTTCCCTCTGCCCAGCAGATCACTTTTCCCACTGCCTGAAGTTCTCAGCAAATATGTTTTACTGTCACTTTTCTGGGGCCAAACTGATTTTCCATGTGGGTGCCCACTGAACCAGTGAGGAGGAGAGGCTGTTGGGAAGGGACCGATTTATGTACCCCCTGTTACCATAGGTCAGAGATGCTTGTTTCTGATCATCATATAAAAGGAAATATAAAGTAATATCAAAAGATAATTTTTTGGTATTGAACAAGTCAAAAGACCACAGCTGAGTTGAGTTTTGTAGTAATGAAACTAAAACGCTTTCAAACTTTGATATGTAAGAGCATTCTATTTTTTAGTGTGACTAAAAAAATTATGTCAAGAAAAACATTACAAGAAATTAACCAAGGAACACACACAAGGGCTGCAAGAAAAATAAACTTTTCCTGAGAAGGAAAACTATTGCATAAAGCAATAATACTGAAGTTCAGGAGATAATTCATTGCTACCTAATGGTTGTACCTATGATACCAGGAAGCGCAGGAAGAGCTGGTTAAAACTTTAGGGGGCACATTATAGTGTTGTTAGAAAGTGTCTCATCTTGGGTTGGGGTTGTGGCTCAGTGGTAGAGTGCTTGCCTAGCATGTGTGAGGCACTGGGTTTGATCCTCATCACCACATATATTAACAAATAAAATAAAGGTATATCAACAACTAAAAAAAAAAGTGTCTCATCTTAAACTATCAAAATGCTAAGTAATCTGTATACAAGTAAATTAGGAATTTTATGGATGTCAGTCTTGGGGTGGATGTTAAGATTTTTGTCTATAGTGACAGTAGACACTAATTCAGTTATTTTTTTCTCTTGGTAGTACTTTTTTAAAATAATGTAGTTTGTTTTTTAAAAATTAATTTTGAGCTGACATTTTTCAAAATGAGATTATACATTTTTTTCTTTTTTCATATTTAGCTTAAAAGGCAGGAAACTTACCTAGTTGTGTTGCTTTTTTGTTTTAATTATTTTTAGATTAAAAAATATATATATCACTGTGGTAATTTAAAGAACATTCCTGAATCCAGGCCTCAATTACATGGACAATATGTGTTTTTTGGATTCTAAAAAGGGATATAATTGCACATGTGAAAACGAAAGAGTTTGGCTGGTGAAAGGTTTCAGGTTGGCAGTGCCTTTCAGAGTTCCTTTTGTGTTTTCTGTTAATCAAAAGAGTATTATCTGGGTTCAGGGGCTGTGGCTGTGGCTCAGTGGTAGAGTGCTTGCCTAGCATGCATGAGGCACTTTGCTCCCCGGCACCACATTAAAAAATAAATAAATAAATAAACAAAATAAAGCTATTATGTCCATCTACAACTAATTTATATAAATATACATATATATAATTTTAAGAGTATTATCTGGGTTCAAAGATAACTTCCTAAGAACAAGGCAATTTTTATGCCACCAACTTCCATGCACGTGGGTCCTATTAGTAACTGGATTTACCCTATAATACTATTTGCTATTGAATTTGACTGGCCAGTTTTCTCAAAGCCCATTTTGAACAGAGAATTTCTAAACCTGATTTTTAAAATCAAATTCTAAGAATATAGTTTTATTCATATCTATCTATGTGTGTATATGTGTGTGTATGTGTGTGTGTGTGTATGGACATACATTAGACACACAAAAAAGATTGAAAGGTGTTTACTGAGTATGGATGTCATTAAGTAAATAGGATACAATTCTTAAAACAGAAATGACCCATCAGGGTCATTTTAAGGCTTACCTCTGCAATTCTGTCTTAAGAACTGGGCCCCAGAAACAGCCACCCATCCATCAGGGCTCTATAGCCAGCAGAAAAGGCTATCTTGGGACAAGTTGGATCATCTGATGAGCGAGGAACAACAGCTGCTTTGGCAAGAGAATGAGAGACTCCAGACTGTGGTACAGAACACCAAAGCAGAGCTCACACACTCACGGGAGAAGGTAACTCCAAAGTCTGGCACATCATGGCAAATGTCTGAAAAGGATTAGTTTGATATGAAAATGAATGTTTGATATGATTGAAATGATTCTAGAGTACAGATTTGAGTAGCCTGTGAAAGAAGACTTATTTTAAGAATGTATCATTTATCATTTACTTACATATAATTTTAGCCAGATATGTTTATAAAATATTTTTTACATTTTTATAAGTAGTTCTATATTAAAATAAATCTGCAATTTTAATCCTGATATAAAAAATATAGACTCGTAGAAATTATGTTAACCATATATTTCTTATTCAAATTGGCTAGCTGCCCAGACCAAAAGTTACAAAAATGACAAAATTAGACTCAGATCTTATAGGTCTAAGTCCTTATAAGGAATTAGTTAAGACTCAGCATTTCAAGGTTAGAATGATTTTTAAAGATCTTTTTCAACCAACAAACTGATGCTTGAATTCCTTATCTCTGCTCCCAAGTTCACTGTTTATATTTGTGCTTCAGCAACTCTACTGAGGAGAAACTAGAGAGTCACAGAATTTCCTTTAGAATACCTGTTCTATGCAGCAACTGCTGTCACTGAAGCTGTGGTGGGGAACAAGATAGACATGGTCCCTGTCCTCATGGAACTTAATGGTGCAAATGTACTATTTCGGTTACAAGCAGTCTGATAGAGAATAAATGGGACTGTTCACTTCTGAAAGTTATACTCATGCCAGAGCCAAAGGGACTAGGACTGCTGTGTCTGTGTCCTTGACAGTCACATCACAATTTGACTCTTGGAGTCTTGATAGACCCAGAAGTTCCTTCTACCTTGTCTGATACTTACAATGTTGGGTTTATAGACCCAACAGATTTACCTAGAAAGGAGCTTTGGAAATCCATAAAAGTAAGCTTCAACGATTTGCAAGCACATGCCTGTAATCCCAGCATCTCAGGAGGCTGAGGCAGGAGGATCACGAGTTCAAAACCAGCCTCAGCAACTTAGTGAGGCCCTAAGCAACTCAGCAAGACCTTGTCTCTAAATAAAATATTTAAAAAAGGGCTGGGGATGTGGCTTAGTGGTTAAGTACTCCTAGGTTCAATCCCTGGTACCAAAAAAAAAAACAAAAAAAAAAAAACAGCTGGGCATGGTGGTGCACGCCTGTAATCCCAGCACTTGGGAGGCTGAGACAGGAGGATCATGAGTTCAAAGCCAGCCTCAGCAATGGCGAGGCACTTAGCAACTCAGTGAGACCCTGTCACTAATAAAATACAAAAAGGGGCTGGGGACGTGGCCCAGTGGTCAAGTGCCCCTGAGTTCAATCCCCAGTACCAAAAAAAAAAAATAAAGAATTGGCAAGCTAACTGAAAAACATTTTTTATCACTGTCATTTTGTTTTCTGATATGTGGTCAAGTTTGCTATCTTGCCTAGCTAGACTGATCTCCAACTCCTAGGCTCAAATGATCTTCCCACCTCAGCCTCCCCAAAGCTGGGACTATAGACACCCTACTAAGAAAAGACTTTTAATGCCACAGAATCCAAGTACTGAATTAAAACTTTACTTGTATATTTATTTTTTATTTTTCCTGGCTGCATGATTACATAACCATTTTTCCCTCTTAACATTTGTTCTTGCTAGGTTCGTCAGTTGGAATCCAGCCTTCTTCCCTCCAAGCACCAAAAACATCTAAACCCGTCAGGTACTGTGAAACCCACAGAGCAAGAAAAGTTGAATTTAAAGAGAGAATGTGATCAGTTTCAGAAAGAACGATCTCTTACTAATAAGAAGGTGAGTTTTGGAGAGTATATACTACATATATACCTGGGCTATTTCTTAGGACATGGCAGCTGATTTCTTCTTGAGGTGATGATACGAGATAGCACCAAAACCAAAAGACCAAGAGAGAAGCCGTACTGCCTTTCATAACATAATCTTGGATACAGCATACCATCATTTTTGCTGTTGTCTGTACATACACAGATTAGTCCTGATATGGTCTGGGAGGGGTCTACATGACAGATGCAGACTGTGAGGTGGGGACCATTGGGTGCCATCTTGGAAGCTGGCTACTACATGGCCAAACTTCTGTAGCACAGCTCCAGTTGCTTTCTATACTTTTCTCGTGGAGTTAGGATTTTAGATCATGTTTTTCTCATGATTTTTGTTATTTGTTTTTCTTTCTTTTCCTAAACTGAAACTCAGTTTTTTCTAATACCTTCTTCTTCCTAAAAACCATTTGTTTAAGGGGCTGGGGTTGTGGCTTAATGGTAGAGCGCTTGCCTAGCACATGTGAGGCACTGGGTTCAATCCTCAGCACCACATAAAAATAAATAAATAAAATAAAGGTATAAAAAAGAAGAGCCAATTGAACAGATGCCTATTTAAAAATTTTGCTTAAAATTATGGGAAGAGCCGGGAGCGGTGGCACATGCCTGTAATCCCGGCACTTGGGAGGCTGAGGCAGGAGGATCACAAGTTCAAAGCCAGCTTTAGCAATGCCGAGGCACTTAGCAACTCAGTGAGACCTTGTCTCTAATAAAATACAAAAAAGGGCTGGGGATGTAGCCCAGTGGTCAAGTGCCCCTGAGTTCAATCCCTGGTACCCCCTCAAAAAAATAAAATAGAATAAAAATTAAGAGAAGAATGAGCAATATCTTGTTATATTCATAATTTTTTAATTTGTGAAATTATGACCATTTGTAGTAAGAAAGTTAGTGTGCTAAATTGAAATATCATTTAATTTCAGTTACTTTCAAGTAAAGTTGTCAGAAAAAGAGTGGGTTTCATCTATCACCTCACCAAGGGAAAAGTCATAAGATGTGTTTTAAAATAACAAATATTAAATGGATCTAGAAATGTTAGCTGCTGTCCTCAGCTCTTTTTGATAGAAGTAAAAATCATCTAGAATAGTGTCATGTTTTCTACTTAGCAATCTTCTGAATCCCAGTGTCCTATAGCTTATTAGATTCTACTGTAGTAAGAGAATTCCAAAAGTGGATACTCATAAAAATCTTCTAATTTCATCTTTATAATTGAAAAAGGAATTAAAAAGGAATTATATAAATCAAGATTTATATACTCTTTCAAGAGAGTGATTTCCCCCACTGCAGATCTATAATAGAGGATCATTAAATCAACTGAGTAAAAAAATCAGCATTTTTTTCTTAATAAAATATACTAGGACATATCAGTATAGGGATCCTGGTAAGGATAATTACTATTTAATAAACATTTTCTTTTAGTGACATATACTAACAACTGTGCATGCACACGCATGCGTGCACACAAACACACATATGGGTGTGGATTTAAGGTTACAAAATAAAATGTATTTCTTAGAGTGGATGACACAGAGGTTTAAAATCTAACTGCCTTAAAGAATGTGTTGTATGTGAGAAGTAGTGATTAAACCTACATTATTGGGATTGCTCAGTGGTAGAGCACATGCCTAGCATGTGTGAGGCACTGGGTTCGCTCCTCAGCATCACATAAAAATAAATAAATAAAATAAAGGTATTGTGTCCATCTACAACTAAAACTATTTTTTTAAAAATACCTACATTGGGCTGGGATTGTGGCTCAGCGGCAGATCGCTCGCCTAGCACGTGCGCGGCCCGGGTTCGATCCTCAGCACCACATAAAAATAAAAACGCATTATGTACAACTAAAGCAAATAAATAAATATTTTAAAAATTATTAAAAAAATTTTTTTTTAAATTAAAAAAAAATACCTACATTGGGCTGGGGATATAGCTCAGTTGGTAGAGTGTTTGTCTCACATGCACAAGGCCCTAAGTTCAATCCCCAGCACTGCCAAAAAAAAAAAAAAAACTACATTACTTAAATTTTAGTTCAACTCAGATGATTAAAATATCAGCTTTGAACTGAATTGCATTGTTATTTTTCTTTGCTGAATTATCTTGACTTTTACCAAGAATCAAGATTTCTGACTTGATTCTGATACAAATTTATTAAAATGAAATAATAGAGCAATTCAGGTTTGTTTGCCTTTTTTTTTTTTTTTTAAGGAATTTTGTTTTTTAACAGGTTAATCAGGTGAATTCCCTTGAACGAGAATTAGAAACAATTCATTTGGAAAATGAAGGCCTGAAAAAGAAACAAGTGAAACTGGATGAGCAGCTACTGGAGGTAAATTTTTAAGCAAATGGCCTTAACTATGAAGAATATTTTAATCCATGAATGAGCCATTTGTTGGGAGAAACTAGACCTGGCATTGAATTCCTGTCCTGAAAATCTGAGTATACTTCCAAGCTGCAGTCTTTGATCTATCTTAGCAAGTTTAATAGATAATTTTGCTTAATTACATGATCAGGTAACTCCATACTGCTTTTCAGAATAGGAAATAATGTTAGCCTAAAATGCAAAGACCTGTACCTCAACAAATTCAATGGCAGGTTCTCTGCCTGATATTGGCCAATGGGCCTAGAGCTGTCAGCATCAGTGTGTATTTAACAGTGTCCTGATACTCCTGTATTGCACTAACAACCTCTTCAGTTAGGAAATTTATCTAGGGGCATTTGTAAGTTCATTTTTAAGAACTGCCATTGTAGGACTGGGGATGTAGCTCAGTGACAAAGCACTTTCCTAGTATGTGCAAGGCTCTGGGTTCACTCCCAGGCACTGGGGGGGGGGGGGGGGGGGGGAGCTGGGAAGAACTGCCATCGTTCATACTGCACTTATACCTCAGTACTGCCTTTTGGGAGGTACATCTGATAAATATAAAAATGTTTGGAAAACTTGTCAGCTTGGACATTGGATTCCAGTCAGTTTATCTTGTGATACATACTGCGTATCATTCTAGGATAGAAAACAACTTATACACAAGCCCTCCTTAATAAGTAAAACTTAGGCTGAGATATTTTGCATTGGGTAGATGAAAGTATTTCAATTAATCCAACATTTAGTTAACTGTACATTTTATGTAAGGTACAGAAGCATGCATAGAAAATATCTTTTTGTGCTCTTAAAAATTGTATAGAAATATTTTTAAGCCAGAATTATGGGACAGAAGAGAGATATTTAAATATTTTTCTATAAATCTGGATACATGCTAGCTGACTTTAAAAATTAATGCTTAGTTTTAAAATGTGGGAAATATGGGCAAACATATCACATTGACATTTAAATGACCACCGAGGTTTCTGGCAATTTTATGTTCTCTGATTTATCCACTAATAAGGAGATTAGTGAAATTATAAATAATGAAATCCAAACCATGTCTTCTGACAGCATATAATAAATGCACTCAAAACCTTGAGTTGCAGGCTACACTTAGATGTAGGTATTTTTTTCCTGACAAAATAATTATATATTCTAATGAATAAGATATCTGAAGCTAAGCCCAATGTGTCTGGTAATAAACTCAGAAGTAACAGGGTATACTTACTATGGTGATTACACCATTGGATGCTCTCCAAATGCTCTGCCAAGAGGCTGGATCTCCACCTGCTCCCCAAGCCTGGGAAGCCCCCTTATCTTTCAGTCCCACTTTATATTATTAGCCATCATAACAATTCCCCATCATTTTTTTTCCCCTGGTCAGTAGTAAATATTTGCTAATAAATAAGGAAAATTGATTGTTCTTGGCACTGGTACTAAATAAGGAAAAAGCATGAATGTTCTATTCAAACACTAAAGAGAACATTTTGTACACTCTTCTAATGAAACTTCCATTAGGAAATAAGAACTGTTAACTCTAGATTTATACAGATTGGATTTTTTAACAACTCTGTTGAGCTATAAATTCATGTATGATGTTCACATGTTTAAAGCAAATAGTTCAATGCTTTGGGGGTATGTTACCTTATTAATTTTTTAAACTGTGATAAATATGTACATAACATAAAATCTGCTGTTTTAACCAGTATTAAGTTTAAAATTCAATGGCATTAATTACATTCACAATGTTAAACAGCCACTTCCAAAACCTTTTCATCACTCTAAACAGAAACTCTAACCATTAAGCATTAACCATTCCCACTGTTGGCCTTATAAATTGGATTGTTGGAGTACAGTATTTATACATTAAGCCAGTTTGGAGGATATGACGTGGCTTTCACATCTTTTTTTTTTTTTTTTTTTTTTTTTAGCTTACCTGAGTGATTGGTGTAGTCCTTCCTCTCTGGCAGAGATTCTCACCTGGTGGGGTAAGGGGTGGTGAGCAGACAGGGAGATATGTCTACATCAGAGACACATCCGTGGTATCAGGGAATTTGAGCAAAGCTTTCTAGGCAATTCTGATCTGATCTGATGTATAAGTTCCCTTGGGGGAAAGTCTCTCTTCCTCTGTATATGCTAGTTGGAAAGTCTCTGATGTAATCCAATACATAGCCTACTCCAGTGTAATGAAAGTGTGCAAATTACTAGAGTAGAAGATGGAAGAATTAGGGCTAGAATTTGACTTCTACTCCAGGGATTTAACCAGATGAGGCAGCATTCAATAAACAATTTACTTTGAACATTCAAAAAAGAGGAGGGAGGTAGTACAGACCTTCTCAGCAGTTCTCAAGTCTGCTGTACACCACTGTAAGAGCCAACAACGTAGACAGTGGAACAAAAAATGTTGTAATTTAAATTCTATAAATTCTATATCTCCAGTGGCAAGGGTTTTAACATCAGATTTATTCCATACTAGACCTGGAATTTTTAAAATAGTTATAGTCAGATGGGTACAAGTAAAGGTGGCAAGGACTCACACACACACACACACACACACACACACACACACACACAACATACACACACAACACACAAAACCAACCAAATTATAACAATGAGGATGCAGTTGCAGAATTAGAGCTATTAAGACATTTTAATGTCTATAAAATTTACATAGAAAACTGTAAATGTAGCCCTTCATATGCTCTTTTTCATGAATATAACATAACCAAATGATACTGTTCCTTCTTTTATTAACTCTTACTTTTCTTCCTCCTTTTCTAACTCCTGTGATTTTTCTTTTGTTTGTTTTTGTCTATGGCTAACCTGTATCTAGAACTCAGTGGTTGGAAGTGGCAGAGAAGGGTGCAGTGCTCTGCCTGAGATAGTGTGTGAAGGTAGAACATTCTCTTTCAATGAACTTTCATAGCATGGGGACATCTCATTAAACTCTTTGTTCATGTAATCATTTCTGTTGACTATACCAGTGAATAAGTACTTCAGGGAAGAGCCAGTATTCATTTTCATTTTGTTTTAACTCTGGAATATGTCTCTGCATTTACATTAGGATTTTTATCAGTATTAAAAGCATTGTTATGAAGAAAATTATCCCACTTGTATAAAATCATGGGATCATAGTTCTCTATATTTTTTCATTCATGGAAATAAAGAGGTAGCTTTTCTGAATCTACAACTTAGAAGTATTTAAAAATGGGTAATGACCCACCTCATAAATTTAAAGAAATGGATAGTGGCTCTGAAGTTTCATCATAGCATTTAATTGTGGTTGAGTTTTAGAAGTCTTTTTACCCTCACTCAAGCCTGGAGGTGCTTCTTCTCATGCTGTTGCATGCCTTCCCTTGTGCCCTGTGTCTGTTATTTGTGTTGACAGATGTGAGGTGACATGCTCCATTTGCCAAAATGCAGTGCAGTCTCCCCCTTTTCCTCTCCCTAACTTTGATTCTCATGTTGATACACCATTTCCTCATTGTCTTGTACTCCAATTCCCACATGTTCTAGGATATGGCCTTATACCCCAGAATTGCCTGTCTTGTGCTATTTAAGGGTTTAACTACCTATTGATAAATGAAAGATGGGTTAAAATAATTTTAAGTGCAAGAAAAGATTCTTTAAAAATTTGTTTACATGGGGTTGGAAAATAGGTAGTCATTGAACATTTAAGAATCTTTATGAATGATAAGTAAAGTAGAACAAGCCTAAAGCATAATCACTTTTGCCCCTTATTTCCCTAGTCCAACTACAGTTTTTTTTTTTTTTTTTTTTTTAAGGAGGGTTATCAAACATTCTAGCATAAGAAAAATGAGATGGAATTCAGATGTGCTATATATTGTGCCCCAGACCCCCACAGTCACTCCAGATGAGGAAGTACTATTTCTTTTTTAAAGTCTAAAAATGTTGAGAAAGCCTGCTATTGATTATATTATGTCCTAAGCAAAATGGCTCTTCTCACTTACATATCTTTCAGGCTCATGTGCTATCTTGTTTCCAAGCTATGCGTGGGTGTGGGGCCATTAGCAAATTTACAGGCATCACTACTGCTTGACACATTCAAGGGCAGCTCTGTGATAGTAGGCACTGCTGCTGACCAGGCCTTTGCCCTTGTCCTTCAGATGCAGCACCTGAGGTCCACTGTGATGCTTAGCCCATCCCCTCACTGGGATCTGCAGCTGCTCCAGCAGCAAGCCTGTCCGATGGTGCCCAGGGAGCACTTTCTGCAGCTTCAACACCAGCTACTGCAAGCAGAAAGGAGAAACGAGCACCTACAGGAGGAACTTGACAACAGGACCTCCGAAACCAACACGCCACAGGTATGAAGCATTCTTTTCCTCTAGTAGTAACTCAGATCGCCTAATTAATTTTTACTTTTGAATGTTAAACCAGTTCAAAGGTGGGGAGAACAAACCTAAATCTACTATCAAAGAGTGACACCTTCCCTGTATCATAAATCCAGAGTTCTGCAGTGCTGGTTTTTGTTTTGTTTTTGCAGTACTACTTTCCAGCTCTATGCTTCTAAGATGTTCTGGGTCTCCTTTGCATACTTGTTGTAGAAGACAAAGCATCAGAATCACTTAGTATAGTGTACAATTGGCCATCATTCTCATCTCATGTCAAAAATGCTACAGAATGCAAGTGCAGCTCTAGGATTTACATTAGGAACAAAACATCCTTAGTTTTCCTATACCAGAGGGGTGGGGCCTGCCACCATTCATGGAATTTACAGGTGGGGGTGTTTCACAATTAAGGTAGAAAGTATAGTTGGTGACATATTTTTTTAGTTAATATGATTGATCTTTAAGCTCAATTTTTTTATGATCTAGTTTGAAAAACGATTTTTAAGAATAATAAAGATCTTCCCATTGCTTTTGAATTAGCCTTAATTGGGCTCACTATCAAATACCATCTTATATTACCTAGGTTTTCAAACAGATATTTCTCTTTTGTGCTTCATTCATAATCATGCTTTCTCAGAAGTTTTCTAACTGTTTGGTCTTGCCCATGTAGTTAATTCATAATTAGCAATAAAAAGAACAAATACTTTTCTGTGGAATTCTAAATTCCTCTGGCTTAGATGCACTTCTGTTTCCATACACCTTATCTCTCCATTAATGTTTGATAAGAAATCTCCCAACTCCTTCTTAATCCCTTCAGAGTAGCATGGCAAAGTTACCTGAGCACTATAGTTATCCATAGGAATAGTTGTTTTCCTCAACTACTAGTATATATATATATATCTGTGCTTTGTTAGGATTTTTTTATATTCCTGCTACCTATTCTTCTTAACAAAACTTTGAAGTTTGTGCTTTTCAGCTTCCCAGTATTAAAATTAAATTTGTGAATTAAAATTGCAATGGTAGATGCTTCAACTCTTCATTATATCATTGAACTATACAACCTTTACCTCCATTTCTAATGGACCATCTAAACCAAATGCTTTATTTGGCTAAGATTCTATCCATTGACTTTTCATACACACTATTTTCAAAGTATGCTCTTCCCAGCCCACCCACCCATATTTAAAAACTAAAAATATCCTTTTACTCCATTTGCTTCAGAATTAGACCAAAACTTAAAATTTTCATACCAAAAAAAAAACAAAAAAACAAACAAACAAAAAAAAAAAACAAGACCCAGCCAGATCAGAGGGTGCTGCTACTCTGACTAGATTGCCACTTCAGACTCTTTCATTTCCAATTGCTGAGCTGACACTAAGAATACAGAATATTATTGGAATCTGCACGTTATCTGTGTATGGAGTGATGTAATGTCTTCTGCCTTTGTGTTGCTTTGCTTGTGTGTGTAGTGTTAGTGTGTGTGCTTTGAAAAATTGTTTGCATCATAAATGTGTGAATTTAGACTCCCTAAGAATACATAATCTTGGCATCAGGGTGAAGTATACCACTTGCCTTCTTTCTCTAGGCCTTGCTACCGGAGCAGCGAGCAGTGCATGCAGATTCCTACAGAAGGATTGGGCACCTGTGAAAACTGGGCTGCTATTGATGGCATTTGTTACCATGGCAGACTCTCAAATGCACACACCCACACACGCATACACACCACACTAACAGAGGCATAAGCTGAGACATGGAATAAGTGCTCTTTAAAATTATTCTATTATGATTTTGACTGTTAAGTCTTTGCAGTATTATTTATTTATGTAGAAATGACAGATCTTGTGAATCAAATTCACAAATTTCTGCTTGTTACAAATCATCTTATTTATACCATTTAAAGAGAGTGGATTTAAGATTCTTGAAAGGATGTATTCTATATATTTTCTCATTCATAAGTTGTAATTATTTTTAACAAAAGGTACTACTTTTATATATGGAATTTGAAGAGAATCAGGGTTATTTATACTGTTTTGTATAAGATGTATAATACTTTTTTCCAGAAAAAAAGGAAAATTTTGGTGAAACAATAAAATAAATTTTAAATATATGCCTGCCTTTGTTTTTCCTCTTTTCCCCAACTCTTTTGCCATACTCTGTATACTTTGAATTTTCTGTAATTGTGGTTTTATATTTTGACTCTTTTTATGCAAGTGGAAATCAAGCATTTTTATTTGTATTTGAACTTTTAAAATAAACAGAACTTTTTAAAATTTGTTATTAGGCCTAGATGTTCAAGGCCCAATTTATTGAAAGTCAGTTTTTTGCATTAGACTTTTGCCTACTACAACTTTTATCTTCAAATTAGTCACATGAGTAAATTGCTTCTTTTATGATTAAATGCTAATTATTTAATATCCAAGCAAACTTTGGCTTTAACATATGTTTGGTCATTCTGAGTGTTTTTTAAAGTATACCTTTTTAAGAATATTTAAGTGCAGTCAGTGCATGGCATGGCACACACCTTTAATCCCAGCAACTGGCTGAAGCTGGAGGGTGGCAAGTTCAAGGACAACCTGGGCAACTTTGGGAGGTCCTGTCTCAAAATAAAATATAAAGGACTGGGGATGTAGCTCAGGGGTACAGTACCCCTAGGTTTAATCCCCAGTACTTTAAAAAATAATTTTTTAAAAAAGGAATGTTTAAGTTCCATTAGCCATTAATATCTGAACTATACTTCAAGATTTGAAGCACTTTTTGAAATCTGAACTTCCTTCTATGGACATTTTGAGGGGTGGGGGCCAGTGGAAGGGAGGGACAGTCAGTGAGACTCTAGTCTCTCTTTACATCACTCTGCTTTCCAAAACCCACACACCTAGCCCATCACTGTTGTGTGAGGAGAGGGAAAAAGTTAGGTTTCCTTTCCTACCCAATGGTTATATCTAGGAGTAGTCTGTGGAGAGAAGCTTCTTAATTTTCAATTTACTCTGATGATAAACCCATCTTCCAATCCAGATGTTTGTTTCACATTGACAAGTCAACAGATGACTAGAAAAACTGGCAGGAAGAGACGATTACTATGAAGAAAAAAACCCTAACACCCTCAAAAAAGCAATGAGTTATTTCTGAGGAAAACAGACATGTGTTGCAAGCTGATTGGAAACATTAAGCAACCCTGAATAAACTCAGTATTTGTTTTGTTGTCCAAGACCCACAGTATTGTAAAGACCCTAATCAGGATGGAAGTTGATCACCCTCTTTTAATTTATTTTGGATACCCATTTTACTATAGAAGAGGGGCACACAGATATTCAATTATGAGTTTTAAGAATTTTTCTTTTTATCAGGGGACAGTGGTACCACAGGTAAGATTCTTTGTTTTCTCTTTGATTCTTTCTCTGATAGGATTACTTTTCTGACATATGCAATCTATGCTGTGCTCAGAACTCCCCCATTTCATCAGAAATCCATCCTTCCTGTTTAAAAGGCAAAACATTGGCTGTACTTCCTCTAGGCATCTTGTGGGGAGAATAAACAACTAGTGCTTTAAAGGTAGCGTGGTTTCCAAATGATGATACACTCTTTTTTTCTTTTCTTCAGGGAAGCCAGGAACAGCTGGTAACTGTCATGGAGGAACGAATGATAGAAGTTGAACAGAAACTGAAACTGGTGAAAAGGCTTCTTCAAGAGAAAGTGAACCAGCTCAAAGAACAAGTGAGCCTCCCCAGCCCACATCTGTCCACCCACCCCACATTCCAGTTTTACATTCCTTTCTTGCCATTAACTTGCTAACTTGTGTTGTCTAATAAAGGCAAATTCTATAGATGTCTAGAAGAACTTAGGATTCACTCTCCCTCACACTGCCCCCAAAATGTGAATTCTATATTCTATATTTTCCCAAAAACTCTTCAAGGTATATGTTTGTCCACCTCAAGTTTAAAAAATGAATACTAGCTAATAGTGATTAACATGAATCTAAAGCATTCCTAATGAAGTACAGTGGCTCAAAATGAATACCTAATAGATCTTTTTCTGTCCAACATAAGCAATATGCCATTTAAACAAACAGAAAAATGATATTGGTAGATAATGAATGGAGCGTTAGCTTTCCTGTTCCCAATGGCTGCGGCAAGTTCAAAAAGTACCTCGTTGCCCCAAAAGGATGTGCCTTGTATAAAGCCTGGACCCCAAATTCCAGATCACTAAGAAGACTTATGCTTTCCACTTGCTGGTGGCAGAAGTGACCTCAGTGGTTAGAGGTTAGTTGTGCATCTACCAAAGAGCTACGCAAGGAGGGAGCTGGGAGCCGGTGGCTGATGCCTATAATCCCAGCAGCTCTGGAAGGCAGAGGCAGGAGGAGGCATGAGTTCAAAGTCAGCCTCAGCAAAAGTGAAGTGCTAAGCAACTCAGTGAGACCCTGTCTCTAAATAAAATACAAAATAGGTCTGGGGATGTGGCTCAGTGGTCGAGTGCCCCTGAATTCAATCCCTAAACCCCCTTCCCAGAAAAAAACCTATGCAAAGTGAACCACCTCCTAGGAAAGCATTATCAGCTTCTCTGGAAACCAAGATTGAGACAAACTGGGGCAGGGAAAATTGCCTAACTTGTTTTTCTAGATAAATAAAACCTGAAAATGATAACCCCAAGAGAGGATCTGGAAACAGGAATGTTCCTTGCCCTATATCTTAATGAACAGAGGAGAAAGGAAGTCTTATCAGTGAGCATTTTCCCATTCAATCCTTTAAATACTCATTCGTTCAACACATAGTTACTATGTGCCATGTCCTATTTGGGGCACTTGAGATGCATCAGTGAACAAAATTACATCCCATCCCATATGGAAGGTGAATTCTAACACACCTACAAGGTATCAAGCATTCCACCAAATGATAGGTTCAAAAATATATAAAATAGGGTCAGTCCTATTTCATTAGATGGGCACACAAGAGAAGAGGCACTTGATCAAACCCAGAGGTTGAAATAAAGCTCCCTGAAAGCCTTTTAAACCAAATCTTGAGGGTTGAGTGAGATTTGACCGAGTGAAGAACTGTGGAAAGGGCATTCTAGGCTGTGGGAGCATCATGGAGTTAGGTCATCATGTGAGGTGTGGATATCCATAGACACATAGATATTGCCAGTTCATACTGTCCTGGGAGAAAAGACTGGAGAGGACAGAAAGTGAGGGCCTCGCTTGGTATCCCAAGAGTGAATTTTATTCTGTAGGCCATGAAGAACCATTGTAGTGTTTCCTAAGGAAGGAAGGGAGGGAATAAGGAAAAAAGACAGGTGGTATTAGAATATTTCAATAGGGAATATGTTCTGAAATGCTAATATGTTATACCTGCCAGTCATCTAAATTATCATTGACCTTTGAAATGCTAATAATTTAGCCACTCTGTAGTTGGTCTTCATTCCCTTAAACCTTTATTCTTTAAGATGTCCTGCTTGAAATTGGGAGTCAAGTGAAGAGTTAAAAATGTAACATGGGAAAGGAGATTGAAGATATTAAATGAGCAAAAATAAAAGTATTCCATGTCTGCTAAAAAGTTTTCCCACCCCAACCTAGACGATATGTTCTAACCATAAGGATTAGAATATACCTTCTAGGCAAGGCCCCATGCAAAAAGGAAGGAGCTGAGGAAAAACAACTGCCAAAATTTCATCTCTGTTGTAATTTGTGAGCCAGTTTTTTAAATGAATAGTAGGTTGTAGTTATGAATGGAAAGCTTCAGACTTTACTGTTAAGAGTGGAGTTTAAGAAAATTCATTCATTACACCTCAAAAATTAAAGTTACAAAAATATTTGTGATATTTTTAAAAAATAAATAAAGGAATACATCTAATTTATTTGGGTGGGAAATGAGTTTCATTTTGGAGCCTTTGAACAGCAATCTACTCTATTAGTAACTTCTACAACATGCAAAGAGACAGCTTGGAAAAAGTGGGTTTGCTCTACTTGTTTCCCTGATGCTGAATCTGATGTTAAAGCTATACTGTAAAAGAACAGAATGTAACTGGCAGGCATGATTTGCATCTATCCTGATGCCAGACCTTAAATTTAAAAGATTAATTACAGAAATGGAATCACAGTGTTTCTGGTTCTGTTTCTAGCTCTGCAAGAATACTAAAGCCGATGCAATGGTGAAGGATTTGTATGTTGAAAATGCCCAGCTGCTGAAAGCTCTAGAAATGACTGAACAGCGACAGAAAACAGCAGAGAAGAAAAATTACCTCCTAGAAGAGAAGATTGCCAGCCTCAGTAATATAGTCAGGAACCTGACACCAGCACCATTGACTTCTACTCCTCCCTTGAGGTCATAGCCACACCAAAGGATGCACTCGTTTTTGTGCACTTTACTGAAGGAGATGGAACATTTCAGTAGTATCTCTTAACTCTCTTAAAAAAAAAAAAAAAAAAAAAAAAAAAAAAAACTTTAATGGCTTAAAATTAAGCCTACCCTAAATTTTCCAGCAACAGATTTGGAGTCTATTCATTTTAACAAGTTTTTCTGAAAAGACCCTATGGGAGTTCCAAACAATCACATATTTCACTGTTTAAATTCAACACTTACAAATAATTTATTTTTTAAGTATTCTAGTAGGTACCAAGAAAGTGAATATATGAAAACAATTTAAGAAAGTTTAAGTCCCACTTTTCAATGTGTTTTTTTAATCACTATTGTATGCCAATATGTATACATATAAGGCCCATATATTTCAGACCTTATTAGAATGGTTATTAAGGACTTTATTTAAAAACAAATTTAGGTGTTGCACATTTAAATACTGAAAAGTCTTTCTGCTTGTAATAGTTTTGGTTCTTCGAATTAATTGGTAGACTGTGATTCTATTTTGATAGGAAGGCTGAGCTCAGTAACTGAGACCAGAAAAGCCCAAGTCCATAGAGCTCTACCTTCTTCCACTTACTATTACTACTCTTGCTGTACGAGAGGTTTAGAACTAATTTACTCAACTGCACTCTTAACTAATGATGAAGCTTTACTTTCTTTAAACAGTCTTTTTCTTCCTCTTCTTAGAAGTTTCATTTGGGCCCTTACTTGCTAAGAAATGGATAAAGCCACATTCTTAAAGCATTTGAACTATAGGGAAAGCACTGAACAAACCACTTTGGACCACACAGTCACTTTTGGAGGAGGGATATGCAGTCCATGTGAGTTTTCCTATCTCAAAAGTCTTGGAGGTCATGGACTTGTCTGTGAGGTTGCCTCAAGAACTCAGGGAACATTTCTTTAAACTGTCTTCCTGAACTACTGCCAGGCCTCTCAAAGAATTTGAGATGTATAAACCATGTGACCTTATTTATTTGTCTTTCATATATTTCCAGCCATAGGGTTTTCATTGTACATTTTGTGCATTTAAATGTTTGAAAAAGGCCTTGATTTTAGAGTTAAAAACCTTTTCCAACTTATAGGAGAGTTGTTATTATTTGTTTAATATAGGTCAAAATGTCCATGCTTCTTACTCTTCTATACCTCAAATCTGATCCTAAGAATTCCTTACTGTGGTAAGTACTGGCATGCCATCTGAAGCAAAGGAGCACCAAACAGGGCTTCCTATTCTTTCTCAAGATCAGAACTTATGGAACAGTCAACATTTGAGACTGGATAACATCCCCACCGCCTCCAATTTAAATCTTTGCTTCTAGCCTACTTCCTCCAGAGGATGGTGGAAGCCTTACAAGGTGCAGAATGCTACCAAAGCTCATCACAGCCACCTACTTGTCTTCATGGGAGAGTAATGAAATCAGAAATTTTCACTTTGATCTATTTTAGAAGGGTCCTTCTATTTACAAGGAGTATAACAGAAATCAAACACTGCTTTATAAGCAGAAACACGAGATAAAGCCAACTACTAAGAAGTCATATAATGCCAGAAATTCAATCTCAACAAAATAATTTCCATCAAGGAACTTCAGAGATCCTCAGGGGCTAACCACCTATCAGTCCCACCTGCCAGCCCAGAAGTCCTCACTACCAGGCCCCTGAAGAGGTGCTGCTACTCACTGGACTAGGAGTTCACACTGGTGAAGAGGAACTTTCAGGATTTGCATACTCTCATAGGAAAGTCCTGATTTCCCCCTGGAAAAAGAATTTTAATCCTTCCCTATTATATGCTTCCAAACATTTGACATCTGCTATCATGCCTTCCCTAAATCTTTCCTCGCCAGTGCAGATATTCTCAGTAAACTCAAGTACTTGTGTGGCACTAGCTTTAACAGAAAATTTTTCACTTAAAACTGTGGATTGGCCTAGGCTGAGGTCAACAATAAACCAAGCATCTGTGGTGTGTTTATGTACATGCTTCAAGTTACTGAAGGAACCACTGGAACCAGACACCATGCATATTTCTCAAACAGCCAACTTAGCATGTGGTCACATTTGTATTTTTTATTTTTATTTTTTACATTATGAAAAGTATAGGTTAATTTGTTTCCTATAAATTTGTATTTATGTGTATATAAAATGTTGTATGATTAATGTAAATATCACTTGGGAAAGTTTTAGACTACACATAGAATCCCCTTATCCAAAATGCAAATACAAAATATTTAATCCAAAATCAGATGCAAATAAATTTAGCCAACATATAGGAACTTAATTTCTTGCTTTGCCATACCTACAAAATTGAAAAAAAAAAAAAAGTTGAATATAAGAAACATCAGGGATACCTTAAATTTATACATGTGTGACAGTTTATTTTTGAGAATTTTTGAGAAAGTTTAGAGTGGGAGTTTTAAAAGATTATTTATGATATAACTTAGAGTTTAAACAGAATTTCAAAGAGATTAAATGTAAACTTCAAATTATGTTTGGATATTGTTAGCAGATTTTTTTTTTAAGCTACTGGGGATTTAAGCCAGGGGCACTTCACCACTCAGCTACATGCCCAGCCCTTTTTATTTCTTATTTTGAGAAGTGTCTCACTGAGTTGCTTAGGGTCTTGCTAAGTTACTGAGGCAGGCCTCAACTGTGTGATCCTCTGTGCCTCTGGAGCCACTGGGATTACAAATGTTACCCACTGTGCCCATCTGCTTTTAGACTTCTTAATGGCACTCTTCATAATCACAAGTTATGTATTTTATAGGCATTCAGCTGCTTTTTAATTTAAAGCACTGGTTTTTAAACTTTATTTTTATCTAAGTACAGTTATTTAAAATAGTCTTACAAGACTAGATCTTCATTTTAAAGGGAATCAAGTTTACCTTGGGGATAATACATTACACTAAGAAAAGGAAACTGTGGGTAGTAAAACCTTCATTATCCTATTTTGCTTTCTTCTGCTTTTTAAAAGCCTGAACTCAAGCTCAAATCTGTGAAAGGAGAGAAGTAGAGGGGAGGGGTAGAACCAACCACAGCATTTTGTTTTATTTATTTTTCTAAGACTCTTACTAAATATAGACTTTGAAAGTTGTTTCAAATGTGAATCCTTCCCAGAAGTATCAGTGTACTATTGATATATTCATCAGCACATTTTACATAAATAGGCTTTTGAGGTATAGAAAGAGATTTAATGGGTCTAGTATTTCAATAATGCACCAATACCTAAATCAGGTATTGTTTTGAGGGGAAAAAATTGTTTTAATGAAATAAGGTGTTTTTTTTTTTTTTTTTTTTGACAGATTTAGGCTTTTTAACACATGGAAAACAAATTGTGATTTCTCTTTTTATTTTGCCAAATGAAGAAAAAGAAATGTGTAGCTATTGTCAGCATCTTTAAAGTTATTCCAAATCAAGGCAAGTCTAAGTGCTTTGCAATACTGTACTATTAAGCAAGTCATGTTTTGAATGGATGTAATGAATGACTCTTTCAAATAATGTAATTATACAAGTAATGCCAAAAACCAAGTCAAAGCCTAACAACCAAAGTACTCACATTTAAAATATATTCATTATATCTTGTTTGTTTGGACCTATGTGAACATCTCAGCACTGTAAAATAATTTTGGCTTTATGGCATAAAGTTTTGTGGATAACAAGTCAAAGCTTTTTGCTTCTCAGCTTTTTAAAATGATACAAATCGATTTATTCTCACTGGGGAGACACTATCACAGCATGGTTTAAGAGAGCATTGGTTTTAGATGAGTTCATCTAAAATCTGTAGAACTCTCTTCCAACAAAGATCAGTGTGTGTGTTTTATACGAGCTTTGTATATTTCATCATAGCCATTCTATCCTAGAAAGATTTTAATGTGAGCTTAAAATGTAAATAAATAATTTTACAAATATACTTGTTGTTTTATATCTACCCTGAACTTTCATAAACAGTTTCAATGTGTTTATCCTTGGTCTTGAGCATGAACGCATCAAAATATCACACTAAACACTTTCTACAAATGCCAAAATCCAGACCCTGCTCCAGATGTGCTAAACTGGAATCTTTGTTTTAATACAATTCCCAAGTGATGTGTTTGTGATTTGGAGCATTGAGACTATGTTACTGTCCAAGAAGTGATGGCAGTTTGGGGTCCCAATATACTGTGGTAGTGTATATTCCCTAGCAGAATTCTGACTTGACCTCAGGCCAGGGCCTACTTGGGATTTTGGATGTTTCAGATCAGAGGTGGCTTTATTTCACTTTGCCATCATTATGGATGGGTGGTTTGGACTTTGTTAATTCAGCTGCTCATGAGTGATGAGATAGATGTAATTACAGATACAAAAGTTAACCTGAGGGGCTGGGGTTGTAGCTCAGTGCAGAGTGCTTGCCTCACAAGTATGAGGCACAGGGTTTGATCCTCAGCACCACATAAACAAATAAAATAAAAACATGCTGTTCATCTACAACTACAAAAAAAAAAAAAATTTTTTAAGTTAACCTGAAGGTGTGTTGTTAATATGCTGACTGCTGATGTGGAATGGAAATGTCAGCCAAACTAGACTCATCTCAGGAACTCTTTTATTTGTTTTCAAAGATTTCATGTCAACCTTACGCTACCTTTATGAGGCAGGAACTACTATCCTCACTTTACAGATGAGAAAACTGAAGTTTAGCAAATTTGTAGTTTCCTGAAAGCCACGGTGCCAGCTAAGTACTGGACTCGGGACTCATAGTCCAGGTTTGTCTGTTAATGTGCTGCAGTATTTGGATCAGCTCCTATTTCTAGCAGAACATTTCATCAGTGTTGATTCATGTACACTGGGCTCTCAAGAAAAATTTAAACATTCCTGTGAGTGGCGGTGGGGGACAATCCAAGATGGTAAAATAGATGTACCCAGCACTCACTTCTACCTCCACAAAGGAGAACTAAAGCTAACAAGTATATAGCTACATTTCAAGGTGAGTGACCATGGGAGAACTTGAAGTCAGCGAGAGAGACCAGAACCTTCTAAGATTCAGAGATCTGGGATAACAGTATAGAAAGAAACAAAATATCCAGCATCTGCCACCCGGCTTCACAGCCAGGGAAGGGAGAGTCTCCCCTTCACAGGGATAAGGGTGAAAGAGAATCCCAGAAAACTCCATCAATGCAGATGTTGGCAATTTTAGATACCAGAAAGTTACACAATCCTCACAGGCTGGCAGCCCATTTAGATAAGTAACATGAAAACTGCACAATAGCCTTGCTTTGGAAAAGGACCTCACATCACCTGCCAGTGGCCTAGAGCCATCTTGAAAAGTGAGCTATTGTCTGAGTTTGGACTGTACAGGGGTCAGAAACTCCCACACAGTCCCATCTCTGACTTCATAGACATTCCACCACACTGGCTTGAGGGTTGCCTGCCTTGTGAACCTAACTTGACCCAGCAGTGACCTAAGCCATCTGGGTGGCCTGCAATGCAGGGTGGGTGTTTTGATGCAAAACGGAATGGAAAGCACCACCCTTGAGAACAAGATCACATTCATTGAGGGCAGTGCCAGAAGTGAAGGCAGTCACCCACACAGTTCCTGCCACGGCTTCCCCTGCACCTCACTCAGGCTTCTCTTACTGACAGGGCAGGGAGGGAACACAATGGTTTCCACTGCCCTGCCCATAGGAGCATGCTTAGGAAGACCTGCGCAATGCTCATGGCTCCAGCTGCCAACCTGCCCCCAAGTACAAGCTACTGCTGCAGTAGTGATGGGAAGGAGCCCCAGATTCTGCCATCCCCTCACCCCTGGCACATGTGGTCAGAGGGCCAAGAGGACTTTGCCTATTGACAGCCACTGTCCAACTCCTGGGCATGCACTGCCACTGGCAAAGAGGAACGTAATAGTTCCCACTGCCACCCTTCCCCCACATCCACTGCTATCAGGACTGGGTGTGAGGAACCCAGGAGGGGTACTGTGGTTCCTACCACACCTCTTGGCATCTGGATCCCCACCACTGACTGTTCAAAGGACAATGCTTCAGGTCCATCACCACTGCTGGGACTGGCAATCGCAGAGTTATGTAATAGTAGTAGCATAGTTAACCTCAGTGGTGCCTAAGGAAATCAGAGGTAACTGTGGACTTTATGGGCTACTAATCCTGTTGTCAAAGTAGTCATACAGTGAGTACCCCATACCCACTACTATCTGTAGCACACCTGCCTGAATGGCTAGAGTGTCCACACTTTTGTGTAGCTGCAAGGACAGTGGGTCTTACTCTACCATAGTACACATCATGCCCAAAGTCATTAATCATAGCCAAAGAAGCTATAGGGAGACTACACTATGGCACCTGGCTAGAAATAAAGCCAACATTGCATAACAAACCAACACCCCTAGACATATTGCCAAGAGAAATCTGCTTGCTAAGGCCACCCCACAAAAGTGGTAGAGATACCTGATCTACCAGATGTGAAAATCTCAACACAAAAATGCAAGAAATATGAAAAAAACAAGGTAATGTCATGCCTCCAAAAGAACATAATAATTAACAACAGATTCCCAGAGAGATCAATATGGATAAAGGTCTGATCAAGAATTTAAAAGAATTATTAAAAAAAAAAAAAAAAACTCAAGGAGACCAAACAGAATACAAATAAACAGTTAAAGAAAACTAACTACACAATGTAGGATATGAAAGAGAAATTCGGCAAAGATAGATTTTGAAAAAGAACCAAATAGAAATCTTGGAAATGGAAAGATCAATAATTCAAAAAGTACAGTTGAAAGCCTTAACAACAGATCAGATCAACTGTGAAAGGCAAATGAACACACGCTGGGACCACCGTGTAGAAAAGGGGTTTATTAACGGGCCCCTAATGGCCGGTGGGGACCCACTGACACATGGAGGGGGAAGGAAAACCAGCGGGAGGAGAGGAGACTGGCGACAAAAAGAAAAGAAGAAAAAGGGGAAGTTTCAGTCCGGAGAAGGCTTAAGTAGCGAACAGGTGGTCAGAGGGAACCCCCCCAAAGGGACCCCCAATTCCATAGGCTGCCAGGGATCTAAAGAGGAACACGTGTGTTCTAATTGGCTCAGTAAGGCACCTGAGGTTTGGCTGGTGGCATGTCCAGTTTGAGGCACTTGGGAGGTGTGTCTTGTCTTAAGGTACCTGGGAGGTGTGGCCTGGTTAGGCTACCTGGGAGGTGTGGCCTGTCCACCCGGAATCTAACAAACTGGAAGAAAGAACTTAAAGACAAGTCTTTTGAAATAACCTAGTCACACACATTAACTGAATAAATAGCAACATTGCTGGAATACCCAAAAGTGAGGAGAGAAAAAGCTAATGGCATAGAAAACCCATTCAATGAAATAGTAGCATAAAACTTCCCTCATCTTGGGAAAAATATGGACATCCAAGTAGGCTTACAGGATTCCATATTAAACTGTCAAAAGTATAAGACAAAGAAAAAAATCTAAAATCTGCAAGAGAAAAGCTCCAAGTCACATTTTAGAGTATCCTCATTAGACTAATAGAGATCTCTCAGCAGAAATTGTATAGGCCAGGAGGGAATGGAATTACATATTCAAGTCCTGAAACAAAATTGCTGCCAACCAAGAATAATATGCCCAGCAAGGCCACCCTTCAGAAATAAAGCAGAAATAAAGTTTTCCCAAGAGAAGGAAAAACAGGTAATTCATGGTCACCAGACCAACCTTACAAATGATGTATGAGGAAGTCTTACATCCAACAGTGAAAGAAAGATAGCTACCATCATGAAAGCATGTGAAAGTACAATCCCACTGAATTAGATAAACAAATAGAAAATAATCAAAACCCATCAATATAGTGAATCATCAAACCACAAATATGAACAAGAGAGAAATAAAAGATCAAATAATACTTAAAAACAACTAAAAGAAAATAAACAAAATGGGAAGAGTAAATCCTTATCTATCAATAATAACCTTGAACATAAACAGACTAAATTCTCTAATTAAAAGATACAGACTGGCAAGACAAGGATGTTCACTATGTAATGATCAAGGGAACAATTTAACACAAAGATAGAATAAATGTAAATCTATATGCTCCCAGTGTCAGAGCACCCAATTTTATAAAAACAAACATTACATGAAGTGAAAGGCTTCAATACAATAATAGTGGGTGAAAGAAAAGTGGTGCAGGACTGATCACACACACACACCTGGGATAAGAAGCAGGTTTATTGTCAGGAGCCTGATAAGGCTCCTCTGCACAGAGAGGGACAGCAGCAGCAAGGAGGAAGGGAGAGCAGCAGCAAACTCCCGCTTGAATGTTACCTTTTATAGGCTAGAATCATGCCTGTGCACTAGGGGCGGGTTTAGTCTTGACTGACATAGTAAGCATCCCCTGATATCGTGGAAGACAAGTTTGTTTCTTGGGAACAGAGACAGGCAGTTTTCCTATCTCTCAGAAGGGGAAATAAGGAAACAGGCATGTTCCTTTATCTTCTCAAGGAGAGAACTGGGAAACCAGTACATCCGTACATCCTCATCTCAGGGGCTGGTAATTTGTCTCCTATCTCTCAATGAGAGAACAGGGAGAAACCAGCACATCTCCAGGCCGGTAGGTTTTATCTCAGGCTAGTTTCTATTTCTTGGGAATAAGTACAGAATTCATAAAGTGGGGGTGGGGGAAAGGAAGATAGCTGCAATTATGCAAACAATGGGGGATTTCAATACCCATTTTCATTAAGGAACAGACCATAAGGACAAAAAACCTCAACAAAGAAACAAACTATATTATAAATCTAATGAATTTAGACATTTACAGAACATGCGGACAGCTTCAGACTACACATCCTTAAACATGAAACATTCTTTAGAATAGATCATTTATTAGGATATAGAACAAGTCTTAACAAATTTGAAAAATACAATTTTCTGTATCTTTTCTGATCTCAATGAAATAAAACTAGAAGTCAAAAACTAAGGAAATTTTTGAAATTATACTAATACATAGAGACCGAACAACACCTTTTGAATGAAAAATGGATCATTGAAGAAATCAAAAAGAAAATTTTAAACTATCTCAAGAAAAATAAAAATGGAAACATAACATACTAAAATTTAAGGGATACAGCAAAGGTAGTAATAAGATGGAAATATATGGCAATAAGTGCCTGCATTTAAAAAAAAAAAATTTCAAATAAACTGATAAGGCATATCAAGGATTTAGAAAAGAAAGAAGAAACCAACCCCAACATAGTAGAAGAAAGATTAGAACAGAAATAAATAAACTAAAAAATATATATATGTGAAAGATCAGCATAACAAAGACTTTGTTTTTTTTAAAGACAAACAAAAATCAACAAACGTTTAGACAGACCAATATCCCTCATGAACATAGATATAAATGCTCTCAACCAAATACTAGCAAATCAAATTCCACAGCACATCAAAAATACCATTCACCATACTCAAGTGGGTTACCTTTCAGGAATGCAAGAATGTTTAAACATACACAAATCAGTATCACATTTACAAAATGAAGGATTGGGACTGAGGCTGTGGCTCAGTGGTAGAGCGCTTGCCTAGCATGCGTGAGGCACTGGGTTCGATCCACGGCACCACATAAAAATAAACAAAAAATGAAGGATAAAAATTATATGATCATCAATAGATGCAGAAAAGCATTCAATGAAATTCAACATTTCTTCACACACACAAAAAAAATTGCTCAGCAAATTAAGTATAGAAGTTTCAGACCTCAACATAACAAAGGCTGCATGTATATGACAAACCCACAGAAAACATCAAACTGAAGGAAAAACTGAAAGCATTTCCTCTAAAATCAGAAACAAGACCTGGGTGTCAACTCTCATCGCTATTATTCAATATAGTACTAGAAGTTTCAGCCAGAGCAAATAAGAGAAATAAGACATAATTAGGGAGGAAGTCAAACTATCCCTGTTTGTAGATTATATAATTCTCTATGTAGAAAATCCTAAAGATTTCACACACACACACACACACACACACACAAAAATATATATATATTAGAACTGATAAACAAACTCAGCAAAGTGGCAGGTCACAAAAATCAACATACAGAAATCAGTAGCTTTTGTATACAATAATTAATTCATGGAGAAAAAAAATCATTAAAGAAATCCACTCACAATAGCTACTATTACTACTGCTACTACTGCCATTACTACTACTACTGCTACTACTCACACAAAGAAAGTGAAAGAGGAGTTTCAAGATGGCAGAATAGAGGAGGTCACTTTCCTGGCTGCTCTGTGGTGTGAAACCATGAAAGCAGACAGGCAGTTTCTCAGCAAAGTAGGTGGAAAAAGGGGGAGCTTTATTGGGGATTAATACTGGACATTCAAAATGATCAACAGATTGGAGACTCAGAAGGTTGGATATAATAAGCAAAAAATCCCCAATGCCACTGCTGCTCCTAACAGTGATGATGCAAGCTAGAGTGGTTCCCCAGTGAGCAAATGGGAAGGATAGCGAATTAAAGGAGCATGCATTTTTAGGAGGCCTGTGGTGTATCTGGGTATGGACAAATCAGAAATCAAAGATGCTGCTGGACTAACCTGAAAGACGTGCTGCACAATATTCTAGTGTAGGAAAGAAACCACACGACTCCCAGCTGCCTGAAAAGTACAGAGGAAGTAGCCATTTTGCAGCTTCAGCTCAGGGCCAGCAGGTGGGGGAGCCAATTCCTGGCAAACCAAATGTGGGGCCAAAATACAGGCATGGCAAACCCACACTGAATGCCATAGACAGTGCCTAAGTGACCAGGAGAAAATCAAACACAGAAAGGGGTTTACACAGGGGAATACAGGTCGTGGAAACCCACCTGAGGCCCCCAACCCCTTAAGTTCAGAGGCTCACAGGACCAGCTGGGAGAGATGTACCTTGCCGGGAATTCAAAAGAACAGGGGTGGGAGTGATTGAGTTTGGAGATTGAACCCAAGAGACCAGGAAACATGGGATCCGTGGGTGATGGAGGGGACTAAGGATTGGCTCCTCCACCACATGAGTAGAACCCAGGGGAGATCCCTGGGGTGCCATCTCCTAGTACACAACTTGGCCCTGCTGGTGTGCTGATTTAAAATCTTCAAACAAATTGCCCTTAAATGAAGAACCTGGAGCCAACCTAAGCAAAAACCCCAGCTTCAGGAACTCAGCTTACAGGATTTCCTCTCATACTCTAGCAACCCCACCCTTGAGGAGAAGCAGACATCACACTCTAGTCCACCCCACCTAACAATGCTGAGAAAGGAAGCTGAGAATTTTCTGAACTCCAAAGGAAGCATTAAATTTTTATCAAGATTTTTTTTTCTGTATTTAATTGTGATCTGAATGGTTCATGGACACTTATACATGTTTGCTTCTATTTTCCCATTTCTAGAATTTTTTGAAGGCAGTTATTTTTTATGAATCAGTATTTTGAGGACTAAAATATTTAAATAGTATATTTTGGTTCCATTTTGTATTTATTTTTATTTTATTTTTTGAATTTTAATTATATATATTTTTTCTCACTTATCTGTTTCCCTTGATTCTCTTTTTTCCTGCTAACATTGAAATACTATTGTTCTCTTTCACTCTTGCTTTTTTACATCTATTTTCTCTCTAATCCCTCATAATCATCACATGCTACATCTCTTCTGTTCTCTCCCTGTTCAATATTTGAAAGTGTAAGCACTTTTGCAAACTTATTGTTATTACTGTGTGAAATAACCAATCACATCATTCCTATTTATTATGACAAATAACATTGCAGATGTCATAGCAGGAACTATTTGGCTTAATGCTATGTAGATTTGTATTGGTTGTTATTATTTATCTGCCCCTAAACAGTGAGGTACTAGAAACCTTCAGAGACATTATAAGTACACAGGATAGAAACTACTGCCCCAGATTCATAGTGTTAGATGGGTAAACACACAAAAACATGAAGAAACAAGGGGAAAAAACTCATCCCAAACAAACAAAGATACTTCAATAACAGAATCCATGGACACCACAGTGGAAGAAATGTCAGTCAGAGAAGGAGTTTAGAATGTACATAGTTAAACTAATCTGGAAGTTAAAGGATGAAATTAGAGAGAAAATACAGGAAGTGAAAAATCACTTCAATAAAGAAATAGAGATTCTGAAGAAAAAAAAAATCAAGCAGAAATCTTGAAATGAAGGAATCAGTAAACCAAATTAAAAATTCAATGGAAAGTGTCACCAGCAGACTAGACCACTTGGAAGTAGAGTTTCAAGCAATAAAGACAAAATATATAAACTTGAAAATAAAGTTGATCATGGAGAAAAGATGTTAAAAACCATGAAGAGAATTTCCAAGAATTATGGGAAAACATGAAGACCAAACTTAAGAGTTATCAGGATAGATGAAGAAGCTGAGATACAAACCAAAGGAATACACAATATTTTCAATGATATAATATCAGAAAATATTCCAAATCTAAAGAATGAAATGGAAAATCAAGTACATCAGACTTATAGGACCTCAAGTATATAAAACTACAATAGACCCACACAAAGGCAAATTATTATGAAAATGCCTAACATACAGAACAAGGATAGAATTTTAAAGGCTGCCAGAGAAAAATGACATGTCACACTTAGAGGGAAATCAATTCGGATCTCAGCTAATTTCTCAATCCAGATCTTTAAAACTAGGAGGTCTTGGAATAATATATACCAAGTTCTGAAAGAAAATGGATACCAGCCAAGAATACTACACTCCACAAATTAAGCTTCAGAATTGATGATGAAATAAAAACTTTCCACAATAAACAAAACTTCAAAGAATTCACAACTAGAAAGCCTGCTCTACAAAGCATACTCCATAAGATATTTCATGAAGAAGAAATGAAAAATAAAAGTGAAAAACAGAAAAGGGAAGAACTATACTAGAAGAATGGCCAATCAAAGGAGAAGCTAACTTAAATAAATAAAAAATGACAGGGAATAAAATCATAAATAAATAACATTGAATATAAATGGCCTAAAATCATCAATCAAAAGACATAAACTGGAAGTTTGGATTAAAAAACAAGACCCAACAGTATGCTGTCTCCTAGAGACTCACCTTGTAGGCAAAGACACTCACAGGCTGAAGATAAAAGGAGGGGGGAAAATATGTCATTCACACAGATCTCATAAATAGGCAGAGGTTTCTATCCTCATATCAGATACAGTGGACTTCATGCCAAAGTTAATCAGAAGGGACGAAGAAGGTCATTTCATACTATTTAAAGGAACTATACATCAACAAGACATAACAATCATAAATATTTATGCCCCAAACCATGGAGCATCTACATACATCAGGTAAACCCTTCTCATTTTCAAGAACAAATAGACTTATGGAAAGCAGTATGGAGATTCCTTGGAAAACTGGGAATGAAAGCACCTTATGACCCAACTATCCAACTCCTTGGTCTATATTCAAAGGACTTAAAAACAGCATACTACAGGGACACAGCCACATCAATGTTTATAGCAGCACAATTCACAATAGCTAAACTATGGAACCAACCTAGATGCCCTTCAGTAGATGAATGGATAAAGAAAATGTGGTATATATACACAATGGAGTATTACTCAGAAATAAAAGAGAATAAAATCATGGCATTCGCAGGTAAATGGATGAAGTTGGAGAATATATAATGCTAAGTGAAGTTAGCCAATCCCAAAAATCCAAATGCCAAATCTTTTCTCTGATATAAGGAGGCTGATTCACAGTGGGGTTGGGACGGGGAGCATAGGAGGATTAGAGGAACACTAGAATGGCCAATGGGTAGGGAGGAGAAGAGAGAAGGCAAAGGGGTGAAGATGAAAAAAGATGGTAGTATGAGATAGATAGCATTACCCTAAGAGCATGTATGAAGTCACGAATGGTGTGAATATACTTTGCATGCAACTAGAGATATGTAAAAATGTGCTCTATAAGTATAATATGAAATGTAATGCATTCTGCTGTCATTTATAACAACTTAGAATAAAAAATAAATTAAAAAAAGAACAAATAGACCACAACACAATAAAACTGGGTGACTTTAACATGCCTCTCTCATCACTGGATAGATCCTCCAAACAAAAGCTAAATAAAGAAGTTATAGAACTAAAAAATACAATTGATTATCTAGACTTAATGGACACATATAAAATATTTCATCCATCAAGGACTGAATACACTTTCTTTTCAGCAGCACATGGATCCTTCTCTAAAATAGACCATATCTTAGGCCACAAAGCAACTCTTAGCAAACACACACACACACACACACACACACACACACACACACACACACACAAAATAGAGATAATACCTTGCATTCTATCAGATTGTAATGGAATAAAATTAGAAATCAACAAGATAATAAAAAATGATTCTACTTTAACATCTGGAGACTAAATAATATGCTATTAATGACCAATGGCTAGCAGAAGAAATCAAGGATAAAATTTAAAAATATTTAGAAGTAAATGAAAATAGTGATACAACATTTCAAAATCTCTGGGACACTATTAAGGCAGTGCTAAGAGTAAAGTTCAATGCATTGAGTTCATTCATTAAAGAATAGAAAGAAAACAAATAAATAACCTAATTACATCTTAAAGCCTAGAAAAATAAAAATAAATCAATACCAAAAGCAGTAGGTGACAGGAAATAATTAAAATCAGAGCCAAAAATCAATGAAATTGAAACAAAAGAAACCATCTGAAAAATTGCCAAAACAAAACATTGGTTCTTTGAAAAACTAAATAACATTGATAAACCCTTAGCCAAGCTAACCAAGAGAAAGAGAGAAAACTCAAACTACTAAAGCTCATGACGAAAAACTAAATATCACAATGGACAGTACTGAAATACAGATGGTAATCAGAAACTATTTTGAAAATTTATAATCTAATAAAATAGAAAAACTTGAAGACATCAACAAATTTCTAAAGATAGTTGATCTATACAAATTGAATCAGGAGGACATAGAAAATTTAAATAGATCAATTTCAAGCAATAAAATTGGAGATGTTATCAAGCCTACCAACAAAGAAAATCCCAGGACCAGAGAGATTCTTAGCTGAGTTCTACCAGACCTTCAAAGAAAAACTAACACCAATCCTCCTCAAATTATTGCATGAAATAATAAAGGAGGAAAACTTTCCAAACTCATTCTATGAAACTAGTATCACCTTGATACCAAAACCAGATAAAGAAACACCAAGGAAAGAAAATTTCAAACCAATATCCCAAATGTACATAGATTCAAAAATTCTTAATAAAATACTGGCAAATCACATGCAAAAACATATTTAAAATCTAGTGAACCATGATCATGTGGGGTTCATTTCAGTGGAAATCAATAAACATAATTCATCATATCAATACACTTAAAGACAAGACTCACATGATTAACTCAGCAGATACAGAAAAAGCATTTGACAAAATACAGCATCTATTTATGTTTAAAACACTAGGAAAACTAGGGATACTAGGAACATATCTCAACATTGTAAAAACTAGGGATAGTAGAAACATACCTCAACATCGTAAAAACTATGTAAGCTGAGCCTAAGGCCAACATCATTGTAAATGTAGAAAAATTGAAAACATTCCTTTTAAAAACTGGAACAAGACAGGATGTTTCACAACTTCTATTTAACACAGTCCTTGAAACTCTAGCCAGAGCAATTAGACAAAGGAAAGAAATTAAAAGAATATAAATAGGAAACAAAATGTCTCACTCAAGTCCCACATGGGCCAGGGAATGGGTTCCCATTGGAGGGATGGGCTGGCTGCTAAATAAAAGCTCTGAAAGTAGAACCGCGAAATAGACACAAAAGACCAGAAATATATTTTTTACAAGGCGGTGCGGTTATGGGTTAAGCGGACCACAGGCGTACAGCATCTAACAAAGATGGAGCCTGTACTTGCTTTATTTATAACAGTACAGATCAAAGGGGATTGGTAGATATAAGGTTTCAGTGTTGGAGAGTCTTGTCTCCGTGCTTGCTTCTTCACAAAGAACAGGATATGGGTGGGGGTAAGCAGACTGTTTGATTCTCAGCAGGTCATGCTTACCTCCAGTGCTATGCTAGAACTTGAGTGGTGAGTTAGGAAGGATGCCACCTGAATGAGGTATTCTTAAACCAGTGAGTTCCTACTGGGAGTTCCTTATACCAGGTTTCCTGCCTAATGGCTTGAACATCACTTTCATTTACACACATTTCATGGATGGCTTCCCACAAAAGAGGTCAAACTATCCCTATTTGCCAATGACATGGTTCTATATAAGACCCATAAAACTCTACCTGAAAATTTCCAGAACTCATAAATGAATTCAGCAAAGTAGCAGGACATAAAATCAACACCCATAAAACAATTGTGTTCTTATATATTAGTGACAAATCAACAGAAAGAGAAATTAAGAAAACTATCCTATGGGCTGGGATTGTGGCTCAGTGGCAGATCCCTTGCCTTGTAAGTATGAAGCACTGGGTTCAATCTTCAGCACCACATCAAAATAAATTAATTAATCAAATAAAGGTACTGTATCCATCTACAACTAAAAAAAAAAAAAATCAGAAAAAGAAAAATAAAACTATCCTATTCAAAATAGCCTAAAAAATTAGGTGGGAATCAATCTAACAAAAGAGGTGAAAGACCTCTACAATGAAAACTACAGAACACTAAAGAAAGAAATTGAAGAAGATCTTAGAAGATGGAAAAGTCTCCCATGTTTTTGGAGAGGCAGAATTAACACTGACAAAATGGCCACACTACCAAAAGCACCGTGGAGATATAATGCAATTCCTATTAATGTTCCAATGACATTATTTGTAGAAATAGAAAAAGAAATCATAAAATTCATTTGGAAAAATAACAGGCCCAGAATAGCCAAAGAAATCCTCAATGAGAAAAATGACACAGGAGTCATCACAACACCAGACCTTAAATTATATACAAAGAGCTACAGTAACAAAAAAAGAGCATGGTATTGGCACAAAAACAGACATGAAGACCAATAGAACAGAACAGAAGACATTGGAACATGTTATAAAATGCCGAACAAAGTTAACTTAGCCGGGAACACCGTGTTAGTGAAATAAAAGAGTTTATTGGGGTGCCATGTGGGGAAGGGTAGGGAAAGGAAGGGAAGGGAAGGGGGGTAGGGAAGGGGGGAAAAAGGGACAAACGGGAACAGGGACAGGTGCGAACAGAGAGAGGTTTCAGTCCGGGGCTGGCTTAAATAGCAGAGTGGTGGTCAGACCCCTGGAGTGGGGTCCATGCCCTATAGGCTGCCGGAGGTCAGGAGGTGATGGCCAGGGCACCTGGGAAAGGTAGTCTTTTCACAAAGTACCTGGGGAGGTGTGGCCTTCTACCTCCCTGCCCGGAATTCAACAGAACAAACCCACACAAATACAGTTATCTTATACTAGACAAAGGTGCCATAAACATCCTCTGGAGAAAAGACTAGTCTCTTCAACAAATGGTGCTGGGAAAACTAGAAATCAATATGTAGCAAAATGAAATTGAATCCCTATCTCTCATCCTGCACAAAACTCAACTCAAAGCGGACCAAGGACCCCAGGCATTAGACCAAAGACCCTGTGCCTAGTAGAAGAAAAAGTAGGCCCAATTCTCCATCATGTTGGCTTAGGAACCAAATTCCTCAACAAGATTCCCAAAGCAGAAGAAGTAAAAGCAAAAATCAATTAATGGGATGGTACCAAACTAAAAGCTTCTTCACAGTAAAGGAAACAACTGAGAATGTGAATAGAGAGCCTACAGAATGGGAGAAAAATCTTTGCCACCTTCACCTCAGATAGAGCATTAATCTATAGGATATATAAAGAACACAAAAAATTTAACACCAACAAATAAATAAATGAATAACCCAATATATAAATGGTAGAAAGAACCAGACACTTCACATTAGTAGAAATACAAACAGTCAACACATATATTTTTAAAAAAAAATGTTCAACATCACTAGCAATTAGAGAAATGCAAATTAAAACTACACTGAGATTTTATCTCACTCTAGTCAGAATGGCAATTATTAAGAATACAAGTGACAATAAATTTTGGTGAGGATGTGGGGGGAAATGCACATTCATATATTGCTGGTGGCAATGAAAATTGGCACACCAATCTGGAAAGCAGTATGGCGATTCCTCAGAACACTTGGAATGGAACCACCATTTGTCCCAGTTGTCCTACTCCTCAGCATACACCCATGTTGTGACTCGCACAACCTGTATTCAGTTTCCCAAAACCCAGGCTGATGAGGGGATTGGAAATAAGACAAATAGACATAAATATAGAGAAAGCAGGACTCAGTGGACCAGCCAAACTCCTGAAAGGAGACTCCTGATGGGAGAAGACTAGCCATGACTGAGAAGACTAGAAGACTGCACATTTTATTATATAGGTTTAAACATCAAAAGGATTAACTGTGAGAAAGCTTCTTCAAGATAAACAAAACAAATCTGTGAGCAAAATAGCCTAGTTGGGGCTTATCAGATTGTGTCTATATCTCTTCTACCTCCAGGCAACTGGTGTTTGAACTCAAGGCCATGAACCAATAAATTCTGTGAGCTGCACAGAATCCCCTACGAACAGGTGTCACCATCAACTAAGCAAATTTGATTGGCACTTTTCCACCAAGAGTTCTCAGAGGGGCATCACCTCTGCCTTGGGACATTTCAAAGAAACATAATTTATTCACTGCTCCTGACATACCCAAAGGACTGAAAATCAGCACACAGCAGTGACACAGCCACATCAATGTTCATAGCAGCTGAATTCACAATAGTTAAGCTATGGAACCAATCTAGGTGCCCTTCAACAGAAAAATGGATGAATAAAATGTGCTATATATACACAGTGGAACATTACTCAGCCATACAGAAGAATGACAATTATGGCATTTGCCAGGAAATGGATGAAACTAGAGACTACCATGCTAAGTGAAATAAACCAATCCCCAAAAACCAAAGGCTGAGTGTTCTGAGATGCAGATGTTGACTCACAATAGGTGGAGGGATCAAGGAAAAGAGGTTCACCAAATTAGTCAGTGGGGAGTGGGGGAATGAGAGGGGGTGATAGGAATGGAAAGACAGCAGAATGAATCCGATATGACTTTCTTATGTTCATATATGAATATACAACCAGTGTAACTCCATGTACAACCACAAGAATGGGAAATTATACAGCATGTATGTATGATATGCCAAAATATATCTACAGTCATGTATAACTAAAAGGAACAAATAAAAATTTTTTAAAAATCTAACAACTCTGACAAGAAGCAGAACAAATTCATAACCAAAATTATTTGTAAAGACAATGTAACAGGATAAACATCACTTTTTCTAAAGAAAATGTCAAAATTCTAGTGTATTTTCTTTTTGTGGAACCAATGCTAAAATTTTAGTGAATTCTCCTCCAGATATAACCTGTGCCTACATGTATACACATACACACACATTGATGTTTATCCACTTTTTTCTATAAATGACCAAATGGTTACATATGGTGGGACACACATGGTTTATTCACAATTTTCATATAAGAAATAACATTTTTAATTTTTTATTATTATTATGTTATTTTACACAAATGGAATATGACTTTTCATTTCTCTGATTGTACATGATGCAGAGTCATACACCATCTTTCCCACCCCCGCACCTCCCCTCCCCTCACTCCCCTCTGCCCAATTCAAAGTTTCTCCATTCTTCCCTTGGGCCTCCCCCCATAATGGATCATCATCCACTTATCAGAGAAAACATTTGGCCTTTGGTTTTTTGGGATTGGCTTACCTTGCTTAGCATGATATTCTTCAACTCCATCCATTTACCTGCAAATGCCATAATTTCTTTCTTCTTTAAGGCTGAGTAATATAACTAGAAGACCCAAAAAACTCTACCAGAAAACTTTTAGAACTAGTAAATGAATTTGGCAAAGTAGCAGGATACAAAATCAATACCCATAAGTCAAAGGCATTTTTGTACATCAGTGACAAAGCTCTGAAAGGGAAATGATGAAAACTACCCCATTTACAATAGCATAAAAAAATATAAAATACCTGGGAATCAACTTAACGAAAGAGGTGAAAGACCTCTATAAGGAAAATTATAGAACACTAAAGAAAGAAATCATAGAAGAACTCAGAAGATGGCAAGACCTACCTTGCTCTTGGATAGGTAGAGTCAATATTGTCAAAATGTCCATACTACCAAAGGCACTATACAGATTTAATGCAATTCCAATCAAAATTCCAATGTCATTTTTCAAAGAAACAGAAAAAGCAGTCATGAAATTCATCTGGAAAAATAAGAGACCCAGAATAGCAAAAGCAGTCCTGAGCAAGAAAAGTGAAGCAGGGGGCATGACCATACCGGACTTTAAATTATACTATAGAGCAATAGTAACAAAAACAGCATGGTATTGGCACCAAAATAGACTGGTGGACCAATGGTACAGAATTGAGGACACAGAGACTAATACATATAATTTCAGCTATCTTATATTAGACAAAGGTGCCAAAAATGTACAGTGGAGAAAGGATAGCCTCTTCAACAAATGGTGCTGGGAAAACTGGAAATCCATATGCAACAAAATGAAATTAAACCCTTATCTCTCACCATGCACAAAACTCAATTCAAAGTGGATCAAGGACCTAGGAATTAGACCAGAGACAATACGCCTAATAGAAGAAAAAGTAAGCTCCAATTTCCAACATGTCGGATTAGGCCCCAAGTTCCTTAATAAGAATCCTGTAGGGCAAGAACTATTACCAAGAATTAATTAATGGGATAGATTTAAACTAAAAAGCTTCTTCTCAGCAAAAGAAATAATCAGTGAGGTGAATAGAGAGCCAACTGATTGGGAACAAATATTTAAAACATGCACATCAGATAGAGCACTAATTTTAGAATATATAAAGAACTCATAAACTTAACACCAAAAAAGCAAATAACCTAATCAATAAATGGGCTAAGGAATTGAAAAGACACTTCTCAGAAGAAGATACACATTTAATCAACAAATCATGAAAAAATGCTCAACATCGCTGGCAATTAGAGAAATGCAAATCAAAACTACTCTAAGATTTCATTTCACTCCAGTCAGAATGGCAGCTATCAAGAACACAAACAACAAAGCCGGGCGCGGTGGCTCACTCCTGTAATCCCAGCACTTTGGGAGACTGAGGCAGGAGGATCGCAAGTTCAAAGTCAGCCTCAGCAATGGCGAGGCACTTAGCAACTCAGTGAGACCCTGTCTCTAAATAAAAATACAAAAAAGGGCTGGGGATGTGGCCCAGTGGTCGAGCACCCCTGAGTTCAATCCCTGGTACCACAAAAAAAAAAAAAAGAAAAAAAAAAAAAAGAACACAAACAACAATAAATGTTGGAGAGGATGTGGGGAAAAAGGCACACTCATACATTGCTGGTGGGACTGCAAAATGGTGCAACCGTTATGGAAAGCAGTATGGAGATTTCTTGGAAAACTGGGAATGAAACCACCCTATGACCCAGCCATCCCACTCCTGGGTCTATTCCCAAAGGACTTAAAAAACAGCATATTACAGTGACACAGCTATCTCAATGTTTGTAGCTGCACAATTCACAATAGCTAGGTTGTGGAACCAACCTAGATGTCCCTCAGTAAATGAGTGGATTAAGAAAATGTGGTATATATGCACAATGGAATTTTACTCAGCAATAAAAGAAAATAAAATAATGGCATTCACAGGTAAATGGATGAAGTTGGAAGACATAATGCTAAGTGAAGTTAGTCAGTCTCAAAAATCCAAGTACCAAATGTTTTCTCTGGGGGCTGGGGTTGTGGCTCAGCGGCAGAGCGCTGGCCTGGCACGTGCACGGCCCGGGTTTGATCCTCAGCACCACGTAACATAAAATGCATTTGCATTGTGTACAACTAAAGTAAATAAATAAATATTTTTTAAAAAATGTTTTCTCTGATATAAGGAGGCAGTATTGTTGGATGGGGTTACATAAGAGGATTAGAGGAACACTAGAATGGTCAAAGGGAAGGGAGGGGAAGGGAGGGAGCAAGGGGGAAGGAGGGGGAGAAAAGGGAAAAAAAAGGTGGTTGAATGAGACGGATATCATTTTCCTAAATGCATGATTGAAGACCTGAATTGTACGAATATACTTTGTATACAAACAGTTGTACGTAAAAAGATGCTATACTTGTGCATTATAAATAAGTAAATAAATAATTAAAGTTAAAAAAAAAAAAGAATGGAGTGAGCAATTTAGAGGGAAGACCGATTTATATATAAACCAAACTTATTTAGCCTTTGAGAGAAGAAAAATAAAGATGGAAAAGAAAAAATAAAAAGGAACAATAAAAGATAACAAAGAAGTAAGAATTAGTGTAAGAGAGAGGAGAGAGAAAGTGAGTCAAGAAAATAGAGTAAACTATATATAACACCACTTTGCTGTATATTTCAATTGCCCCGATCTAGAAATCCCAATTTCTGCATATAACTTGTTTTCGCCTCTGATGAGTATGCAATGACAGGATGTAAATAGAGAAGACGAGGGCAGAAGAGACTAAAGTGAGAAGGGAAGAAAAGAAAGAGGAACAAAAACAAACAAATAAGCACACTATCAAACAGAACAACAACAACAAAAAAGAGTTGAACCCAGGAACAAGTCTCAAATAAACAGAACCCTGGGAAGCCCTTCTTTTTTCCCTTCCAGTTTAAGCCAGTTGTCCGGCATCACGCCCAGACAGTCATAGAGCACCAATTAGTGGAGTCTAGTGTGCACCTTTGGCCAGCGGCAGATTGGCACAGCAGAAGAGTGGCTGGGGGGGGGGGGGTGTCAGTATGTGAATGGCACCAGGAAAGGATTCATCCAAAAGGTATGCATTCCCCACACCCGCCCCCAGTTATAGCTTTCGGGGTTGCTGCTCTGGCCTCAGACAGACCCTTCCCTGCTGGCTGCCCACATCTCACCCAGGTATGTGCTGTTCTCCAAGCCCTGGACCAATCCTTGGATGCCTGCAGCTGCTTTTCTTCCTTGTTTCTTTGTCCCGGTCAGCCACGCCACGGCTTTCCTCCAAAATGGCAGCACTTTCCCTGGTCTCAACAGCAGTACCCCAAACCTGTGTGTCACTCCGAGGTGTGTAGGTCCTGTTCGCAATTTGCATGAAAGAAGTCTCTGAGGCCGCTGCTCACGTCTAGCTCTCCCTTTATTCTGCGCTGTTCGAGGCCGTGGTCTGTACTTCCCTTACTGCAATGTTACCGCAGCAGCTGTGCCTGCTAATGCTGGTTCAGTTTGTGGGCCTCTCGCACTGTACTCTGTGCGTCGGGCGGTCTGGAGTTTGTTGTATTTCACCATCTAGATGTGCACAGATGACTCAGCTCCCTCCCAGTTGCAGGAGTATTGCAACTTCCCGCTAAGCCTCTTTTAGTCTCTCAAGAGCACCTCTCTGCTGTCCACCATCTTTCCCCCGAATTGTGTATTTTTCAATGTAGAGGTCTTTCATCTTTTTTGTTAGATTGATTCCCTAGTATTTTTTTAAGCTATTGTGAATGGGGTTGTTTTCCTAATTTCTCTTTCAGAGGATTTATCACTGATGTACAGAAATGTATTTGATTTATGAGTGTTCATTTTATATCCTGCTACTTTGCTGAATTCATTTATTAGTTCTAGAAGTTTACTGCTGGGATTTTTTAGATCCTCTCTGTCAGAATCATGTTATCAGCAAATAGTGATAGTTTGAGTTCTTCTTTTCCTATTCATATCACTTTAATTTTTTTTCAATTCTCTAATTGCTCTGGCTAGAGTTTCAAGGACTATGTTGAATAGAAGTGGTGAAAGAGCACATCCCTGTCTTGTTCTAGTTTTTAGAAGGAATGTTTTCAATTTTCAAATTTTCTCCATTTAGAATGATGTTGGCCTTGGGCTTATCATAGCTAGCTTTTACAATATTGAGGTATGTTCCTACAATCCCTAGTTTTTCTAGTGTTTTAAACAATGGAGGGGTGCTGTATTTTGTCAAATGCTTTTTCTGCATCTATTGAGATGATCATATAGTTGTTATCTTTAAGTCTATTGATGTGATAAATTACATTTATGGATTTCTATATGTTGAACTCACTTTGCATCTCTGGGATGAACCCCACTTGATCATTGTGCACTACCTTTTTAATATGTTTTTGTATGCAACTAGCCAGAAGTTTATTGAGAATTTTTGCATCTATGTTCATTGGGGATATTGGTCTGAAGTTTTCTTTCTTTGATGTATTTTTGTATGGTTTTGGTATCAGGGTGATACTAGCTTCACAGAATGTGAGTTTAGAAGGATTCCCTCCTTTTTTATTTCATGGAATAATTTGAAGAGCATTGGTATTAGTTCTTCTTTGAAGGTCTTGTAGAACTCAGCTGAGAATCCATCTGGTCCTGGGCTTTCTTGGTTGGTAGACTTTTGATGGTGTCTTCTATTTCATTGCTTGAAATTTATGGGTTTAAACTGTGTATGTCATCCTGATTCGGTTTGGGTAGATCATATGTCTTTAGCAATTTGTTTATGTTTTCATGATTTTCTATTTTATTGGAGTATAAATTTTCAAAAGAGTTTCCAATTATCTTCTGTATTTCAGTGGTGTCCATTATGATATTTCCTTTTTCATCACAAATTTTAGTAATTTGAGTTTTCTCTCTCTCGTTAACATGGCTAAGGGTTTATCAATGTTATGTATTTTTTCAAAGAACAAACGTTTTGTATTGTCAATTTTTTCAATTGTTTCTTTTGTTTCAATTTCATTGATTTCAGCTCTAATTTTAATTATTTCCTCTCTTGAACTGCTTTTGGCATTAACTTTTTTTCTTTTTCTATGGCTTTGTGATGTAATGTTAGGTTATTTATTTGTTGACTTTCTATTCGGTTAATGAATGAGCTCAATGCAATGAACTTTCCTCTTAGAACTGCCTTTATAGTGTTCCAGAGATATTGATATGTTTTATTGCTATTGTCATTTACCGCTAAATATTTATTTTCATTTCATTCCTGATTTGTCACTTAATAGTGTATTTTTTAGTCTCCATGTGTTAGAATAGTTTCTATTTTTTCATTGATTTCTATTTCATTCCATTATAATCTGATAGAAAACAAGGTATTATCTCTGGTTTTATTTTGGTTTTTGTTTGTTTGTTTGTTTTTTGTATTTGCTCAGAGTTGTTTTGTGGCATAATATATGGTCTATTTTAGAGAAGGATCTATGTGCTGCTGAGAAGAAAGTGTATTCACTCATTGATGGACAAAATATTTTATACATGTCTGTTAAGTCTAAGTCATTGATTATATTATTGAGTTTTAGTTTTTCTTTGTTTAGTGTTTGGAAGATCTATCCAGTGGTGAGAGAGGTGTGTTGAAGTCATCCAGTATTATTGTGTTGTGGTCTATTTGATTCTTGAAATTGAGAAGAGTTTGTTTCATGTACACAGATGCTCCATTGTTTGGGGCATATGTATTTATGATTATTTTATCTTTATGATGTATGGTTCCCTTAAGCAGTATGAAATGTCCTTTCTTATCTTTTCTTTTTTTTCTCTCTCTCTCCATTTCCTTTATTAGATAAATAAGCCATTTAAAATGATAAAAAGTTAGAAATCTTGGCTTCATGTCAGGCCATCCTCTCCACACCCCATATGTGCCCTATTGTTATACATCTCCTGTGTTTCACATTTTGGGAAAAATCCTGAGGCATATTTACATGGATTTGTGTCTCCTCACTGAACACTGAAAGGAAGGAAAGGCTATCATTCTGTATAGGAACAGTTCCATGTGCTGGCTATGTGAAAATAAGGGACAATCTCTTCAATGTTATTGCTTCCTGAAAAATCTATTTTAAAAAAACTATACAATAAAATATGAGCAAAATAGTATCAGAAATATGTTCTCTACTAGTAGCAGCCAACTGACCCCTCAATTAGATCTGTGATAAAGAGGCTCTGGCAAGCATTTCAATTTGCATACTTTTTCATGTCCCCAAATTAAGTTATAGATTATTTTGAGGAAATCTACATGCAATTAAAACCTCTGATCAGTCTAATTTTAAGAATGGATTTCAAGGCCTCAAAATGAATGAAATTTGCTCAATAAAAAAACACTTTTACTAAATTTACTAAATAAAAATACTTTTACAGTGAGAAAAATTCAGATCACTTAAGGCTTAGGAATAGGCTACTTAACAAATTGTGAAATAAGGGAAGAGCTTGAAGAAATGTGGAGATAGTCTGCTTCATGTTCCATTCTCTTCTATAACAGATGACCCTGGGAGACCCAGAGAGGTTGAGGGGCTTATCCAAGCACCTGCAAAAGGGTTACCAAGACCCGGAGATAAAGACTTAGTCCATTCTTTCTACCACACCATGAGATCCCTGTAAACATTTACAAACCATTGGCAGCCAGACAAAGATTTTATATATACTTAATATTTTATAGACTAATTTATCTTGTTCATTACACAGAAACAATTCATTCTATTTGAGCTTTACCACTACTTTTTATTTATAAAGGGAGAAAAAAAAAAAAACTACATAAAGGGTTAGAGGACTTACTGCATAACACATTTCAATAAATGATCACTATGTTAATATAGATTTTTACCCTAACGATAATGCTATAAAATGTCTGCCACATTTATTAAAGTTTTTTATGAATTTCTTTAATGTAACTATTTATAATATAATACACTTTTTCTCCTCAATTTAATGAAAAGTAAAATGGATTGGTACAACACATCTTGATGGTGGGTTTCTCACAAGAAAAAGCCTTACTTGATGCATTGAAGTATTCATAAATAGTTAAGCATGAATAGCTTTAAGTAGGAAAATACTTAATGTGGAACAATTTTAGGGGTTCAAGCTCACCATTCACTTTTTTTTTAAGCCAGAAAGAAAAGATTTATTTCCAAATTAACAATGATAAAACTTGCAATGGAGTTTTTTTTTTCAAGTTGCCAGTTTTATATAAAGTATTTTTACAACAATTGTGTCTTTATACATGTATTTAGGGTAATCATGGATAACTCAGTCTGCCATTATTCCTATCCCCTTGTCCCCTTCCTTCCCTTCCCCCTCTTTGTTCTATTTAGAGCTCTTTCATTCCTCTCATTCCCTCTCTCTTGCCTTTATAACTTAGTATCTTCATATCAAAGAGATCATTCGACCTTTGGTTTTTTGGGATTGGCTAACTTCACTTAGCATTATTTTCTCCAACTCCATCCATTTACCTGCAAATGCCATGATTTTATTTTCTTTTAGTGCTGAGTAGTATTCCATTGTGTATATATACCAAAGTTTCCCTATCCATTCATCTGCTGATGGGCATCGGGTTTGGTTCCACAATCTATCTATTGTGAGTTGTGCTGCTATAAACATTGATGTGGCTGTGTCCCTGTAGTAAGCTGTTTTTAAGTCCTTTGGGAATAGGCCAAGCAGTGGGATAGCTGGGACAAATGGTGGTTCCATTCCCAGTTTTCCTAGGAATTTCCATACTACTTTCCAGATTGGCTTCACCAATTTGCAGTTCCACCAGCAATGTAAGAGTGTGCCTTTTTCCCCACATCCTGCCAGCATTTATTGTTGTTTGTTTTCTGACTAAATTTTGCTTGACGTCTACTTTATCCGATATGAGGATTGAAACCCCTGCTTGTTTACACAGTCCATGTGAGTGGTATGTTTTCTCCCAACCTTTCACCTTCAGTCAGTGGATGTCTTTTTCTATGAGATGAGTCTCTTGAAGGTAGCATATTGTTGAGTCTCTGTTTTTTTAATCCAATCTGCCAGTGTATGTCTTTTGATTGATGAATATAGGCTATTAACATTCAGGTTTATTACTGAGACATGATTTGTATTTCCAATCATTTTGGTTTACTTTTGGTTTTTAACTTGACTTGGTTTCTCCTTTAATTTGCTTTGTTTTAGTGTAGTTCCTCCGTTTACTGATTTTCATTGTTGTTCTCATTTCCTCCTTATGGAATATTTTGCTGAGGATGTTCTATAGTACAGGCTTTCTAGTTGTAAATTCTTTTAACCTTTGTTTATCATAGAGGTTTTTATTTCATTATCAAATCTGAAACTTAATTTTCCTGGATATAAGATTCTTGGTTGGCATCCATTTTGTTCAGAGCTTGATATATGTTGTTCCAGGACCTCCTAGCTTTGAGGGTCTGGGTTAAGAAATCCGCTGAGATCTAAATTAGTTTCCTCCTATATGTAATCTGATACTTTTCTCTTGTGGCCTTTAAAATTCAATCCTTATTCTGCATGCTAGACATTTTTATGATAATATGACTTGGATCTGTTGTAATTTTGTACATTTGGTGTCCTGTAAGCCTCTTGTATTTGATATTCCATTTTATTCTTCAGGTTTTAGAAATTTTCTCATATTATTTCAGTGAAAAGATTGTACATTCCTTTGGTTTGTATCTCTATGCCTTCCTCTATCCCAGTAATTCTTAAATTTGTTTTTTTCATGTTATCCCATAATTCCTGAAAGTTCTGTTCATGGTTTATTAACATCTTCACTGTGTGGTCAACTTTATTTTCAAGATTGTATATTTTGTCTTCATTGTTTTAGGTTCTATCTTCCAAGTGGTGTAGTCTGTTGATGATGCTTTCTATTGAGTTTTTAATTTGGTTTATTGTTTTCTTTATTTCAAGGATTTCTGTTTGTTTTTTTGTTTTGTTTTCAGAATCTCTATCTCCTTATTGAAGTAATCTTTTGCTTCCTGTATTTGGTCTCAATGTTCTTTATTAAAGTAATCTTTGTGTCTGTGTTTGCTCTCTTATATCATTCTTTACTTCACAGATCATTTTAATTATGTACATTCTGAACTCCTCTGACATTTTTTTCTACTGTGCTAGCAATGGTTTCTATTATTGTAGCATCTTGGTTTGTTTGGGGCACTATCTTCCCTTGTTTTTTCTTGTTGTTCATATTACAGTTTCTACCCTATTGACTTATAGTGTCCCTGAAGGTTTACAGCACCTCACCTTTAAGGAGGAGATCAATGTTAAGAGCACCCCATGCAAATAATATGCAGCCTTAAACCAAATAGATCCTATTAAGATGTTTACAGTTTTGTCACAATAAACAGAAATGGTGAGTTTTATTATTATCCACAATATAAACAGTAGATTTGCAAGGATCTACAGTTTCTACTGGTAGACAAATAGAGAATGGGTGGGTGTGGGATGTGATGTTAATGAGGTAGGAGGTGAGACTATAGAGGTATTAGATCATAGGAAGCATGAAAGAGGAATCAAAAGAAGTTGGCTGTTAATAGGAAAAAAGAGAGAAAGAGACTCTAGGGATACAGATAAGTGAGAAGCAAATATATAGAGAGAGTAAAAAAACTCAGAAGAAAAAATGTAAAAATGAAAGATAAAATAATATACAACAAACGTGTAATATACTATTCAAATATCCCGGTCCTCAGTAGCCTAATGCTTGAAAAGTACTTGGTTTCCTAAATGTTGGGGATGTGAGGGCAGGAAAAGAAAGAAAAAAAATCTTGAAGGAAACTTGAATGATTGTTTCTGTTGGAGTTCAATATATTCCCTGTTTCCCATCTGATCTGATAGGTGGGGTTATCTGGAGTTTGCTGGTTTTTCCACCCTTGTGTTGGTGAAGATTATTAGGGTGGGATGGTTGTTGGTCTTGGAGGTGGGACTCCTGGATAGTACTTGCCGGTCCCTGTTGGAAGACTGCACCCCAGGGATCTCCTTTGGGGGTCCACTTCTATGATGTAGGTGCCTGGTCTTAGCCCCTTTTATCACCTGTGGACACCATAATTCCTGGTCTCTAATTTAGTCTCTAAACTGTATCTCTCTTACCCTCACCCTTTTCACTTCCCAATCAGGAATCTCTCTCTCCCAAGGTCCTGAGGGCTGAGTGCTGAGACCTGTGCTCCTGTCATAGAGAGCTGTTCTGTATGTGGTAGATCAGGACCAGGCTTTGAGAGCTGAAGGCTGGCCATGTAGCTGCATGCACCGTGCTGAGTTAGTGGCTGGGGGTAGTTTGGGAGACTATAGGTACCTTGATATTAGGCTTCCAGGCACTGGAAGATGTCCCAAGGTAGAAGTTTTCCCAACTAAAGATGGCAATGGCAGTAGCAGAGGTAACCCAAGATGGTGACAAAGGCGTCCCAAGATGGAGGTGACTGCTTTCAGAGATGGGGCAGCCAGGGCGGGCCATGCAGTAGTATTGGGCAGTCTTTTTGGAGATGCAGTGCTGTGGCATGCAGTGCTGCAGCAGGCAGCTGCCTTCAGGCCCTGTTCAGTATCCCTAGGTGGAAGTTACCATGTGGAGGAGACTATGACAGCAGTTGCAGTGTTCCAAAATGGAGGCAGCTGGGGGGCTCCATGTTGGTAAATGGGGAGCTGGGTGGGTGGGCAGATCCACATGGTCAGGGGTCTGGGTCACAGCAGTCTGGCACAGGCAGGGGTCCACATCACATTATTTTTCTTGATCAGTGTAACTCTGGCTTTAAACTCTGCACTCTTCAGCTGATAGTTATGGAGCTACCCAATATCGGTCATGATTGGGTGGTCTTCCTCCTCTTTAAGATCTCTCAAGAGACCCAACTATCAACCTTTTGCTCACCCCCCCCCCCCCCCCCCCCCCCCCCCCCCCCCCCCCCCCCCCCCCCCCCCCCCCCCCCCCCCCCCCCCCCCCCCCACCCTCTAGTTGTCCCTATTTATTGTAGTTTAGCACCTGAATCATTATCTTCTCAACAACTCTTCCTATTATTTGTGGTGACTTCAATTTCCACATAAATAAGCAGCAAATGCTGAGAATTCTTTTTTTAGATTTTTTTTTTTAGTTGTAGATGGACAAAATACCTTTGTTTTATTTATTTACTATTTTTATGTGATGCTGAGGCTTGAACCCAGTGCCTCATATGTGCCAGGCAAGTGCTCTACCACTGAGCCACAACCCCAGTCTGAGAATTCTTTTAAGCAGCTGGGAAGAAAGAGAAAGAAGGTGGGAGTTAGAAGAGGGTATGATCTAGAGAGAAGACTGTTATTTTAAGATTGGAGAGACCCAAGTTTAAAGGTTGTGAGAAGATACCAATGTTAGGCGATGGAAATAACAGATACCATCTTCATGATAAAGGGAGAAGAATCTGAGCTAGGTAAAGATGAAAATGAGAGTTATTTGTGTTTGATATGTGTTTTGGAATGTATATTGAGAAGAAGTAGGGTCAAAGTTGGAGAGTACAGACCTTCTGAAGTGGGGATGCTAAAGTAAGTGAAGGTCAAAAAGCAGAATGTTTAAAATAAAAATTTCTGATGGAGTCCACATAGTAGTGTTAAAGTAACTGGAGGAAAGATTACAAGAAATGAGGAAATCAAGCATCTGGAAAGCTTGGAATTACCTTCCTGTCTAACTCCTGCCCTCATCACATCAGCAAATCTTCACTTGCCAAGATCATCATTATACTCTTCAAGTTGCCCTACTGCAACCTGTTTTCCACACAGCCTCCAAAAATAATTCTTCTAGTACAAAATTGCATGACATATTTCTGCTTAATGTGTTTTTAAATGTATATACATTTTGAAGTGGATAAATTGAGCTAATTAACATATGCATTACCTCACATACCATCCCCCACCCCCCCATGGAAAACACTCAAAAGGGACAGTCTTAGCAATATTCAAGAATACAATACCTCCAGATCCAGTTTAGGCAAATCATACGACTCTAGAAATCTGTCAATGCATAAAAGAAACAATCAGTGAGGTGAATAGAGAGCCAACTAATTGGGAACAAATATTTAATACATGCACATCAGATAAAGCACTAATTTCTAGAATATATAAGAACTCAAAAAACTTAACACCAAAAAAGCAAATAACCCAATCAATAAATGGGCTAAGGAATTGAAAAGACACTTCTCAGAAGAAGATACACATTTAATCAACAAATACATGAAAAAATGCTCAACATCGCTGGCAATTAGAGAAATGCAAATCAAAACTACTCTAAGATTTCATTTCACTCCAGTCAGAATGGCAGCTATCAAGAACACAAACAACAATAAATGTTGGAGAGGATGTGGGGAAAAAGGCACACTCATACATTGCTGGTGGGGCTGCAAAATGGTGCAACCGTTATGGAAAGCAGTATGGAGATTTCTTGGAAAACTGGGAATGAAACCACCCTATGACCCAGCCATCCCACTCTTGGGTCTATTCCCAAAGGACTTAAAAACAGCATATTACAGTGACACAGCCACTTCAATGTTTATAGCAGCACAATTCACAATAGCTAGGTTGTGGAACCAACCTAGCTGTCCCTCAGTAGATGAGTGGATAAAGAAAATGTGGTATATATACAAAATGGAATTTTACTCAGCAATAAGAGAGAATAAAATAATGGCATTTGCAGGTAAATGGATGAAGTTGGAGAATATAATGCTAATGAAATTAGTCAATCTCAAAAATCCAAATACCAAATCTTTTCTCTGATATAAGGAGGCTAGTTCACAGTGTTGTTGGATGGGGTACATAGGAGGATTAGAGGAACACTATAATGGTCAAAGGAAAAGGAGGGGAAAGGAGGGAGCAAGGGGGGGGGGAGGAAAAAAATTGGTGGTTGAATGAGATGGATATGATTATCCTAAATGCATGATTGAATATCTGAATGGTACTTATATACTTTGTATACAAGCAGTTGTATGTAAAAAGATGCTATATATGTGCATTATTAATTGTAATACATACTACTATTATAAATAAAAAAAGAGAAAAAAAAGAATACAATACATTGTTAATAGTCTTAGTCACCATGATTTACAATATATCTCTTGATTTTATTCCTCCTACCTAACAGGAATTTTGTCTCTCTTGTACAACATCTCCCCAATCCAACCTTGTCCCTGGAAATCATTAAACATTAACTATATCCTCAAGCTCAAGTCTCCATTCTTTAACATAATTTACAGGTCCTTTGTGCTCAGAACCTAATCTCTGATCCTTGTTCACCACTACCCCTGCCCCACAATGACTCAGGGTTTTTTTTTGGGGGGGGTGGGTAGCGGGGATTGAACTCAGGGGTACTCGACCACTGGGCCACATCCCCAGCCCTTTTTTTGTATTTTATTAGAGACAGGGTCTCACTGAGTTGGTAAATGCCTTGCCATTGCCGAGGCTGCCTTTGAACTCAGGATCCTCCTGCCTCAGCCTCCCAAGTGCTTGGATTACAGGTGTGCGCCACCGCGTCCACCTGACTCAGTCATTTTGAATTTGTTCAACTTTTCAAATGGAAGTGTGTCTCTTGCTATGATATACCTGTGTTTTGAGTAGGGAAGGAAAATCAGGACAATTTTTTTTCTGAATTATAATAATAAGGAGGAGGACAATGACAAGGAGGAAGAGGAGAAGGAGAAAGAGAAGAAAAGGAATGAAATTTAACCCTGCCTGTTATTACCCAGCAATAAGATCAATTCCCCTAGCTTCTGCTGCTTGATGTGGCCAGGTAGCTAAGTTTTGGTCACTGGTGTGTAGAAAGACTGGGAGAACTTCTTAAAGGAAGGGGACAAGCCTTTCTTTGTGCCTTATTTTGTTCCTGCTGCCTGGGGTGAAGAGGCTGGCAATCCAGCAGCCTTTTGGATGATAAAGGTAAGCCCTCATCCTACACACGCACAGTGGAGATCTGAAAAGAGTCTGTATAACAAATTTGTGTAGCTGTCATGTACAGCCAGAATTAACTACCTCTAGATTTCTTTACATGAAAAGAATAAACTTTTAATTTTTTTAAGACACTGTTGCTGTGGATTTTCTTATTATGTGCAGCCAAACCTAACTCTAATTGAGACTGGGAGTTAGTTGAATACTGGGGTGAGATGGAATGGTCTTGATCATCCAACCTGATCCTACAGAAGATGCAGTATGTATGCCATTCTAGGAAAGACAGGAAAGGACAGGAAAGAGAGAATATAGTTATGCAGTTGGTTTCCTGGATAGAAAAGGACATTTTCTATATTTAAAGGTGATACATTCAGCTGGAGAAAAGAAGTGGTAGAATCTTGAGAGGAAACAAACCAGGAGCAGCCAGCAGTAGTGAAAAATAATTAAATACAGCAGTTTTATTTTTACATTGACATCCAATACACCAGCCCCTGGATTCTCAAGCAGTACTAAATTGGCTGCACTTTGCCCTTGTCATAGACTGATCTTGACCAATCAAACGAATTGGACAAGCAGACATGGTATTGGGGAGATGACCTCCTAACATTATTGCTTATAAGAATTGCAGTTATTGTCTGAATGTAAGATCTTTAGAAGATACAAGTTTCCTTGCCCAAAGAAGCAGTATAATCAGGATTTAGGCACTAGATAGTTTTCTGCAGATTTTTTTCTTACCTGCTTCAGAAGAGTCATTCATGATGGGTCCTATAACAAGTGGTAAACTACATTTAAAAAAATTAGAAAAGAACAGTGTTGAAGATTTACTTCAAAAAGATTACTTAAGTTTCTTCAGACTTTCTACATTTAAAAAAATTAGAAAAGAACAGTGTTGAAGATTTACTTCAAAAAGATTACTTAAGTTTCTTCAGACTTTCTAAGAGTGCAAAGTCTAAAAACTAACTAGTGAGTTTTCATTTTGCTCTACTCTCCCAGTTCAGTATATCGTCCCCACCAGGATGACTTCATTGGCTGAGAAATTATCTACAGAAACCTGTGAATAAGCCAAGAATGCTCTGTATGTTTTTACTTAGGCTACTCCTCTCCTGGCTATGGACACCACAAACCTCAGCCTAACCACTACTAATTGCCCAAGAGACCAATCCCAAGCAGGAGGCTACCATTAAAATGGACTAACCATTAGTTTTTATGGTCATTTACCTACTTCCTGAGCATACCCCTCATTGATGATCTTAGAACATTAATCGCTGAATCCTCACTACAACTTAATGCTTTCAATATCTTATAACTGATACATCCATGTCATGTGGGTTCCTTTTCCCCCGCCCTACCTTGTCACCATAATTTCACCATGTATGAAGTCTTTATTTCAAGCATCTAGGTCTGAACATGATAATCTTTTTTTTTTCTTTAAAGAGACATTTTATTTTTATTCAAAATTGTTATATTTGACAGCAGAATGTATTACAATTCATATTACACATATAGAGCACATTTTTACATATCTCTGGTTGTAAACAAAGTATATTCACACCATTTGTGTCTTCATACACACACTCAGGGTAATGATATCCATCTCATTCTACCATCATTTTTTTAACCCCTTTGCCCCCTATTATCACCTCCCTCCCCATTGACCTTTCTAGTGTTCCTCTTATCCTCCTATGCTCCCCATCCCAACCCCACTGTGAATCAACCTCCTTATATCAGAGAAAACATTTGGTATTTGGATTTTTGGGACTGGATAACTTAGCATTATATTCTCCAACTTCATCCACTTACCTGAGAATGATTTTGTTCTTTTTAATTGCTGAGTAATATTCCATTGTGTATAAATACCACATTTTCTTTATCCATTCATCTACTGAAGGGCATCTAGGTTGGTTCCATAGTCTAGCTATTTTGAATTGTGCTGCTATAAAAATTGATGTGACCATGTCTCTGTAGTATGCTGTTTTTAAGTCCTTTGGGAATAGACCCAGGAGTGGGATAGGTCATAAGGTGGTTCCATTCCCAGTTTTCCAAGGAATCTCCATACTGCTTTCCATATTGGTTGTACCATTTTGCAATCCCACCAGCAATGTATGAGTGTGCCTTTTCCCCATATCTCTCTGATATTTATTGTTGGGTAATAATCATGATGATCTTATGAGACTTATAAAATCAAATCGATTTTACTTAATATAAAGTATAACATGTGGCACAATAAATGATAAGTATGTCCCAGCAGTTATAAAAGTATAGTTCATAGAAACTAGGAGTCCCCAGAACCATTTCAGCAGGTCTATGAGGTTAAATAATAAAATTTCATCAGAATGCATTATTTACCTTTTTCACTATGTTGACTTTTGTACTGATTGTATAAAAACAAAATGAGTAAAACTGGTGACATCTTAGTATGAATCAAATGATGCCACCAAACCATTGATAATCATATTTTGCTCCATCACACTTTTAGAATGTTGGGGTGATGAGAAGGCCATTCTCACTTAAGAATTTCCTTGATGCTTAATGAAGCAGTAACAATAGTTAATTTTATACAATGTTGACACTTCCAAATGAATTTTTTAGTATTTAATGTAATGAAATAGCAAGTACACATAAAGCACTTTGCTCCATATCAAAGTATGATTGTTGTCTCAAACAAAAGCATTTATGTGATTCTTTGTGTTAGACTAGCTGCTTTTTCTCATAGAACACCATTTCACTTGAAAAAGTGATGGACAGAAATACTACAGTTATTCAAACTTATGCATTTGGACAACATTTTCTTTCTTTTGTTTAGAAGTTGTTATTCACTTTATTAAAAGTATCCCATTAAAGCTCTGCCATTGTAGAACTAGTACCCTTGATTATTTTTTATTTTTAAGTAACATTAAGTATACTTCAAATGTCCTTAATGACAGGTATTTTTCATCAATTTTATTCCCATATCAGATACTTTGGGACATTTTCTTGAAGATGAATAAACTAAGCTGTTATGGTTTAGATGTGGTATCCCCGAAAGCTCACATGTGAGACAATGCAAGAAGGTTCAGAGAAGAAATGATTGGGTTATAATCTTAGCCCAATCAGTGAGTTAATCCCTGATTGGATTAACTAAAGTGGTAGAGTGTGACTGGAGGAGGTGGGAATTGGGGCATAGCTTTGGTGTATATATTTGCATCTGGAGAGTGGAGTCTTTCTCTCCCTGCTTCCTGATCATGCATGATGTGAGCTGTTTCACTATGCCTCACTCTTCTGCCATGATATCCTGCCTCACCTTGAGCTCTGAATAATGGAGGCTGCTGTCTGTAGACTAAGATCCCTGATTGAACCCAGGGACATTTAACCACTGAGCCACATCCCAAGCCATTTTAAGTATTACACATACATGGAGTATAACTTCCCATTTGTCTGGTTGACATGATATGGAGTTACACTGGTCGTGTATTCATATATGAACATAGGGAAGTTATGTCCAATTCATCCTACTTTCTTTCCCATTCCCATTCCTCCTCCCTTCCCCCCACTCCTCCCTGTCTAATCTGGTGAACCTCTTCTCCTTGATCCCTCCACTCTATTGTGAGTCAACATCTGCATATCAGAGAGAACATTAAACCTGTGGTTTGTGGGGATTGGCCTATTTCACTTAGCATGACAGTCTCCAGCTCCATCCATTTCCTGGCAAATGCCATAATTTCATTCTTCTGTATGGCTGAGTAATATTCCACCATGTATATGTACCACATTTTTTTTATCCATTCATCTGTCAAAGGACACCTAGGTTGGTTCCATAGATTAGCTATTGTGAATTGAGCTGCTATAAATATTGATGTGGCCATGATACTATATTATGCTGATGTTAAGTCGTTTAGGCATATACTGAAGAGTGGGATAACTGGGTCAAATGGTGGTTCCATTCCCACTTTTCTGATGAATTGCCATACTGCTTTCCAGAGTGATTGCACCCATTTGCAGTCTCACAAGCAATGTATGAGTGTACCTTTTTCCTCACATCCTCACCAACATTTATTGTCACTTGTATTTGTGATAATTGTCATTCTGACTGGAGTGAGACAAAATCTCAGTGTAGTTTTAATTTGCATTTCTCTAATTGCTAGCGATGTTGAACAGTTTTTCATATACATGTTGACAATTTGTATTTCTTCTTCTGTAAACTGTCTTTTCAGTTCCTTTGCCATTTATTAATTGGGTGTTTCAGTGCTAAGTTTTTTGAGTTCTTTATATACCCTGTAGATTAATGCTTTATCTGAGGTGAAGGTGGCAAAGATTTTTCTCCCATTCTGTAGGCTCTCTATTCACATTCTTGATTGTTTCCTTTGCTATGAAGAAGCTTTTTAGTTTGATACCATCCCATACATTGATTCTTGCTTTTACTTCTTCTGCTTTGGGAATCTTTTTGAAGAATTTGGTTCCCAAGCTAACATGATGGAGAATTAGGCTTACATATTCTTCTACACAGGGTCTCTGGTCTAATGCCTAGGTCCTTGGTCCACTTTGAGTTGAGTTTTGTGCAGGATGAGAGATAAGGGTTTGATTTCATTTTGCTACATATGCATTTATAGTTTTCCCAGCACCATTTGTTGAAAAGGCTATTTTTTCTCCAATGCATGTTTATGGCACCTTTGTCCAGTATGAGATAGCTGTGTTTATGTGGGTTTGTCTCTGTCTTCTATTCTGTTCCATTGGTCTTCATGTCTGTTTTTGTGTCAATATCACGCTGTTTTTGTTACTATAGTTCTGTTGTATTACTTAAGGTCTGGTAGTGTGATACCTCCTGCTTCACTTTTCTTGCTGAGGATTGCTTTGGCTATTCTGGGCCTCTTATTTTTCCAAATGAATCTCATGACTGCTATTTCTATTTCTATGAAGAACATCATTAGAACATTAATAGGAATTGTGTTAAATATGTATGGTGCTTTTGGTAGTATGGCCATTTTGACAATATTTATTCTGCCTATGGAAGAACATGCAAGATTGCCAAGTGTGGTGGCACACACTTATAACCCCAGAATCTCTGGAGACTGAGGCAGGGGGATCATGAGTGCAAAGCCAGCCTCAGCAAAAGTGAGGTGCTAAGCAACTCAGTGAGACCCTGTCTCTAAATAAAATACAAAACAGGCCTGGGGATGTGGTTCAGAGTTTGTTTGAGTGCCCCTGAGTCCAATCCCCAGTACCCACCCCCCCCACACACACACAAAAAAAAAGAACGTGGGAGACCTTTCCATCTTCTAAGGTCTTCTTCAATTTCTTTCTTTAGTGTTCTGTAATTTTCATTGTAGAGGTCTTTCACTTCTTTTGTTAGTTTGATTTCCAACTATTTTGTTTTATTTTTTCAAGGTTATCACGAATTGGATAGTTTTCTTAATTTCTCTTTCAGTTGATCCATCAATGCTGTATAGGGATGCAATTGATTTATGGTTGTTGATTATATATCCTTATACTTTGCTGAATTCATTTATGAATTCTAGAAGTTTTCTGGTGGAGTTTTTGGGTCTTCTAAATATAGAATCATGTCATTGGCAAATAGGGATAGTTTGAGTTTTTCTTTTCCTATTTGTATCTGTTTAGTCAGGTTTTTCACTGTTGTGACTAAAGGACCTGACCAGAATGATTATAGAGGAGGAAAATTTATTTGAGGGCTCATGGTTTCAGAGGTCTTAGTCCATAGAAGCCCAGCTCCATTCCTGGGGCTCGAGGTGAGGCTGAACCTCATGGCAAAAGAGTATGGGAGAGGAAAGCAGCTTACATGGTGATCAGAAAGCAGAAAGAAAGAGATTCCACTCTCCAGATGCAAAACATATACTCCCTAGCCACATTCCAATTCCCACCTCCTCCAGCCATACCCTACCACTTAGTTACCACTCCCTTACTCCCTATCAACGAATTAATTCCCTTAAGACCCTTACAACCCAATCATTTCTTCTCTGAAACTTCTTGCATTGTCTCACATGATAGCTTTTGGGGAACACTTCACATCCAAACCATAAATTCCACCCCAGACCCCCAAAGCTCACAATGCAAAATACATTTAGTCCATTCCCAAGAGTCCCCATAGTCTCGACAGTTCCAAGATTGCTCAAAGTTCAATTCCAAAGTCTTCTCTGAGGCTCAAGGCAATCTCACAGTCCTGTAAAATTAAACTCAAACTCCTGTAAAATTAAAAGCAATTTACAAGTACCCAATTTATAATGGTACAGAATAAACATTTCTGTTCACAAAATTAGGGGCATAGAAAGAAGGGATAGGACCAAAGCAAGATGGAAATCCATCTGGACAAACAAGTTCTGTAACTCCATGTCCAGCATCTAGGACACATGGCATCATGATGTTCTCTCCAAAGGGCTTGTGCAGCTCCGCCCCTGTGGCCTTGTTGGTTGCAGCCCAAGTGGCCTTTCTGTTGGCTTGTCTCTTCTATATTCCTGCAGCTTTCCTAGGATGATGTCCTCTGTTACTGGCATTTCTTAATCTCAGGGGTCTCCACAGCAGTTTCAGCTTCCTCCTCACATCTCCACACTTCAACTTCTCAGGGGGTTCCTGCAAGGAGTCTGATGCTGCTGCACTTTGCCTGGATTTCCTTTGAAATCTTGGTGGAAGCCTCTATGAACCCCTAACTCCATCTTCCTGCATTCCTACAGAACTAGGTCCATGTGGTTGACACCAAGGTCTGCCACCATCTCGAGCCATAATCAAGGCTCCAGGGACATTGGCTGCAGCAGCCTCTGAATATCTAGGTGGCTGAGCACATTGAAAATACTTCCTAAGCCCCCTTGTGCAAGAAGGGTGCCCCACTGGTGTCTTTTCAAGAGAATTTTCACTCTTACTCCCTTGAGCCTGAGATGAGTATGCTCTTGCCAGCTCCTGAGATGCCCTTAAGCCATCTTTCTTATTGTGTCTGGGCAAAGTCTTTAGTATTTTTTTTAATGGCAGTAATGTCTTTAACAATTTCAACTTCCTCCTCCCCAGTTTTACTCCCACCTTTCAAGTTCACTTTTTTTTTTTACCAAACTTTTCTGCTGTTTTTTGCTTCTCATTATCACAATAAATTTGGCTAAAAGCTGCCAGCAATATCCATGCCATTGCATGAATGCCCTGATCCCTAGAAATTTCTTCCATCATATTAAAAAGTCCATTGCTTTTTTTAAAAAATATCTTTGTTTATTAATTTATTTTTATTTGGTGCTAAGGATTGAACCCAGTGCTTCCACATGTGCGAGGCAACACACTCTACCACTGAGCTACAGCCCCAGCCCAGTCTGTCACTTTTAAATTCAGCCTCACAGAAAGTCTCAGGATACAGGCAAAATGCAAACAACTTCTCAGCTAGAACATAGCCATAAATGGCTTCTAGTCCAAATACCAATAGTGTCCTCCTTTTCCTCTAAGCCTTCTTGAGCCCTCTTTTCACTGTCTATGATCTTATTGATGTTCTGGTCTTCTAGGCTCCCACCAGAATCAGCCATTAAGCTCCACTTACAACCTAAAGCATTTCAAGTTTGTGCTGCTAAACATCTCAAAATTCCTCCACCAATTCCAAAAAGCTCAAAAACCTTCTTAACCACATGGTCAGGTTAGGCACAGCAACAACCCTACTTCTTAATACCAATTTCTGTTTTCGTCAGCTTTTTCACTGCTGTGACTAAAGGACCCAACCAGAACAATTACAGGAGAGGAAAAGTTTATTTAGGGTCATGGTATCAGAGGTCTTAGTCCATAGAAAGTGAGCTTCATTCCTTGGGGCTCAAGGTGAGGCATCATGGCAGAAGAGTACAGCAGAGAGAATCAGAGAGAGTCTCCATTGGCCAGATACAAATATATATCCCAAAGCCATATCCCCAATTCCCACCTCCTCCAGCCCCATCCCACCTGCCTCCACTTATCACTCAGTTAATCCCATTAGGAGATTAATTTACTGATTGGGTTAAGACTCTCACAACCCAATCATTTCTCTCTGAACCTTCTTGTATCACACGTGAGCTTTTGGGGACACCTCACATCCAAACCATAACACCATCCCTTAAATTTCTTTCTTTTGTCTAATTGCTCTGGCTAAAATCTCTAGGACTATGTTGAATAGAAGTGGTGAGAAAGGGCATCCCTGTCTTGTTCCAGTCTTTAGAGGGAATGCTTTCAATTTTTCTTCATTTAGAATGATGTTGGTCTTGGCTTTAGCATATATAGCTTTTGCAATGTTGAGGTAAGTTTCTAATATCCCTCACTTTTCTAGGGTTTTGAAAATGAATGGATGCTGTATTTTGTCAAATTCTGCTTCTCTCTTATAAGGACTCTTATGATTACATTGGGCCCACCTGCGTAATCCAAGATATTTCTCCCCACTTCAAGGTCCTTAACTTGACCCTGTCATTAAAGTATTTTAAATTATGTTAGTATATTCACAGTTCCTGGGAATTAGGACCTGGACATTTTGAGAGTCAAAAATTTAGCCTGCCAATTTTTTTTTCTGTACTGACAATTGAACCTGGGGTGCTTTATCACTGAGCCATATCCCCAGCCCTTTTTTATATATTTTTATTTAGAGACAGGGTCTCACTGAGTTTCTTAGGCCCTCGCTAAGTTGCTGAAGCTGGCTTTTTTTTTAAAATATTTATTTATTTGCTTTAGTTGTACACAATGCGTTTTACTTTTATGTGGTGCTGAGGATCAAACCCGGGCTGCTCATGTGCTAGGCGAGCACTCTACCACTGAGCCACAACCCCAGCCCACTGAAGCTGGCTTTGAACTCATGATCCTCTGCCTCAGCCTCCCAAGTCACTGGGGTTACAGGCATGAGCCACCATGCCTGGAATACTGCCAATTTTTTTGACCCAGAAGTTCTATCATTTAGTGTTTACTCCAGAGGAAATGTGCTATTAGAACAAGGATTCAGCAGGAGGATCGCGAGTTCAATTAGAATAGTCACATTAAGAATCCATTACTGACTTTATTTTAGAAGAAGGAAATTTTCCAGCATTAATGAAAAAAAGGAAACTAGAAGCTGGGCTCGGTGGCGCACGCCTGTAATCCCAGCACTTGGAGGCTAAGGCAGGAGGATCGAGAGTTCAAAGCCAGTCTCAGCAATGGCGAGGCACTTAGCAACTCAGTAAGACCCTGTCTCTAATAAAATAAAAACAGGGCTGGGGATGTGGCCCAGTGGTTGAGTGCCCCTGAATTCAATCCCTGGTACCAAAACAAACAAACAAAAAATCAAAAAAACTAAAGCATCTATTCTTTTATCTTTCTAATTATGTATCCTCAAAAGTAGTGTCAGTAGTTCAAATATTAGTTATTAATATTAGAATCCAATAAGGTTTGAGATTTGGATTTTATGTGAGATTCAATTTTATGTGAAGGCTAATGTGTATTACAGGGGTGAGAGAAATGGAAACAGCAAAGAAAGTAGGTTGAAATTCCTTTTATTCCCCTCTGTATTTTTCATCATTATAATTCCAAATCAGAGTTAACATCAAAGTTGTCTCTGGAAAGATGGATGATGCTATCATTAAGAAAATTGCCTTGATTTCCAGATATGACCATTCCATTCTATTAACTAATCATGCCCAAGATTGCCCTAGCATGCAAGTCTGAACAGGCTTGCTTGAGACTGTTGTGGAAGTTCTGAACATCTATTTGAAGGCATTAGCACTGAATTTAAGAGCAAAGCAGATCAGTGAAATATAATACTTGAATGTTACTGCTAAGCAACTTGGAATTCTCAATAGACATTCTGGGAATTCAGAATCCTCTGACTAATATATGAATCATAAGGAAGAAATCTGTTATTTTTATGCCTTTTATTTACACTGCACTTTCCTCTTCCTTCTCTACTAATTTCCAGGAACTTCCCTTCATCCTTCAGTGGCTTAGTTGGTTTTTACATATTTCATGTCTGCTAATATGTTGCCTTTACATCCCTTAACTTTCTCAACTTCTTAACTTCCACCCCTATGCCAACCTCTGGCAAGTTTGATCACACCTAAGAACTTAAAACTGTTATCACTTCTGCTCTTTGTCTAAAAGTCTGAAATTCCCAAAGGATTTTAATATTTTGTGTTCTGTTTAGACCTGTCTTGACCAAATGCACATTGAACTCAGGGGCCTGCCCTTTTTTGTATTTTTTTTTTTTTTTTTTTTTTTTTTTTTTGTGGTACCAGGGATTTTCATTTCCTCACTGAGTGCTGAATTGTGCCTCTTTGTCTACGTTGTTATCTTTAGTTCCTTAGTCCTGATCAGTACAAGGTGAGTATCACGAGCCAAAGGCAAAGGATTTTAATATTTTGTGTTCTGTTTAGACCTGTCTTGACCAAATGCATGATTTTGATTATGGTTTTTTTTTTTTTTGGGGGGGGGGGTACCAGGGATTGAACACTCAGGGGCACTCGACCACTGGGCCACATCCCCAGCCCTTTTTTGTATTTTTTTTTTTTTTTTTTTTTTTTTTTTTGTGTGGTACCAGGGATTGAACTCAGGGGCACTCGACCACTGGGTCACATCCCCAGCCCTTTTTTGTATTTTTTTTAGAGACAGGGTCTCACTGAGTTGCTAAGTGCCTCGCCATTGCTGAGGCTGGCTTTGAACTTGTGATCCTCCTGCCTCAGCCTCCCAAGTGCTGGGATTACAGTCATGCACCACCACGCCCGGCTTGATAATGTTTTTAAAGAACATAGTATATGGGGCTGGGATTGTGGCTCAGCAGTAGAGCGCTCACCTAGCACGTGTGCGGCCCAGGTTCGATCCTCAACACCATGTACAAATAAACGCATTGTGTACAACTAAAGCAAATAAATAAATATTTTTTTTAAAAAGAACATAGTATATTTCTTTCAATAGAAATTTAAAGATGTATTAACATGGGAAAACTCAAGGTAAAGCATAGTTTCTTTATGAACACTATTTCCCTACCACTGTTTAGATTTTTCTATATTTAAATGTATTTAATGCTTACCCCCAGTCCACTTTCAACTACTCCTCTAATCCTGAGTTTTATACTTTGTTTTTGTTTTGTTTTGTTTTTCATTGCTGGGAGAATATCTAGGACTTTATGCATGCTAGCAAGTGCTCTGCTACTGAACTACACCCTCAACCCCTCCAATTTTAAACACATGGTTTGTTGGATTGTTGGATTTTGTCAATCAGGGCTTTTCAAAAGGGACCACAATACTGTATTCCCCCAAGTCTTCCTGTCTTCTCACTTTCTTATTTCCTTGAAACTTTTGCCTGTATCACTTTCTTTATTTGTCCCAAATTGCACAGAGTTTTTGAATTCCACCTTTTCCTAGGTGCCTTCTTCCAAGTGTCCTCTAAAGTTCAATGCTACTCTGAATGGACTGAATTCTAGGTTTGCTGTATGCACATGACACTGAGACTTAAATTCATTCATTATTTTCCTGAGTTAGATTCCTCTGTGTGTGTGTGTGTGTGTGTGTGTGTGTGTGTTGAGGATTGAGCCCAGGGCCTTGAGCATGCTGGGCAAGTGCTCTACCAGCCCAATTGGCTATTTTTCAATCTCCATTTTTTGGTGGCTTTTTTGTTGTTGTTATTGTTGTTGCTGTTCCTTATGTATGTGAGAGCATTATTCTCTAATTTTAATAGAACTGATATTTGAAGAGCCCTAATTGGGAAGGGCTGTTGTAGCTAGCTGGAAGCCATGGGTTCCACCTGATATGTATGTGACGCACCTGTAGGCACCCGCAAACCTGAAGGTATATAACCGGGTGAAAGCAGTCCGAGTTAGGAGAACGGAGAATTCAGTCAGCCGGGCAGTCACTCGGTCGGTCAGAAGAATCAGAGCGGCCAGAACGTAGGCAGAGCGGTTACAGAATGACTGGTCAGAGTTAGGCCGAGGCTCCTGAGGAAGACAGAAGACAGAAGAAAGAAGGAAGAAAGAAGAGAGAAGAAAGAAGCTCTAATCTTACTCTAAGCTAAGCTCTACTCTAAGCTAAGCTCTACTCTAAGCTCTATCTTTCTCTCTGAGAAGGAAGAAAGAAGAGAGAAGAAAGAAGCTCTAATCTTACTCTAAGCTAAGCTCTACTCTAACTCTACTCTAAGCTAAGAAGACAAGAAGAAAAGCTCGCTCTAATCTTTCTCTCTAAAAATCTTTCTTTCCCTCTCTAAGCTCTAAGAAAGTAGAAGTAAAAGTAGTAAAAGCTATACTCTGCCTCAGATATTCAGTAACTCACTAGAATAGAATATATGGTAAGCATACTTTCTTTTTTTTAATTTTATTTTTTATAATTTTTAATATGTACAACTCATAGTGCATATATTTAGTATCTTTTTACATACAACTGTTTGTATACAAAGTATATTCGTACAATTCAGGTCTTCAGTCATGCATTAAGGAAAATGATATCCGTCTCATTCAACCACCTTTTTTTTTTTCTCCCCCTCCCTCCCCTCTTGCTCCCTCCCTTACCCTCCCTTCCCTTGACCATTCTAGTGTTCCTCTAATCCTCCTATGTACCCCCCTACAACAATACTTTGAAATAGCCTCCTTATATAAGAGAGAACATTTGGTACTTGGATTTTTGAGACTGACTAACTTCACTTAGCATTATGTCTTCCAACTTCATCCATTTACCTGCAAATGCCATTAATTTGTTTTCTTTTATTGCTGAGTAAAATTCCATTGTGCGTATATACCACATTTTCTTAATCCACTCATATACTGAGGGACATCTAGGTTGGTTCCACAACCTAGCTATTGTGAATTGTGCAGCTACAAACATTGAGATAGCTGTGTCACTGTAATATGCTGTTTTTAGGTCCTTTGGGAATAGACCCAGGAGTGGGATGGCTGGGTCATAGGATGGTTCCATTCCCAGTTTTCCAAGAAATCTCCATACTGCTTTCCATAACGGTTGCACCATTTTGCAGTCCCACCAGCAATGTATGAGTGTGCCTTTTTCCCCACATCCTCTCCAACATTTATTGTTGCTTGTGTTCTCGATGGCTGCCATTCTGACTGGAGTGAAGTGAAATCTTAGAGTAGTTTTGATTTGCATTTCTCTAATTGCCAGCGATGTTGAACATTTTTTCATGTATTTGTTGATTAATCGTGTATCTTCTTCTGAGAGGTGTCTTCTCAATTCCTTAGCCCATTTATTGATTGGGTTATTTGTTTTTTTAGTGTAAAGTTTTTTGAGTTCTTTATATATTCTAGAGATTAGTGCTCTATCTGATGTGCATGTATTAAATATTTGTTCCCAATTAGTTGGCTCTCTATTCACCTCACTGATTGTTTCTTTTGCTGAAAAGAAGCTTTTTAGTTTAAATCTATCCCATTCATTAATTCTTGGTAGTAATTCTTGCGCTACAGGATTCTTATTAAGGAACTTGGGGCCTAATCCAACATGTTGGAAATTGGAGCTTACTTTTTCTTCTATTAGGTGTATTGTCTCTGGTCTAATTCCTAGGTCCTTGATCCACTTTGAATTGAGTTTTGTGCATGGTGAGAGATAAAGGTTTAATTTCATTTTGTTGCATATGGATTTCCAGTTTTCCCAGCACCATTTGTTGAAGAGGCTATCCTTTCTCCATTGTACTTTTTTGGCACCTTTGTCTAATATAAGATAGCTGTAATTATATGTATTAGTCTCTGTATCCTCAATTCTGTACCATTGGTCCACCAGTCTATTTTGGTGCCAATACCATGCTGTTTTTGTTACTATTGCTCTATAGTATAATTTAAAGTCTGGTATGGTGATGCCCCCTGCTTCACTTTTCTTGCTCAGGATTGCTTTGGCTATTCTGGGTCTCTTATTTTTCCAGATGAATTTCATGACTGCTATTTCAATTTCTTTGAAGAATGACATTGGGATTTTAATTGAAATTGCATTAAATCTGTATAATGCTTTTGGTAGTATGGACATTTTGACAATATTAATTCTACCTATCCAAGAGCAAGGTAGGTCTTTCCATCTTCTGAGTTCATCTATAATTTCTTTCTTTAGTGTTCTATAATTTTCGTTATAGAGGTCTTTCACCTCTTTCATTAGGTTGATTCCCAGGTATTTTATTTTTTTTTTTTTGATGCTATTCCAAATGGGGTATTTTTCAACATTTCCCTTTCAGAGTCTTTGTCGCTGATGTACACAAATGCCTTTGACTTATGTGTATTGATTTTGTATCCTGCAACTTTGCCAAATTCGTTTGTTAGTTGTAAAAGTTTTCTGGTAGAGTTTTTGGGTCTTCTAGGTAGATTATCATGTCATCAGCAAATAGTGCTAATTTGAGCTCTTCTTTTCCTATCTTGATCCCTTTAATTTCTTTCGTCTGTCTAATTGCTCTGGCCAGAGTTTCCAGTACTATGTTAAATAGCAGTGGTGAAAGGGGGCATCCCTGTCTTGTTCCAGTTTTTAGAGGGAATGCTTTCAATTTTTCTCCATTTAAGATAATGTTAGCTCGGGGCCTTGCATAAATAGCTTTTATAATGTTAAGATATGTTCCTGATATTCCTAGTTTTTCCAGTGTTTTGAACATAAAGGGGTGTTGTATTTTGTCAAATGCTTTTTCTGCGTCAATTGAGATGATCATATGATTTTTGTCTTTAACTCTATTGATGTGATGTATTATGTTTATTGATTTCCGAATGTTGAACCAGCCTTGCATCCCTGGGATAAACCCCACTTGATCGTGGTGCACTATCTTTTTGATATGTTTTTGTATCCGATTTGCCAGGATTTTGTTGAGGATTTTTGCATCTATGTTCATTAACGATATGGGCCTGAAGTTTTCTTTTTTGGATGTGTCTTTGCCTGGCTTTGGAATTAATGTAATATTGGCCTCATAGAAAGAGTCTGGAAGAGCTCCCTCTTTTTCTATTTCTTGAAATAGTTTGAAGAGCATTGGTATTAGTTCTTCTTTGAAAGTCTTATAGAACTCGGCTGTAAACCCATCAGGTCCTGGACTTTTCCTTGTTGGTAGCTTTTTGATGACATCTTCTATTTCTTCGCTTGTAATTGATCTGTTTAAATTGTGTATAGCCTCCACATCCAGTTTAGGCAAATCATATGACTCTAGAAATCTGTCAATGCATTCAGTATTTTCTATTTTATTAGAGTACAAGTTTTCAAAGTAATTTCTAATTATATTCTGTATATCTGAGGTGTTTGTTGTGATATTCCCTTTTTCATCATGAATGTTAGTAATTTGAGTTTTTTCTCTTCTTCTTTTCGTTAGCATCGCTAAGGGTCTGTCAATTTTGTTTATTTTTTCAAAGAACCAACTTTTAGTCTTGTCAATTCTTTGAATGGTTTCCTTAGTCTCAATTTCATTAATTTCTGCTCTGATTTTAATTATTTCCTGTCTTCTACTGCTCTTGGTGTTGGTCTGTTCTTCTTTTTCTAATGCTTTGAGGTGTGATGTTAAGTCATTTATTTGTTGGGTTTTTTTCCTCTTAAGGAATGAACTCAGTGCAATGAATTTTCCTCTTACTACTGCCTTCATAGTGTCCCAGAGATTTCTATATGATGTATCTGTGTTCTCATTTACCTCTAGGAATTTTTTGATCTCCTCCTTGATGTCTTCTTCAACCCCTTGTTCATTCAGTAGCATGTTGTTTAGCTTCCAGTTGATGGAGTAGTTTTTCTTATTCCTTGTTTTGTCGTTGATTTCCAATTTCATCCCTTTATGGTACCGATAGCATGCAGGGTAGTATCTCTATTTTTTTATATTTGCTGAGAGTTGCCTTGTGACATAAAATATGGTCTATTTTGGAGAAGGAGCCATGTGCTGCTGAGAAAAATGTGTATTCGTTTACTGAGGGATGAAATATTCTATATATGTCCGTTAGGTCTAAATTGTTAATTGTTTTGAGGAGGCTTAAAGTTTCTTTGTTTAGCTTTTGTTTGGATGATCTATCCATTGGTGAGAGAGGTGTGTTGAAGTCCCCTAGAATAACTGTGTTGTGGTCTATTTTACTCTTGAACTTAAGAAGCGTTTGTTTGATGAATGTAGGTGCTCCATTATTTGGGGCATACAGATTTATGATTGTTATATCCTGTTGATGGATGGTTCCCTTAAGTAATAAGAAATATCCATCTTTGTCCCTTCTTGATTAGTTTTGGTTTGAAGTCTACCTTATTTGATATGAGAATGGAAACCCCTGCTTGCTTCCGCTGGCCATGTGAGTGATAAGACTTTTCCCAGCCTTTCACTTTCAGTCTGTTGATGTCTTTTTCTATGAGGTGTGTTTCTTGGAGACAGCAAATTGTTGGGTCGTTTCTTTTAATCCATTCTGATAATCTGTGTCTTTTGATTGGCGAGTTTAGGCCATTAACATTCAGGGTTATTATTGAGATGTGATTTTTATTCCCATCCATTTTTATTTGAATTATGGTCTTTAGCTTGATTTGGTTTCTCTTCTGGTTGGTATTTCCTTTAGTTTAATATCTCCCTTTGGTGATTTTCGTTATCATCTTTCTCTTCTTCTTCATGAAAAATGTTGCCCAGGATGCTCTGAAGTGCTGGCTTTCGAGTTGTGAAATCTTTTAACTTTTGCTTGTCGTGGAAGGTTTTTATTTCATCTTTGAATCTAAAGCTTAATTTTGCTGGATATAAGATTCTTGGTTGACATCCCTTTTTCTTTCAGAGCTTGAAATATACTATTTCAGGATCTTCTTGCTTTTAAGGTCTGGGTTGAAAAATCTGAACATAGTCTGATTGGTTTCCCCCTATATGTAATTTGCTTCCTTTCTCTTGTGGCTTTTAGTATTCTCTCCTTGCTCAGTGTATTAGGCATTTTCATTATAATGTGTCTAGGTGTGGATCTGTTGAGATTTTGTTTGTTTGGTGTTCGGTATGCCTCTTGAACTTGGTTTTTCCATTTCATTCCTCAAGCTTGGAAAATTTTCTGTAATTATTTCGTTAAATAGATTACTCATTCCTTTGGCTTGAAACTCTGCCCCTTCCTCTACGCCGATCACTCTTAAGTTTGGTCTTTTTATGCTGTCCCATAATTCTTGGATGTTATGTTCTTGATTTCTAACAAGTTTTGCTGTATGTTCTAAATTCTTCTCTAGGACATATATTTTGTCTTCATTGTCTGAGGTTCTTTCCTCCAAGTGGTCTACTCTGTTGGAGATGCTTTCAATTGAACTTTTATTTTGGTTTATTGCTTCTTTCATTTCTGGAATTTCTATTTGGTTTCTCTTTAGAACCTCTATTTCCCTATTGAAGTAATCTTTTACTTCCTGTATTTGTTTTTGGAGTTCTTTGTCAAAATGATCTTTTGCCTCCTGTACCTGCTCCCTCATCTCATTTTTGAGTTCATTCTTAAGTTCCATAAACATTTGGCATATGTAATTTCTAAATTCCATCTCTGGCATTTGACCAACTGTGCTTGCCATGACATCTACCGATGAGGTATCTTGATTTGTTTGTGTCATTTTCTTTCCTTGTTTTTTCATGTTGCTTGTGTGTCTATTCTTCCTGCACTGTGGGACCTTGACTATTTCGATTTTACCTTAAAGCCTTATGTTGTTCCTGTAGTACAATGCTATCAGATCACCTTATAATTCCTTTACACTTTTAAAACCTAACACTTTCTATTCAGAAAATCCAAGTTTGATCACAATGTACAGATTTTGTTAACCCAGATATTATTTCCAATTTACTCTGTACGCTTCTGATAGGGTTTTATAGCTTCAAGTATTGGAATACAGAGGTGTTATGTTTAGGAAGAAGGAAGTGTCTTGAATTGTTCTTTCTTGGAAAGTATGAAAGGAGATATCTATTGAAGTGGTTTAGTGGAAGTGGTTTAGTATCAGTAGACGATGGAAGAAAGAGAATGGGGTTGACAATTAGGTGAAAAGATCAATTTATATATAAAGTAAGTTGGAAAAGAAAAAAAATGATCAAAGAGTAGGATTTGGTGTAAGAGAGAGGAGAGAGAGAATCAAGGAAATAGAGAGTAAACTATATATAACACCACTTTGCTACCCAGTTCAATTGCGCCGGTTCTAGAAATCCCAAGTTCTGCGTATAACTTGTTTTTGCCTCTGTTTAGTATGCACTGGCAGGATGTAAACATGAAAGATGAAGGAGGAAGAAAAGATACAAGAGTTAGAAGGAAGAAAAGAAGGAAAGAAAAAAGGAGCGGAAGCAAACACACTAACAATCAATGCGGAAGGAAAAAAAAAGCAGAACAAAACAAAGCCAAAAAAAAGAAAAAGAAAAATAAACAAACAAACAGACAAACAAACAAAAAAAAAAAAAAAAAAAACCTCCCTGCAATTCAACAAGACAAGCAAACCAACAAAAAGAAAAGAAAAAGAAAAAAAAAAAAAAGTCGAAACCCCAAGTCTCAGACAAAACGGGCCCTGGGAAGCCCCCCTCTTTTTTTTCCTTTCCAGTTCAAACCAATTGCTATTGGATCACGTCCAGACAGTCTGTGATCCTGTTAGTGAAATCAAGGCTGCATCTTAGGCCAGTGGCTGCACGGTACAGTGAAGGAGTGGCCCAGGGGGTTTGTGTGTGTCAGCAGATGAATGGCACTGGGAAGGGGACCTTCCAGAAGGCGCCCCCTTCCCAAGCCCACCCACAGTTGCAGCCTCTTGTTGCTGCTGCGCTAGCCTCAGAAACGCCTTCCCCTGCTGACCACCCGAGTCTCACCCAATTGTGCGTTGTCTTCAGAGAGCTGGAGAGTCCCTGGATGGCTGCAGCCATCGCTCTCTGTCTCCTCCCCTTTGTCTGGAGTTTTCAAAGATGGCGGTGCTCTCCTTCCAGTCAACAGCAGCTCCGCAGACTCCCGTATCCTCGCCGATCGATTTCAAAGCTGTTGGTTGTATGTCTCCCTGCTGAAGTAGCACCGGGAAGCCACACCTGTGACTGTGGTGCAGACAGCGCTGCTTCGGACTGTGGCCCGCTCCACTCTTCCCCTGTTTGCTGATCGCAGATCTCTGCTCCGCTCTGTCCCGGGCCCCACTACTGAGGGTTGCGTCAGGCGGAGTGTGGATTTGAACTGGTGCTGTGGGCCCGCGGTCTCCCGTGGTTCCCCAGCACCAATCCCGCCGGCTGTTATCGCTGGTTTTTATCGCCGGTTTCACGCTGGTGTGCCGTGAGTTTGGCTGGGGTTGCAGTAGTAGCGCGGTCTCCCCACGCTGACTTTGTTTCCGACGGCCTGTGCACCACCCAGGCGGTTTTGCAGGAGCCTCCCGGCTCCAGCCTCTGCAGACAGCTTGTCTCTTTCTCTCTCTGGTAGTGGTAATCAAACCATCCAGGAGATCGGTATTTTCAGCCTATATATATATGATGAAAGGCAATTTATCTGCTTTGTTGGATTCTTTCCACGGAGCTGTCCTGAAGTGCGTCTTCCTCTAATCCGCCATCTTGGATCCCGGTAAGCATACTTTCTGAGTCCCAAAATGTCTTTATTCTTTCCTCGTTTTGGGATGACAATTTGGATAGATAAGAAATTGTAAATACGATTGGTTTCCCCTCTTTCATTTGAAGGAAATGCTCCATTGACTTATGGCAATCCTTGTTGCTGATGATGGATCTGACACTATTCTGATTCTCATTCCTCTATAATTGCCCTTTGCTTTTACTGGAAGCTTTCAAGATCTTTCCTTTATGCTTGATGTTCTGAAATTTCACAATGATAGTATGAGACATGCATCTTTTTTCTATTAATTTTGAAGGGCACTTGAGATGCCCTTTCAATTGGGAAATTCTTTTCATTTTTGAAAAAAACATTTCTACTTATTTTTAGTGATATCCTCTTTATCTTCTCTAGTGTCTCTGGAGTTCGTCTTATTAATATAAAGCCTATTTCTCTTATCTTTTCCCTCATATAATTCCTACCTTGCTATCTTTGTCCTTTTGTTCTGTTTTCTGTGAAGTTTTTTAAAAAATGATTTTTTTTTAGTTCTTGATGGACCTTTATTCATTTATTTATATGCAGTGCTAAGAATCAAACCCAGTGCTTCACACATACTAGGCAAAAGCTGACCCAACCCTGTTTTCTGAAATTTACTCATTTTATCTACCAAACTTTATTCTGAATATTTTGGCAAACTCTATCTTTAATTTTGAAGAGCTCCTTATTTTTTCCTGAATGTTTTTCATAGCATCTGGTTGTTGTTTTGTGGTTGCTGCATTTTATCAAATCTCTCTGTTGATGGTAATGAGTATTGTTATTTAAAGTACTTATCTATATTCTGAATTGTTTTATTTGGGGTCTGTTTATCTGTTTGTTTATCTTGCTATTACTTATGTTGCAAAATTTCCTACAATTTCTGGGAATCCTCGATTGCATATTTGTATTTAAGAATGACACGTTAAATATACACAATTTAGGAGTTGGGGCTATTGTCTGGAAGAAAGTTTAGCTGTTTTTGCAGGACTTACAAATGTCAGAGTGCCAAGACTTTTGATATAGGGCCATTTGATTTCTCCAGAAAAGGATGTGAAGATATCTTTTGTTGGGTATAGTGCTCATTTGTCTGAAATTCTAGGAATGGACAAGATGTGTGTAGAAGTTTCATTTTCAATTAATGCTTATTTTTAGCTCCACATTACTTTTCCATCATTTCTCATTCAATCAGATACATAAGAGTCCTAAGCCTCTCTTGAGTCTTTGGCTGTATGTGCTTTTACATATATTTTATGCTGTGGCCTCCTAGTCCTATTTTATCTTCATCTCCTCCCCACATCTCTATTTTTTATTTTCCAGCTATTCACTAATGCCATTTCTGCTGATGGGCCCATTTTGTGTTTTCACAGTAATTAAATTTATTTCACTGTCAAATGTTATTCAGGGTGGCAGAGGGAGATACATTTATGTGGCCTAGTCTCCACATAAAACAGGACATTCCCATTTTTCCCCTTAATCTTTTGCATTCTGGTCCTACCAAAGGAATTCCACTTCTTGAAAAGATTTCCAGCACGTGTATTTTTCACTTGCTCCTTACCCTTACATCATGTTTGCCTTGCACCCTAAAAGGGTAAAGTTTGTTGCCCTAGAGAAAACAGTAGAGCCTCCAACAAAGTAGTCAGGAAGATAGAGAGGAGAGGATACACAGGAAGTTCCCACAAGACATGAAATGTAAGTAGCAAATATTTTGGAGAAGTCAGACTTTGAGAAAAGTCTGGTCCCAGTTTGGAATAAGAGATTGTAGTGTTAAAAAAGCTGGTGAAATCTCCAACAACTGTTGAACACAGGAATTTTGTCTCACTTCCCTTTGGTACTTTTGGAAATCACCTTTGCAAGGAGCCTCTGCATCTCCAGGGAGGAGCACAGCAAAAGAGGTACTGTGGTGTGGCTCATTTAGGCAGCTGGGTTTGCAATGGTGTTTCTGAGTATGCTTGGCTCCCATGTGGTGCAGAAGTGATACAGGTGTGTTTCAACCTAGAGCCTGTAATAATAGCCATAAGTAAAGTTCTACTGGGTCCTCAAAACAAACAAAAACCCTAACAGCAACAACTAAATATAAGCCAAGTAAAAATTAATAATTGCAAAAAAATAGTTGAAGATAAAATTGCAAGTGGAAAACAATAGTTTCTAGGGCCAGAGAGGCCAAGTTAGAGAAAAGCCTATAAGGACAGATGGCTGAAATCAAAAGCCAGCACTGCCAAGAGTAAGAATCATCTTAGCCAACACTCAGGATTTCAGAAGACCTTTAAATTCAGGCAACTCAGTTTTGTATTAGCACAATGAAATACCCAAGACAACCAATCTGTAAAAAGAAAAGATTTCGCTCATAATTTTGGAGGTTCAAAGACATAGCACCTGTATCAGCTCAGTTCTGGCAAGGGTTATGGATTATGGCACATTTTGGTAGCATTACATGCTATCTCTCACATCTCCAGCCAGAATGGGGATGGAGAGGGGGAGAGGGACAGAATGAACAAGTTGGGTTCCCATAATTCAAGGACTTACCCTCAATGACCAAAGGACCTCCAACTAGGCCTCACCTCCTAAAGGCTCCACTGCATCCCAATAGCACTACTCTGAGGACCAAGTCTTTAATCATGGACTTTTGGGGACAGTCAAACCAATATCCCATCCACAGCAAGTATATAGAAATGTATATATTAGGGACACCAAATCTTGGCACTTGAGGCCTTTTGATCAGATTTGTGATACTATCTGTTATCTAGGGGATGATTCATCAGAACTTAGAGGAGTCTAAAACTCCAATTTAACTGCTAATATTAAGCAATTATATGTTGAGAGCTGTGTACACATTCCACATCTTTATCCTTCATATGAAAGTACAGAAGTTTCTATCTAAAGAACACTCAATAACTTATACTTCCATATCTTTTAAAAAATATTTATTTATTTGTTTTAGTTGTACACAACGCGTTTATTTTTACATGGTGCTGAGGATCGAACCCGGGCCGCACACGTGTTAGGCGAGCGTTCTACCGCCGCCGAGCCACAATCTACTTCCATATCTTAAGAGCAAAACCACGAGGGCTTAACAAGCTACAGATTGGAATAATCATTACTTCTTCCTGAGACAGACTGTTTATCTTGTTACATGACCAAGAAGAGTGAGGAATATTCCCTCTTTTTTTCTCCCTCTCCCCCACCCCTCGCTCCTTACAGAGGGCTATTTCCTTTTTGATTATTTCTTGAACAATCCTTCACTGGATAATTTACCCTTGAAAATTTTCACACATTTCTTGCAAGAGGAAATCAAAATAGCATAAAGAACTTTACTCTTGGAAAATAACAGTTTGACATGAAAGATTGTTTTTATAAAATGTTGGTATTTTAATACTTTAATAATTTTCAATGAAAAGAATAAAAACTTTTTAAAGAAATGAAATCACCTATATTATATTGTCCTACTAGGATAACTTTTCCTTTTTGCATATTTCCTCTGTCTATATGGCACAAACCTGTAGGACTAAAATATATTTAAAAATCAAATGGTTTTTATAACTATAACACTATAAATTAAAAAAAAAAAATGGTTCAATTTCTTCATTTTCAGATGAGAAAACTGAGACCCAGGAAGCTATGAGTTCAGCCCAAGGTCATACCTTATTATCTCCTCTAAAAGCAATTTTAATGGCAAATAAAAAAAATACTTGTTAATAAAATATTACTCCCTTATTGTCATTTTTCTCCACCGAGAATGCAACTGGAAGGGGGAAAATAACCCTATTATGCAATACAATATTACCATTATCAGAGGCAATGTCTGGAGAATTTTAGCTGCAAACTCTGGATGCCTTAATAAAAATTCCCAAAACTCTAGGAAGTTTTAAAAAACAAACGGGAATTCAAAGCCTTTGGATTTTACGATTTGGATTCAAAGTTCATGTATTTGCTCTACCCTGCTACCGCTGCCACCGCCTGCAGATTGTTGATTCTGGAGTGCACCCTTCTTGATAAAAAGGCAAATTATAGGTCTTAAAGAAAGCACCTAATTGAGGCTTTCTCTCCCACTGTAATTCAAAGAATTGAAATAGCATTGAGAAGCAGAGTGCTTTGTAGGGAATGTGGATGGCTTTCAAAACAACTGTGTTAGAAACAGTTTAGATTCACATTAGTGGAATTCTTAATGTGCTACAGCAGAAAAAGGCCCAAAATAGGAATAGAAAACCACAGTTCTGATACTAGACTGCCATTAACCAGAAAGGTAGAGACAAGTAGTCAGCTTTTTCATTATTGTATCCAAAAGACCTGACAAGAAAAACAGAAGAGGAAAAGTATATTTTGGATCACAGTTTCAGAGTTCTCAGTCCACAGACTCCATAGCTCTGGGTCCAAGGTGAGGCAAAACATCATGGCAGAAGGGCATGGTAGAAGACAGGACACAGCAAACAGGAAGCAGAGAGAGAGAGATCTACTCACCTGGGACAAATTATAAACCCTAAAAGCACATCACTAGTGACCCACCTCCTCCAGCCCTTCCCCACCTACCTACAGTTATCACCCAGTTAATCTATATCAATGGATTAATCCATTGATTAGGTTACAACTTTCACAATCCAAACATTCCACCTCTGAACAATTCTTGCATTGTCTCACACATGTGCTTTTGGGGGACACCTTATATCTAAACTATAAAAGCAAGACATTTTACTTTTCAAGTTTTTGTTGATAAAATGAGATTAGTGTAGGTGATCTCAGAATTCTTACCAAGCTATAAAATTCTATGATTTTTTTCTCCATAAATGTGAAAGATATCCTGTAATTCAGTCTCTGGGAAACCCCAGGTGTGAAGAGTTGTCTTTATTAACAAAGCTCTAATATTCTTTTGTTCTTTTCTGAGGTAAGCCCTGGGCAGAAACCTGGCCCTTCTTTGGCACCCTGTCCTTCACCTCCCACCTTCAAACCCTACCTGTAACAAAGCCCCATTGTCTTTTATGTTTTCATCACTGTATCTTCTCCATCCACTCTACCAATACTTCAGTACTAGCTATTTTATCTGAATGACAGGAACAAGTAACTACTTTTCTAAAGTTCCTCTCAGATTTTAATATGCTTCTATTGAGCTCCATTTTGTTTATTAAGATTTATATACCCATTGGAGTGACCCTTGATTTCTCTCTCATACTTCATAAATCTGTCAACAAATCCCATTGGTTTTCTCTTAAAATGTCAAAAATATGACCTCATCTCCACTGTTAACCCAGGTCCACACCAGCAATAACTTCTAACAGACCTCCTTGTTTTTGCCCTATCCCCATTTAGTCTACTCTCCACATAACATCCAATGAAATCAAATTAAAACACTAAGCCACATCATGTCACTCCTCTGTTCAACATGAAATCCCTTAGCTACAAAAGTCTTAGGTGCCATAATCATTGTTACCAATCTAACTCAATTTTCCACTATGCTTCCTGTTATGGTTTGGATCTGGGATGTCTCCCAAAGCTTGTTTTGAAAATATAATCCTCAGTGCAGAAAGGTTCAGAGCTGGGGCTTTTAGAAAATGATAGGATTATGTGGTCTATAACCTCATCAGTGGATTAATCTATTTGATGGATTAGTAATTTGAAGACTACTGGGTGGTAATAGTTGACAGGTGGGGCATGACTGGAAAAGTAGATCACTGGGGGTGTACCTTTTAGTACTGACTCTATCTTGTCCTTGGCTTCTGTCTCTACATGCTTCTAGGCTGCCAGGAGCTGAGCAGATTTCCCTACCATGCCTTTTTGCCATGATGTTTCTGCCATGGAGCCTGCTGACCATAGAATGAACCTCTGAAACTGTCGGCCAAAAGACATCTTTCCTCCCCTAAGTTGTTCTTTCAAGTATTTGGTCACAGACACAGAAAAGCTAATACCTCCCTGCTTCTGTTCCAGCTGCTCAGACCCCCTCTTATTATTCCTACAAGTATGTTAGAAACAGGACCATTTGTGTTAACTTCAACTTGCTTTTTTTCTGCAATGAAATACTTTTTGTCCAGATAGCTGTATGGCCAATGGCATCACACTGTCACTTAATGCCACCATCCTTTTTTTCTCAGGAGCTGTCTGCGGTCATTCTATCATCATCCTTTCTAAAATTGTGAGCCCCCTGGTTTTATTTTCACCTCAGCTTTATCACTATCTAACATACAGCATGTTTTGCTTATTTTTCTTCTTTATTGTCTCTCTTCCGTGAAGGTAGAGACTTTTGTCTGTTTTATTGTGTCCTAAGAACCCAAAACAGTGCCTTGCATAGTGAGTGCTCAATAAATATTTGTTATTGAATTAACTGTAGAAGATGTGTACCAAGTAAGCATAATATCATGCAAAGATGGAGACAGACACTAGATAAAATGTTTGCTCATGGCAAAACAAAATTTGACCATCCATCTTCCTAATCTTGTGTAATAAACTCTGTGCCTTTTGTCTTGATGTATTTTACCTCTCTTGCCAGATACTTCAAATGTCGAAAAAGAATTCATTATTAAAGCCTTAATTTGGTCATTAGGGAATGAATTCTACCTTATTTTCCAAATGTTATCCTGTGCACTTTACTAAGTTATAGAGAACAAAGTAGATAGGGTCTATTATTTTAGATAGAAAATTCCAAGTCCTAGCCGTTGGTGCTCAAAGTACTCAAAATTCTAAGATTATAATATGTCACACCAAGAGGAAATATGGGACCATTATTTGTGATGATCAAATAAAATAATACTCTAACTCAAATTATCTTGAATAAGAGGTAGTAGGAACTTCATTTTTTTCCCGCCGCTTTTTCCTTTATCAGAAAGTTGCACTTTGGGGCACACGTTAGAGGTTCGATTTATGTCGGTTTAATTAGTATTGAACGGATGGTTTTCCCCCCCACAAAGGCATCTAGATTATTTAATGGAGCAAATCCATGCACGTCCTGCGTTTCTGTAGACCTTAATTAGTGGGCCCAAGAAACTCCGGGAGGGACGTCCTCACTCTGTGAAGACGGCGATGGGAACACTTCTGCGGGCGTCGCCGCCGGGGTTTAAAGTCCCAAGAGAAAACTCCGTTGTTGGAGGCTCCAAGGCCTGAGGGCGCGACGCCCTCCGCGCTCGGTCGGAATGGCTTCGACCCTCGTCCTCCCGGCCGGCGGGACCAGCTTCCGCTGGGGCGCGCGCACAGTCACCGCTCCTCCCGGTAGGCGGTGGGCCTGTCCCGTTAGCTGCGAGCGCCGCCCGGAGCCGGGTTGGGGGGAGGGGCGGCGGCTGGCGCTGCGTCGAGTTTCCCAGAATTCCCAGCGGCCGCGGGGAAAGTTTACCGGACGCAGGAGGCGGCGACGGCCGCGGCAGCAGCGGGAGCAGCAGCAGCAACCCCAGTAGCGGTTACTAGGCAGCCTGCGGCGGACCATGGCCCTGGCCCGGCGTCCTTGGCCTCTCCTCACGGCGTCTCTGGGCAGCGTCGCAGCGAGGGGAGACTTCCGGGAAGGAACTGACATGCGACTGAGCGGCGGTCGGCGCGCTTAGCGCCGCGAACATGCGGCAGTCCCTGCGGGCGACCCCGGGCTGCGGAGAGGCGGCGTCGGCGTCGGCGGCTCGGGAGGGAAGAAGGCGCCGGCGGAGGTGGCGGCGGAGACGGCCGGCGCCTGGCGCGGAGCCCTAGGGAGGCTGCTTGGCGCGGCCTCGGGCCTCCTCGAAAAGGATGCTGTCCCGAAAGAAAACCAAAAACGAAGTGTCCAAGCCGGCCGAGGTGCAGGGGAAGTACGTGAAGAAGGAGACGTCGCCTCTGCTGCGGAGTGAGTGTCTGCAGCGGGACGCGCCCACACCTGGCTGGGCGGTCGCGGGCAGCGGGGATGGGGCAGGGGCGCCCGGGGGCTGCTCCTTCCACTTTGGTCCCCGGGAAGTAGTTTGTTTTTTCTTGTGCTTGAAATGGTGTTTGTACATTGAAAGTCGGTGAGGAGTGGGAAAGGAGTTGTCTACTGTCCCTCGCCGCCCCCTAAAAATAAACTTCCCTACCTCCCGCGACAGTGTTGATGTTTTGGAATACTGAAAAAGACTGCAGGAAATAACTTGTTAATCCTTGACGCCGTAGGAATAAAAGTGATTAGACAGGGAGGTTTTTTCTCTTCTAAATGTGTCGAGATGTGCCTTTGTTTGCAAACATTGTGGGTGTCACTCGCCCATGCCCCAAGTAGTACAGACTCTGGGGACAGATTTCCTTAGTTCTGCTGCAGGACTTGGATCTGAGAATGTTAAAAAGCAGACCTTCACTACCCAAAGCCTCATTACTCTTAGATCGCGGAGTAGGGGGAGCCAAAATAATTTGTATTTTGGCCATATTCGTGAGATTCCAAAAAGACAAACTTCTCAGAAATGATTTCTCTCACATCAGGAAAGTTACCAAGATCTTTTCTTTGTGTTATTTCTAATAGGGCATATTCTCCCCTCACCCGCTTTTCTTCTCAATTTAAATATTTGACTCATTTTTTAGCTGGATTTCTTATTCAGTGTTTAGGACGTTCTGTAAGGAGTTAATCTTACTGAGTGCTGGGCTCTTTGTGTAATTTTCCTTCTTGGAAGCTGGTAGTAGTAACCTTGTGATTTAAGCATTACCTCATATTGTAATTGGGAAAGCTGTTCATAGAGGTTCCTAGTATTTGCCCAAGATCACACAGAAAGGGGTGGAGAGCATGCTTTTCCATTATGTCCACATCATTAACCTTATAGATTTATTGTAGTAATTGCTGTGCTTTCAACAAAATCTATGAGATGGGTATATCAGCAACTTGAAACTTGATTTTTAAACTTGTTTTTAACAGCTTGGTTTTAAGTTGTACATGCTGTTACGCTTTTAGGTGTTTTTAAATGATAGCTTGCTGTTTGCTGTAAATAAGGTTTATTAAACATTATTTGAAATCATGGCGTATGTCACATCATTTAAGCAAATAATGAAACTGTATTTTGTTTCAGTCTAGTGTTAGCCTTATTTATTCTGATCTTAATTTGTTTCAGTGTTAACTTATGAAGCTTATAAGCAAGTGCCCTCATGTATTGTTTATTTAATAAACTAACAAAATGGGTTCCATATCCAATTTTCTTCATATTTTATATGTATTTGCTTACCAAGAATGTCTAAGCTATTTTCACATTGTATTCAGTAGTGCTATTGTCCTGAACGCCATTGTTCTGCCATTATCTTCTGTTTTGAATTGTAATTATTTATTCTTAAAGGAGCCATAATTTAAGGCTTGATGTTTATGTTCTTCTTTCAAATGAGATCTTTTTAATTTTCATACCTAAATTTTTGGCTTTCCAGCTTTCATTTACTAGTACTAGTTAATTCCAAGAGTAGAAACATAGTTACTAATTTTAAAATAGTTTTCTTGGTTTTGGGTATTTTTTTAATATCGGAAATTAAAAAGTCGGGCTCTTTGCCACTGAGTTTTTTTTTTTTTTTTTTTTTTTTTGGTGGGGGGACTTGGGTCTCTAAGTTGGTGAGACTGGCTTTGAACTTGGAATCCTCCTATCTCAGCCTTCTGAGTCACTGCAATTACAGCCTAATTTTAAAATATTTTAAAAGAAATTCAAATCATCTTTGAAATTGTGTTTGCTGAAATAAGGAATTTTGGCAATTTCTAAAATAGAGTTTTAGAAACAAAACAAAGTATAGCCACACATGATGTTGACTATGTACTGATTTGTTAGATTATTTTCTATTTTATGCATTAATTCATGAGTATTTCATTGATATTTAGTTCATAGATAAGCTTATTGACATTTCATCACATTATGTATGGTAGTGTGCAGAATATATTTGGTTCTGGCCGGGCACAGTGGCACACACCTGTAATCCCAGCACTTGGGAGGCTGAGGCAGGAGGATCGCGAGTTCAAAGCCAGCCTCAGCGAGGCACTTAGCAATTCAGTGAGACCCTGTCTCTAATAAAATACAAAAAAAAAAAAAGGGCTAGGGATGTGGCTGTGTGGTCAAGTGCCCCTGAGTTCAATCCTCGGTACCAAAAAGAAAAGAATATATTTAGTTCTGGCTAAGCTAACACATAGCATTATCGGGAACCAGAGTTATAAATTATAAATTCACTTGGGTAGGAAAATAATAATCTTCCTCAATTTAAAATACCCAAGTACTATCTTAAATCAAAATTAAAATTTTGTTTCTTTAAGTCCATTGGTATTTTGATTTTTGAGTGGTAGGTGTAAATGAATAGTTTTAGAAAAGTTTATTGAAATTGTTCTTTTCCTCTTTTATTATAGATCTCATGCCTTCATTCATCCGGCATGGTCCAACAATTCCAAGACGAACTGATATCTGTCTTCCAGATTCAAGCTCTAATGCTTTTTCAGCTTCTGGAGATGGAGTAGTTTCAAGAAACCAGAGTTTTCTTAGAACTCCAATTCAAAGAACACCTCATGAAATAATGAGAAGAGAAAGCAACAGATTATCTGCACCTTCTTATCTTGCCAGGAGTTTAGCAGATGTACCTAGGGAGTATGGCTCATCTCAGTCGTTTTTGACGGAAGTTAATTTTACTGTTGAAAATGGAGACTCTGGTTCCCGATATTATTACTCGGATAATTTTTTTGATGGTCAGAGAAGGCGCCCACTTGGAGATCGTGCACATGAAGACTACAGATATTATGAATACAATCATGATCTCTTCCAAAGAATGCCACAGAATCAGGGGAGGCATGCTTCAGGTAACTTAAGGTTATAGATACTATATTAGTTTATATTTATTGACATTTCAGTATAAAAGATGATCTTCTGGGTTTTCCTAGGAAGCCAACAAATTCTTTCCCAGTTTGTCAGTCTTAATTCTGCCTGCTTGCAAGTAGTTATCAAACTATACTGAATGACAGAATTATTGTGTCCACTTATTTATTTTTTTAATATTGTTTTTAGCTGTAGATGGACCTTTATTTTATATGTGGTGCTGAGAGTCGAACCCAGGGCCTCACACATGCTAGGCAGGTAGGTGCTCTACCACTGAGCTACAGCCCCATCCCCTGTGTCCATTTATTTTATTAACTGGTGTTATATAAACTTGGTACTTATCTCAAGACCATCTAGACCATTAATATTCTTAAAACATGGAAAAGTTAATGTGTCTGGTTGGGTCAAATTTAGATTTAGGTTTGGTAGGATGGAAAGGTTAGTTCTTAAGACAAACAGGACTTAAACCTGGGAAAGGAAAAGTAGCACTGTTTCTTTGAGTATAACTTTTCATAACTCAGTAACTTCCCAAGTTGATCAAAAGAACTTATCAAATGGTTAATTATGTGTCAAACATCTCTTTTTGTTCTTTTTGTAATGGGCAAAAAATATTAATCATATAGTTAAAGGAAAACGCTACTTTTCTTAACTCCTGACTTCTACAAGGATTGGAAGATATTGGAGAAATGTTACAGTTATATTTTATCCCTGAAGTACTGGATTACACAAGATAAACCGATGCAAACAAAATTAAACTTTCTCATCTGATTTTTTTTTCCTATTTAGTAAGTTGTGGTCTTTAAATTTGGCAGGATAAAGATAATTTGTGCAACAGATATTTTTTTAACCTATATAACTTCAAATAAGCTGACAGTTTGGATGATGCATATTTTTTATTATAGGAAAAATTGTATTCATTTACATATCTCACATTTTCCTTGACCCTCTTGGAGTGCCTTATTTGGGGAAACAAAATCAATGTATATATATACAACAGTCACAGAAGTGTTTATTGTTATATTTTGTGGTCCTGTCTAATAGGGATTCAAAAGAGATTATTGTAGGCTGCAGTACTTTGAAAAATGATTCATAGAGGAGGTAAAGTTTAAAAAGGGCTTTGGACTTGGATTTTAGATAAATAGAGCAGAAGAAAGATATTTTAGGTAGAAAGTTGCGAATAGCCAAGTAAAAACAGTAGGCAAGGTTTAAATTTAAGGGACTATGTAATTTGGCTTTGTTTGAAGAAATAAAATGTAAGATGAAGATTTGTGGTTCCCATAGCTTGCTTAGACTTGAGTCAAGCAGAAGCCATTGATTGGTACTTCAAAAAGACAAATGATTTTATGAAAGCAGTGTTTAAAGATTAATTTTGTAACAATTTTAGGATAAATTAAGGTAGCTCCCTAGAGAAAAGAGAATTGTAAGTACCAGTGTTAGTGGAGAGAAAGCAGACTTAGGATTCTTTTTGAAAGAAGAATGAGTATTATGGGTTTGGAAGAAATTAAATTACTAAAGTTTTGAAAACTGGGGAATGATGAAATGGTAAGAACAGCTTACTTTATGAAAGCTGATGTTGTAGTCTCATTGGAATATTAAATGGGAAAGGTTTTCTGGGCATGTAGAAATACTGTCAAGAGCATGGACAAGTGTCTTGACCTAGGTTAAAGGATTAAGACAGTTGCATAGAGGAATTACAAGTTATTTGTAATATGTAGTTCTGAACCTCAGAAATAACTTGTTATCTAACTAAAATAAATTTTTAAGAAATAAAGCTCATTTATATTTTCTTTTAGAGTATTAACTGCTTATTATAGGAAATTTACAAAATGCAGAAAATTAAAGGTAAAGTATCCATCTATCAGAGATTGTTAGTATATTAGTTATTTTCTTTTCTTCATCTTTCTCCATAACTAATGCTGTTTTTTTAGATTGTTGTGATTATAGTCTGAACAGTTTTGTGTTTCAACTTAAGTTGAATTTCTTTATGTTTTATACATTTTATGGGTGCCTTTAATAACACCATAATATTTCACTTTGGTTTATGTTCAGTAGTTAATATTTTAAGTAAATTAATGAGGACTTGCTTTGAACATTTGGAAAAGGAAAAGGTGGGGCACTGCCAAATTAATGGGACTTGGTCGCAAAGAGGGTTTCAGAGGGAAGAGTCAGATATTAGCATAGCACATGACAATATAAGAGTTACTTAAAAATATAAATGGCTGAATGAATGTATGAATCCAGAGGTTTCAAATCTAGAAAATTAAGTTTTTGTTAGCTGAGGGGGAACAGGAATAATAGATGTGTTTATTCTTAATATAGATTATTTGTTGCTCTTTGCCCTCACCTTTTCCATCTCTATAATTGAAAACTTTACTGATAGCTCACAAAGGTTGAATATCCCTGTTTTAGTCCTTTTGTGTTGCTGTGACAAAACATCTGACAAGAACAACTTGATAGGAGGACAAGTTTGTTTGGGGCTCATCGTTTCAGAGGTTTCAATCTGTAGATGACTAACTCCATTGCTGTGGGCCCCAAGTGAAGTAGCACATCATAGGGGAAGGGCCCAATGGAAGAAAGCTGCTCTGCTCTTGGCAGGGTAAGTAAGCAGAGAGAGCAGTAGTGGGGAGGGGACTACAGGAAAGATACACCCTTCCAGGGTACAACCCTAGTGACCCACCTCTAGTCATACCCCACCTGCCTACAGTTACCACCTAGTTATTTTGACTAGGATGGAATGATTAGGGTACAGTTCTCACAATCCAATCATTTACCCCTGAACATTCTTGCATTAATACTGGAGCTTTTGGGGAACACCTCATATCCAAACTATAATAATCCCTGATCTGAAAATTGGAAATACTCAAATATCTGAAACTTCTTGAGCATAGACCTGATGCCACATGTATAAAACTTCTACACTTAACCTCACTTTATGGGTTGCAATCAGACCTGCATGTGCATTAAAAATATTGTATAAAATTATCTTCTAGCTGTGTATATAAGGTATATGTGAAACATACATGAATTCTGTGTTTAGGCTTGGATTCCACCCTGAAATACCTCAGAATGTATATGCAAATATTCTGAAATTAAAAAAAAATTCAAAATAGGAAACACTTCTGGTCCCCTAAACATTTTTGACAAGGATACTCTACCTATAATACTTTTCTGCTTGAGCCTTTCATATGTTAGTATGAAGAATTAGTAAAACTAGGTTAATTGTTTTAAAATTCTGATTTGCAAAATACCGGTGAGGAAATACTTTAAATCTTGGTGGATCCTCTCATAGGAACAATCTGACATGGTTTCTGCAAGTTTAAAGACAAATTTTAAAGCAACTTTATTTTAGAAATAAAGTACAGGTTAACTGGATTTTTTTAAATTAAAGAATGTTGTATTAAAAAATAAGATCTGATTTCATGGAATAGCTGGACCTACTTTTAATGACAGTATGCTTCTATGTTCTCATACCTTAGGCCCTTTAATATCAGATTGCATTAGAGAAAGTTGCATCTATTTGAAGAATCTTTCGTAATAAAATATCCTCCCCCCAAAAAAAATTTTTTAAAGATATACATGTATTACAGCAGTCATAAATTGCTTAAGAAACTTCATTTAATAACATTAATGTATATCAGGGCAGTACGGATATCATTATCCTAAATGCATGATTGATGATCTGAATGGTACTTATATACTTTGTATACAAGCAGTTGTATGTAAAAAGATACTATACTTGTGCATGATGAATAAGTAAATAATTAATTAAAAAATTAAAAAAAAAAAAGAAAAAAGAAAATAGTACTTTTTTGAAGGAATTCCTTAAGTTATGGGGAAAGATTAACAATTATTAACCAAATAGAAAAACCTAATAACTGTCTTTTCCAGAAGGGAAAAGTCTGATTATGAAACAATAACAGAACATTTAAAAATTCATCTTGAAAAAATTTTAAACTTATATTTTCAAGATTTAATCTGGATAGGGCTCAAGGAATTTGAACAGAAAGGAGAAAGTAAATTTGTGGGAGAGTAGGGCTGAGCTGTTGACAGTTTATTTTCATAAGCAATAAAATTGTTACTAATGTAATAATCATAAAAAGAATGGAAAAATTGTTTTGAAATGGCTTCATAATGGTAGTAATTTCTGCCCATTAGTTATTACTTAGACTTGCAGGAAACACCTTCTCCCAAAGGCGTAAATACATTTTCTTGCATTTAGCAGGGAACAAAAACAATTTGTATGGTATCCTAACCAGTTTTAGAGGGCTTGGGAATTCAACAATTAGCTATGATATTTGACCTTTAACATTCTTGGCCAACATGCCAATCTGGCACTTACTGTATGTGCCACAGGAAGGAATGCTGCTCTTAACAGGAAGTCTTTAGTTGGAATACTAAAAGCAGATTGAATTTCTTTGTTTTGTACTTAAATAATTTAGTTCCATGAAATTTTAAGTAAAAAGTTTAAAAATATTTTTTAAAGTTTTAACGATCATAGAATTGTATTAGTATTTTACAAAATCAAACTAAAAAGTGTCAGGCTTTACCAAAAATATTGTATTCATTTACTCTAGTAAACATGCAAATATTTAGTTAACCAGAATTATTTTTTTTTGAGGAGACATTGACAATCTTGAGAGAGACTTTATCTGTAATTACTTTGACGAAGAGTAGATAAAACAGTTTGGTTCAATACTGAGGTCTTTTTTATCAACATTATCAACATTCTAATTGTAACACCGGCTGTAATGTTTAGTAGTTATTATGGTGGACCTTGTGGAACTTCATTAGAGTTCCAGATTCCATTTTATTCTCTGTAGGTACTACAAAACTAGAATTTTTTTACTTATTTATAAGTGTAGGTTTCATAAGTATTTTCCTGCTTCTATGAGGTTAAGTTTTTTGAAGGCATATCTCAGTAAAAGATTAATTAAGATAATGCTTTCTTCATCTTTAGAAAATCGTGTAATTAACTTGCAGTGTTTTACTTTATATTAATGGAAAATGTTTGTGCATTTAATTCCTATAAATGGAAGCTATTTGAGGATTATTTATAAATGCCCCTTATTCTTTACTGGGACTAACTAAAATTGTAGAAACATTAATTTTTTTCTTGTAGCACAGAAGTTCTCATGTTTCCTTGCTGACTTAGTTCAAATTTGGTAGCTTGCTTTTTCTGTTATTAGTTACTGTCATATTTTTTTGAAGAGCTATGGATAATCTTTTGTTGCTAAGATTACATGGTTAGTAATAAGTTTGTCATTTGATCTTATGTTATTTGTGTGACATCTTTGGTAAAATAACTTACTTGAACCTTTGTTTCCTTGTCTATAAATTGGTTGTGATAATATTATGTCACAGAGCTTTTTTGCTGGAATACTTCATAGGTGGTGATGTATACATTGTATTGCATTGGTTCCAGAGACAAAGAATGACTGATTTCTCTTTTTGTGATGTTAAGATTGATCATGTACCAAAACAAACAAACAAAAAACATTGATCATGGGTTCAGATGTCAGCTGGATTCACCTATCAAGAAGTTCTCCATCAGCCTTTTTCTATGGCTGCCATTAGTAATGACCATTGACTAGATCCAGATTTCATTAGGTGGTACAAATTGCGATTTTCAAATACATTTATTTCTTCTGTTTTATTAGAATTATATAATAATGAACTTCTGTTTATCAATTATTTGGTTACTGTTCATTTAGGAAAGATGAGACAAGCACTAGATCTTTCCATTCATTTACTAATTTCAGAATAATGAAATAGAACCTTAGCCACTTCTAGAAGTGATTAATGAATTTTTATTTTGGGTGTCATTATGGACTCATGGATTTTTTTTTTAATTCCAAGCTTTATTTGGATTTTGGATTTAACTAGTTTTTCATTAATATCTGTTTTCTGTTCCAGGGTCCAATCCAAATTATCGCATTTCATTTAACTGTCATGTCTCCTTAGTCTTCTTGGGTTCTATGCAAATTTCTCAGCCTTTTCTTGTTTTTCATGACCCTGGACAGTTTTGAAGGGTACATGTCAGATATTATGTAGGATGTTCCTTGAGTTGGATTTTGTTTGATGTTTTTCTCATAATTAGTCTGAACTTAATAGTTTTTGGAAAGCTTGCATATATCATGTACAAGGAGGTACATGATATCCTTATGATATTACTGGTAAGTTAACTTTTATCACTTAAAGTTTATCAGGCTTCTCTACTGTAGAGTTACTATTTTCCCCTTTCCAAGTTCTATTCTTTCCACAGGAGTCACCTACTTAACTCTTAAGGAGGGGTAGGTTGGTTGAGCTTTACTTCCTGGAATGGGGAATATGTAGAATTCTATGAATATCTACATATTCTTTAGTGAAGAGGTTTTGTCTCTTATTTATTCTATGGGTCCTACCAGTGTAGGCTCCCATGTATTGTTATTTATATGCTTTGGTTTATAATATATTGTTAAGTCATTTGCTTTATTGCTCAAATTGTTTCAACTATGGCCATAAGGAATTCTTTTAGGATGGCTCCCCATCTTTTTTTTTTTTTTTTTTTTTTTTTTGAGTAGTACCTTACTTTTTGATTACTATGAAAAATGTTACTTTTTATGTTGTTATTGTATTTTCCCTGCCCTAAGACCTTTGGACTTTAAGATTTGTGTTAATTACTGTGGTTATTGTTTTGATGTTTAAATTGTTTCTTCTTTGGCCACTGGAACCCATTCAAGGTTAGTTCCCATTGTTTGCACTTTGCTTTCTAGTGTGATTTTATGTTCCCAGCTCATTTTATCATTTTTTGGGTCAGCTCTGGAACCAATCACTTACCCAAGGGTCACTGGTTCTTTTTAGTAGGGAAATAGTATGTGGGGATCACACACTTTTACTCCTTATTACTGGGTTGATTTTTGTTTCTAGACCTTTTTAATGAACCTATCTAGGAAATGTGTTTTTTTGGAAACAATTATAACATGAGTTTATACTGTTGGGAATTTATATTTATGATTTCCAAGTTCTTGCTTTTTGCTTTCTTAAAAAACATTTTAATTGTGGTAAAATATGCATAACATAAAATTTACCATCTTAAACATTTTTATATGTATAGTTCTATAGCAAGTATATTCACATTGTGCTACCACACTCCCCCCCCCCCAATCCTGGAAATCATGGTTTCTCTGGACAATTATAAAATCATTCATTTGCTTTATAACTCATTTTTAAATAAAATAGTACTATTTTAAAAGTTTTGTTGCATTAATTAATGTAAAACTAATTTTGTTGTATCCTTCCATTGCAACATTTTATGAAAATAATTACAAATCTCTATTTATACCCATCCTCCTTTCACATATATTGCTCTTTATCTGTTGCTGTATAACACGTTCCCAAACTCAGTGGCACAACAAACATTGATCATTTCAGTTTATATGGGTCAGTATGTCAGAAGCATCTTAGCTGGGTACTTCCGACTCACAGTCTCATGAAGTTGCAGTTCAGATGTCAGCTGGGGCTGTAGTTCTTTGAAGTCTTTGCCAAGATTCATATAAGGCTATTAACAGGAGGCTTCAGTTCTGGTTCAAGGCCTCAGTACCTCACTGCATAGGCTTTTCTTGACAGCAGGCTTTCCCCAGGATGAGTGATCGAACAAAGAGCAAGGGAGTTTGACCAGGACAGAAGCTGCAGGGTATTTTATATCCTAATATTATAAGTCACATGCCATCCTTTCTGCCATAAACTGTTGTTCACACTGATAAGGGGTGAATGAATATTAGGGGGACAGGGATCCTGGGCCAAGGGCCATGTTATAGGCTACATATGTATAAGCTAGTATGTAATGCAAATTCTCTTTTATCACATAATATTTTCTGAATATTACTCCAGGGCAGTAAAAAGAAATCATCTTCATTCATTTTTACAGCTGCATAATATAGTATTCTGGTCTGAATCACAATCACCCAGTATCCTAATAGTGGAGACTTGGATTATTTTTAGCCTTTCATTACTAAAGATAATGCTACAATGATTAGCCTTATGCATTTGCTATGTCTGTGTGTGTATTTTGTATTTAAGTGAATACACAGTTATCAAAACTACCTGCCAGTAACCTTACATATAACCTTCCAATAAACTTATGTCCTTTAGAATCTCAGAATTTGAGTTGAAGCTTTCAACTCAAATTTTTTCTTTTAATTTTAAAGTTTTTTTCTGAATTATTTCTTACTATTAGTGTTTTCATATTCATAGCAATATGGTTGACAGACACACTACCATTCTAATCTGGTAGTTTTGCCAGTATAATTTCAGAACATATGAAAAGTGTTTCTTTTTCTATTCCTTTGCCTTAGTTTCCAGCCAAGCATAGTTTTAAGAACTCCTCAAAGTCAGGTGGAAACTTTTGAACAAACAGATGTTTTTTTCTGGAATGATAGTCTTTCATACCTGAATGATAACCCACCCAGTTTTTTCTTATTTTGAACTTTCAGATGTATTCTAAATTTGACAGTTGGAGCCTTGTGGGGTTTTTGACATTTTTCTGTTGACACACTACATTTTCATTTGAGTGCTATATTTTTGTATTGTTTAGGGACAAGGGTCTAAATTTATGTTAAAATTTTGTCTAGGCTGTAAACATTATAAATAACTAGGAGTAACACTAGAATGAACTGGAAACTGTCCTCTTCTCCTTCCTCTCTTATTCCTCTCTTAACCACCACCACCACCACCACCAGTGATTAAAAGCAGGGGTTTCTACACATGCTAATGCAAGTACTTCACCACTGAGCTGCATTCCCAGCTCTTTTTATTTTGTGTTTAGACAGGGTCTTGCTCAGTTGCTCAGACTGGCCTGAACCTTGGAATCTTCCAGTCTTAGCCTCCCTAGTAGGTGCAATCATATGCAGATGGGGTAGATTTTTTGGTGTGTGTGTGCGCGCGCGCATGCGTGCATGCATGCCTAAAATCATGTAGCCATATTGTGTGGATCTCTTTCTTTTTTCTTTTTTTCTTTTTTTATTTATAATAGTAGTATGTATTACAATTCATAATGCACATATATAGCATCTTTTTACATACAACTGTTTGTATACGAAGTATATAAGTACCATTCAGATCTTCAATCATGCATTTAGGATAATGATATCCATCTCATTCAACCACCAATTTTTTTTTCTTTTTTTTTCCCCTCTCCCCCCTTGCTCCCTCCCCTCCCCTCCCTTTCCTTTGACCATTCTAATGTTCCGCTAATCCTCCTATGTACCCCCATCCAACAACACTGTGAACTAGCCTCCTTATATCAGAGAAAACATTCAGTATTTGGATTTTTGAGATTGACTAATTTCACTTAGCATTATATTCTCCAACTTCATCCATTTACCTGCAAATGCCATTATTTTATTCTCTTCTATTGCTGAGTAAAATTCCATTTTGTATATATACCATATTTTCTTTATCCACTCATCTACTGAGGGACATCTAGGTTGGTTCCACAACCTAGCTATTGTGAATTGTGCTGCTGTAAACATTGATGTGGCTGTGTCCCTGTAGTATGCTGTTTTTGGCAGTGATTCAGAATTTGTCTAACCAGTGAGTTGTCTTTGGTTTATGTTGTTAAAAAGTTCAAGTGTAGATGCACTGTGTCTAAATTGCCACCCCTACCTCCACGCTACCCCTGTGCTGAGGGTTGTATTTGTTGATTAATTGGTGTGGATCTATTTCTAAGCTCTCTATTCCCTGATCTATGTATGTTTCCTCCACTGATACCACACTGTCTTTATTACCACAGGTTATATTTTTGAACATTTACTGTATGCTATATATTCCACACACACTGTTCTGAGGTCGATGTATCTCTGAACAAAACAAGGCTTCCTATCCTGTGGATCTTCCTTTTGAGATAAGAAAAATGATAATCACTGTGGGATTCTCGTAGGATAAGAAAGAAAATAAAATTATTTAATAGTTGTACAGGTTAAAGTGATTTTTAAAAAGGTAAAACAAAGTAAGTGGAATCTGAGAATCATAAGTTGCCATAGAGTAGTAAGAATGAGTTTCATTGAGACTTTGTTTTTGTGGTACTGGGAATTGAAACCTGGGATGCTCTGTCACTGACCTATATCCCCAGCTCTTTATATTCTTTTTTAAAAAAATTATAGTTGTATATGGACAGAATACCTTTATTTTATTTATTTTTATGTGGTGCTAAGGATCAAACCCAGTGCCTCACACATACTAAGCAGGTGCTCTGCCACCGAGCTACAGCCCCAGCCCATATTTTTTATTTTGAGACAGGGTCTTGCTAAGTTGCCCAGGTTGGCCTTGAACCTGCAATACTCCTGCCTTAGCCTCCCAGATTGCTGGGTTACAGGCAAATGCTGCCACATCTGGTGGTTATGGAGACATTTAAGAAAAGACCTGAAGAGTATGAATGAGCGGGCCAAACAGCTCTCTGAAGGAAAAATGTTCTAGGGAGAATGAACAGTATCTGCCATGTTTGATAAGAGCAAGGAGGTAGGTGTAAAATGTGGGTATAAAAATAGCAGCTTAGGGCAGAGAAGGAATGAAAATCTGGTCAACAGTAGACATAAGATATTATATTAGAAATAACTTTTATCAAGTAATGATACAGTAAAGATAACTTGTACACAGAATCAAAGAAAAACTTACTGAGCACAGCCTCTGTCACCAATCTTACAGATTTAAGATACACAGTTCTGAGTTTTAGCATGTATAGATTCATGTAATGCCAGCACAGGGTGTATATGAACATTTTCATCACTCCAAAAAATTCCTTTATGCTGCCCTTTGTAATTCACTTCCACCCTCACCTCCAGCTTCTAGCAGCCAATCTTCTGTCCTAGTACATGGTCTTGCCTTTATAAGAGTCTCTCATACATGGAATTGTACTATTCATTAGAGACAGTATCTTTTTCATAATGCTTTTGAGATTCATCCATATTGTTGCATGTACCAATAATTAAATCCTTTTTTTACCTGAGTAGATTGCACTGTATGGTTATACTGCAGTTTATTTATCTGTTCTTTTGAAGGATATGTGGATTGTTTCTACTTTTGTGCAATTATAAGTGCAATCACTGAAAACATCCACATATGGGTTTTTGTGTGAAGATGAATTTTCATTTCTCTGTGGTAAATATTTAGTAATGAGATTTCTGTATTATATAACAAACTTTATAAGAAGTTTATAAAAATGGCTAAACTGTTTTTTAGAGTGGCTATAGCATTTTGCATTCCCACCAGCAGTGCATCAGAACTTGTCTGTTTTGTTTGGCCATTCTCATGGATGTATACAGTCATCTTATTGTGGTTTTAATTTGCATTTCCCTGGTGTCTGAGCATTTTTCCTGTGCTAATTAGCCATCTATATGTCTTCTGTGGTGAAGTGCCTGTTAAAATCTTCTACCCATTTTTTTAAAAAATTGAGTTGTTTTCAAGTTGAGGGTTTCTTTCCCCCTCCTTTCAATGCTAGATTTCAAATCCAGGGCCTTGTGCATGCAAAACAAACACTCTACCACTGAGCTGTATCCCTAGCCCTTCATGTTGAATTTTGAGGGTTCTTTCTATAGTCTAAAATTCTTTGTGTAATGTATGATTTGCAGATATTTCCTCCAAGTTTATAGTTCGATTTTCCTAACAATGACTTTCTCAGAAAAAAAGTTTTTGTTTTTTGTTTTTAAATATTTATTTGTTTGCTTTAGTTGTACACAATGAGTTTATTTTTTTGTGGTGCTGAGGATTGAACCCGGGCTGCGCACGTGCTAGGTGAGTGCTTTACCGCTGAGCCACAACCCCAGCCCAGAAAAAAACGTTTTTAATTTTGATGAAGTCCGAAGTATCAGTATTTTTCCTTTGTGGATTAAGAACTCATTGCCTAAGGTCATAAAGATTGATTTTGGTTTTTTTTTTTTAATTCTTTCTTTTTAGATATGCATGACAGTAGAGTGTATTTTGACATATTATACATACATGGAGTAATCTTGTTGTATCTTCTAACAGTTTTATAGTTTTTCATTTAGATGTATGATTCATTTTGACTTAGTTTTTGTATAATTGTTTTTATTGAGGACATGGATCAGAGTCAGAAAAGGTCAACGATAGCTGTTGTGGATTGGGGGCTCCTTTGAAAATGGAAGGGAGCAGGTATGGGATTGCCCTTGGAGAGTTCATGTTCTAGGGCTCTCATCCAGATACCTGAGGATCTCCATGGAGATCACAGCAGCTCCTCAAAGGGAATGGGGATGTCACAGTCCTGTGGCTGGTACTCAGAAGGTGGGAGGTCAGCATCATCTTTACAAAAAGGACCTAAGATGCTCTGTTGTCCTTTTATCTATATCCCAGGTCCTGTGTAGTACCTCTCCATAAGGACAAGGCAGTGGTTCATTCCTTGGTCTTGTTGCCCTCATGGATAGTCCAGGATAGATCTTGCACTTATTGGTGTGGGGGAATATTTTTTTCAAACTCTGCTTTATGCCTCTCTGATTAAGACACTGGGCAGTTGCTTTTGACACTACGTGATTTTTATTTCGCACTTTGAGGTACATTTCACATTCAGGAAATTCCCATTCTTATAAGATATGCTCCATGTTTGTATAAATATGTGAAAATATACTCTACTGTCATGTAGATCTAAAAAGAACAATAAAATTAAAAAAAAAAAAAAAAAAAAAGAAAGAAATGCCCACTCTTGCAGGAAACTCCAGATTTCCTGGTCACTCCACATTTTAACTAGCCTGAGAGCTTTCCTGGTTCCTGTTTTCTTCCCCCTCCTTTAGTACCTGGGTGTTTCTGGAAATTTCATTCTGAAGTGCTGCTTTCTCCATTTTTATTCCTGAATTTCCTGGGATTCTTTTCGCTGCAGTCACAGGGCCTGTTCTGAGGTCTGCAGAGAACTAGAACTTACTTTTCCTTAATGGAAACCAGGTGATTCAGGAGGTACTTGAGTATTGAAATATGTTCACAGATGCATACACAGACAGAGCGCATCTGTCTATGATGGTGAGAGTGTGGTGAACAGGAACACTTATACACTGGTGATGGGAAGGTGAATTAATACAGCCATTAGGAGAACAGTGTGGAGGTTGCTCAAAAAACTGAGCTGTACCATTCCTAGGTATATATCCGGAGGCAGTGAAAGCATACCAAAGAGATACTTGGTCACCCTTGTTCATTTGCAGCACTGTTCACAATAGCCAAGATATGGAATCAGCCTAAGTGCCTGTTAGCAGATGAATGGATAAGAAAATATGGTGCACATACCCGATGGAGTATTACTGAAACATAAAGAGGAATGTAATCCTGTCATTTGCAAGAAAATAGATGGTGCCGGAGGATACCGCGTTAAGTGAAATAAGCCAGTCATAGAAGGACATGTGTTTTTATGTTTTCTCTCATGTGGTAACTTAAAAAAGAAATAAAAACATAATGATGACCTGAAAATAGAAGAAGGATTACGGATGGGCTGGGGCTATAGCTCAGTGGTAAAGCGCTTTCCTCGCAGATGTGTGAGGCACTGGGTTCAATCCTCAGCACCACATAAAAATAAACAAAGATACATGTGTGTTCATCTATAACTAAAAAAAAATATTTATAAAAAAAAAAGAGGGACTATGGAGGACTTGACTAGGAAGTGGGGGGATAGAAAGAAGAATAGGTATCATCAGTGCATGATATGTGTATGTTGTGGAAATGTCACAGTGAAACTCATAAATTTGCATAATTAATACATTGATTATAACAAAAAATTATTTTGGCTACTCTGGTTCTTTTATCTTTTGATATACATTTTAAAGTCCACTTGTCTAGTGTCTACCTATGTGTGCAAAACTCCTTTGACTTTGATTGGAATTATCTTGAACATAAAGATTATTTCTGGAGAATTGACATCTTAACCATTTTGAATTTTCCAATCCATTAAAATAATGGGTCTTCTTTTCATTTCTTCTGTCAGTGTTTTATAGTTTTCAGCACAGAGATCTTGCTGCATGTTTTGTTAAATTTATGTGTAAATATTTGATTTTTGGAGCCATGATTGATAAAGAAAATGTGGTATATATACCTGATGGAATATTATTGAACCATAAAGAGGGAATTAGCAACATCCTCGGATACCATGTTAAATGAACGTGCTCAGCAGCCACAATAGATCTGAGACATTTAGTCCATTTTGGGAGCCACTTGTTACTTTGATAAGCTTCCTTAATAATTCTAGGGCACAGCCTGATTATTTAAGAAATTATAAACTGGGAATGACTTCATAAGTTCTTTTTTGCTTTTTTAGATGAAATGTCAAATATTGAATGAGATAAAATTTTTCTTTCTCCACTTTTGCTTTAGCAGTCTGTTTACTTAGTAGCTTCTTCACTACTAGTTAAATTTTCATAAGGCCTGATAATGGAAGCCTCAAACTAAAAAACCACACTAACGTCAAAGTCTAGTTCCTCCCACATTTTGTAATTAAATAATAATGATATTGGCTAGTTTTTTGGAAAACTTCATAATAACATAATCATAAATTTTAACTGAAGAGATAATCAAATAACTGTTCATTTTCTTTTTCCCATCAGGTATTGGGAGAGTTGCTGCTACATCTTTAGGAAATTTAACTAACCATGGATCTGAAGATTTACCCCTTCTTCCTGGCTGGTCTGTGGACTGGACAATGAGAGGGAGAAAATATTATATTGATCATAATACAAACACAACTCATTGGAGCCATCCTCTTGAACGAGAAGGACTTCCTCCTGGATGGGAACGAGTTGAGTCATCAGAATTTGGAACTTATTATGTAGATCACACAAATAAAAAGGCTCAGTACAGGCATCCTTGTGCTCCTAGGTAGAGTATCAACTTTATTTTCAACTTTATGTTTTTCAGATCATCTTGTGTTAGATTTGGACTTACAGTTTCATCAGAGAAGAGGTATCTTGAAGCTTGAGATTTAAATTCTTATTACTCAAATTTGTGATAATTTTCTCTGAACTTATTTTTACTAATGAATGACGACTTTAATAATTTAAAAAGTACTTTTTTGTTTAAATAAGCTCAAAAAGAGGCTCAGTGTTTTTGTAATCAGATTGTCTTAATATGCCAGAATGTTTTTGTTAGATACTCAGAAATTGAAATAAATAAGTAAAACATCTTTATCTTCATAAATTCCTATAAATACCTACCTCCTAAGTCAAAATACTTTTGAATTATAACATCTTGCTGTTTTTATTCAATTTCAGATTTGATTTTATGTAGTGTTGCTTACTGTTCCCAATTAAGAAAGTGAAAATTGAGACTGAACTAAATATCTCAGATCTATTTAATAAATATACTTAATTATTTTATTTTGTTTAATACTGGGCTTACCAGTCAATGGATTTGTTGCCAGAGTTTTAGCCTTGTGCTAATACTGTAGCCAGTTATCACATGTGATTAATCCGGATTGAGATGTGCTATAAGTGTAAAATACACACTGGATTTCAAAGTACATATAAAGCTAATAGTAGTTTAATAATGAAGTGGCAAGTATTTCACCTTAACTATATTTATAGAACTTCAAGATCTGAGTCATAAGATTAAAAATGGGTAAAATGTCACCAGCATGTTTATAGATGTTGCCTAGTATCATCTGGGATAATACAATTTTTGGTTATATTACTACATTTGTGATTTTTAAAGAATTCTTAAAATCATTATGAAAATATATTTTAGTATTATCACAGAAGGCTAAGATTTATCACTGATTCAGCTTTGAAGATCTTTTTTTCCTGTGATTCTATTTAGTGGCATTTGGTCTATTTATTGAATGGCAGGTTGTTCTCCCTTCAAAAGAACCAAACCTGGGCTGGGGTTGTGGCTCAGTAGTAAAGCACTTGCCTAGCATGTGTGAGGCACTGGGTTCGATCCTCAGCACTACATAAAAGTAAATAAATCATTAAAGTTATGTCCCTCTACAACTGAAAAAATATATTGAAAAATAAAGGACCAACCTGTGGTTATCTTTTGCTATCACTAGGTGGCTGAGATATTTGTGGCACAAATAACCATATTTGAGAGTCTACTTTTCTCTTCATCATCATTATCCTTACATTATTATAGAATTTTTATGGTTAACAGAGCATTTTCACAATTAATTCATTTGCTTCTTCCAGAATCTCTGAAGAAGACAGGAGGAAATAAACACTTCTTTCAGTTCACATGAGTAGTAGTAATAGCAATTTGATTTTATTATAAATCCTTAGTAGAACTCTTCGCTGACATTAGCTCATTTAATCTGAGAATAATCATGTGTGGTATGAATTTATTATTTCACTTTTACAAATATAGCTAAGCTGGAGCTTAGAGAAGTGAAACAGTTTTGCCCACATTAATGGTCAAGCTGAAGTGTGTTTTTTTTGGTACCAGGGATAGAATCAGGGGTGCTCGACCACTGGGCCACATCCCCAGCCTTTATTTATTTTTTTGTATTTTCTTAGACACAGGGTCTCACTGAGTTGCTAAGTGCCTCACCATTGCTGAGGCTGGCTTTGAACTTGTGATCCTCCTGCCTCAGCCTCAGCCTCAAAGTGCTGGGATTGTAGGCATGCGCCACTGTGCCCGGCAAGCTGAAGTTTTAAAAACAAGTATATTTTACTTCAGAGCCTTAATTTTTCCCTACTCCCAATTTTCAGTGTCAGTGAATGTTTCCCTTTGAATCTACTCATGAAAGAAAAGTTGAAGATAAATTTCAGTGTTGTTCTACATATTTTCTTTAAATTGTTAACCACAGTGAAGTGTTTTATTTTAAACCTGGTTTAGAAAGCTGTGACCCTTTCTGATATACACATAAATTTTTATGTTTGGAAAAGACTTCTTCCAGTTTTGTCTGAAATAGAACAGTTTGGCCTCCCAGAATTCAGTCTTTAACCTGCAGGTGGTTCCATGCTTTCCTTATCAATTTCATATAATGCCCTGTCCCTACTTAGTTATCCCCCTCCCTCCTCACAGCATACAGGTGCTGTTAAAACTAATTAAAGCAGGTGGTTTTATTTTAAGTCCATGATTTAAAATAGGTTCTAGTCAATTGTAACTCTTATTCCTTCTCTTAAACTGGTATATTACCCACCCCTCAACACTACATTTCCCAATTCTTTCCCTTTTCTCTTTTTAACCAACTGAAGGAAGAAAACATCATTTTTTGTTTGGAGAGAAGCTATCAAACTTTCCAATATAAATTTACAGCTAATTATAAGTTATTGGAGAAATGTATGATTCTAGTTTTAAACCTTTATGTGAAGGTTATAGTTTAGGTCCAACTTTTTAATAACCTCCTTTGACTCTATCCTTGAAAAGATTAAATACCAGCCAGAAGAAATACCTAAAACTAGCAACACTTCCAATTTCCAAGAGAAGATGGATTTTTTCTTCCTCATGGTAAAGAAAAGTTAGTATGGTAAAGAAAGCCATTCCTTGAAAGCAGTCAGTTTGGGCAAGAAGCACATTGAAAGATGCAAAAATATTCTTTGTTCTTTTTAATTTCTTGCTTAGTTTTAGGACTTGTATCTTAATGAATGTTAATTCTTTTTTCTTAGTGTACCTCGGTATGATCAGCCCCCTCCTGTCACTTACCAGCCACAGCAAACTGAAAGAAATCAGTCTTTTCTGGTACCTGCAAATCCTTATCATACTGCAGAAATTCCTGACTGGCTTCAGGTTTATGCACGAGCCCCTGTGAAGTAAGTGAATATACAGCACAGATTTTTTTTAAAAAATATTTTTGTAGATGGACACACAATATCTTTGTTTATTAATTTATTTTTCAAAGTGTTGCTGAGGCTCAAACCCAGTGCCTCATACAAGTGCTCTACCACTGAGCTACAGCCCCAGCCCCCAGCACAGATTTTAATTTTTTTAGGGGTCTGTGGCTCTTTAACGCAAGCAGTGCCACATTTTCTCTTAATAATATTGGGTCTCTAAATTTTATTTTATTTGAAGAAAGGATAGCAAGAGTTTCCAAAATTTGAAAATCATTGATTAGAAATACTAGTTCTTCAAATATTTATTGAATCTTCACTTCTTTGTGTGCGGACTTCTATTAGGGATACAATAAGAAGTTTATGTTCTCATAGGTGATTAACTTGTAACGTGATGAAGTACCTGTGATTAAAATTAAGGACCTAGGTAAGTGGTAATTATATGGTTGAAACAAAGGACACTCTAGGAGGTTAAGATTTTTTGTTAGGAATTATGAATTTATTTCAAATAAATAAGTAAAATCTTAAACTACAATAATACCAGAAGTTATAGGAGACAGCTTACATGCAAGTTTCTTCATATAGGCTAATTGAATATTTCTTGTATTATCTCTCCAATTTCTGTTCACAGGAGTTTCTGATTAAAGAGAACATAAAGCTTTCTATAAAGAAATCATTATCTATTAGCAAATTTGCATATCTCAAGTAATTGAATAAAATTGGGAGGCCAAGAAAATATGTTTACCTTGTGGTTTTGCATGTTGTGTTCTTGGTATTCCTGATACACATACCTGAATTGGACAGAAATATATTCCAAAGTGTTAAGCATAGGATGTGGCTCATACTACTCAGTATATGCTTCTTTTCACTTCTTAAAAAGCCTTTTTTTTTTTTTTTTTTTACATTAGATAGACAATTCTTTTGGATTAAAATGGTAAATGAGTTATCAAAGAACCATTGGATAGAACATATTATGAATGGTTACTAAAAGCTGGACATGGTGGTTCAGGCTTGTAATCCCAGCAACTCTGGAGGCTGAGACAGGAAGATCACAAGTTCATGGCCAGCCTCAGCAACTCAGTGAGGCCTTAAGCAACTTGATGAGACCCTGTCTTATATAGAAAGGGCTAGGGGCATGGCTCAGTGGCAGAGTGCCTCTAGGTCCAATCCTTAGTACCTGCCCCCACCCCCAAAAAAGTTACTAAAAATAGATTTGCTAGAATTTGCAGTCAGAGCTTCCTGTTATGTCGATGCTGTGATAATTTGAGAGCTATAACTTTAATATCATATTGGTATGTGACTTGCTTTAGTTTAAGTTCTTTGTCTAGTCTTAAAGGATATTAACATTTAAAACTATTACTCTAAAGCTTTTTGGTCCATAGATGTCTGCTTTTCTCAACTGTTTTGGACATTAAATACTTTTGCAAAAGATACATAGCTTTTTTAATTTTTTTTTTTTGTAGTTGGACAGATAACCTCATTTCATTTGTTTTTGTTTTTGTTTTTTTAATTTTTTATGTGGTGCTGAGGATCGAACCCAGTGCCTCACACATGCTAGGCAAGTGCTCTGCCACTTGCCCCAGATACATAGCCTTTTTAGGTTTGTTTTTTTCATCTTTAAAATGAGAACATTTAATTAGAGTGTTGTTTCTGGATCTCAAAGTATAGTAATTGGTTGCATAGTTCAATCTCAGCATATGATTCACCTATACTGAAAAAGAGCTAAAGGCTTTCCAAGATATATGTAAATACAGTCTTACAAGAGTCCTTTGCCATATTGTGGGGTCTTCTACTCTCTGCTTGTTTTCTCATTTTTGAAAACTGTTTATTCTTGAGTTTTTCAATACTCATCCTCAGGAATTCTTAGCTAATGGTGGTTTCTCTTCATTCCTCTTGTGTTTGGTTCTTTGTTTGCTGTAGCGAACATCATTCCTCTACTAGATCTATCAACATTAGTGACAAACATGACTTTGCCCCTTTTTGTGCATTATCATTTGCAGGCACAGTGTGGTCTGAAATATTGTTAAGTTCCTGACAGTTAACTCTGGATGAACTTACAAATAGCACCGAATGCATTTATCAGAGAAAAATTACATAGCTATTCTGTTTGAAATTGATGTTCGTGGTTTAATATTTGTATTAGAATAATAGATACTTAAAATAAATGAGTATCTTTTAATTTGAAGTGAAATATTTATAGAGTTTTCTGGGTATGATGGCATGCACCTGTAGTCCCAGCTACTCTGGAGTCTGAGGCAGGAGGATTGCTAGAGCTCAAAAGTTCAAGGCCAACCTGGGCAACTTAGTGGGAGCCTGACTCAAAAAAAAAAGTAGAAGAAGAAGAAGAAAAATAGTGTTTCTAAATAAGAAGTTGAGAACTGTTTATAAATTTTATGGTTTGTTTAGTTATAGTTGATGCTTATAAAAAAGACTAGTTTATTGCAATAAATACATGTTTATGCATGTGTTGTGAACATTATGTTTTGAAACAGATATGACCACATTCTGAAGTGGGAACTCTTCCAGCTGGCTGACCTGGATACATACCAGGGAATGCTACAGTTGCTCTTCATGAAAGAACTGGAACAGATTGTTAAAATGTATGAAGCCTATAGACAGGCTCTTCTCACTGAGTTGGAAAACCGCAAGCAGAGACAGCAGTGGTATGCCCAGCAACATGGCAAGAATTTTTAAGTTAACCTTTTAAAAATAAAATTTAAGTTTTATAAGGGCTTTAAAATATTTCCACAGTTGAAAAAACTGCAAACAAGTACTTTGGTTATTAAAGGCAGCTTACTTTTGGGAAGTTCTAAATTCTAATTTTACATGTATTCTGTTATTAGAAATTTTCTTTTATTGAACAGAAGAAATGAATATTTTAAGAGCCAACATGATATGCTTTCAAATGTTGCATATTAGGAAATTGCTTTGAATAATCTTGATGGAGAAATATGCAGAAAAAATGTCATAACCATCAGATATTTAAAAGTTAATGATCACTTGGTAACTCCTTATATCAGCAGTATCTTTCATTAAGAAAGAGAAACTATGCAGTATTTTAAAAAAAAATGTTTACTGTTTTAGTGTGGAATGTTGTCCAAGTGGGATGATTTAAATTTTACCATTGTATAGTTCAAAATACAAAATCCAATTTGGAATCTTAATTGTGATAGATTCTGTATGTGGTCCCACACCCCCCCCCCCCCAGCCAAATGTAAGGAACCCTTTTGAAGAATTTTGAGAAAAATCTTTTCAGGAATAAATTTAAGCATCAAGCCTTAGCCTATGTGGGGAAGGTGTATGCATCACTCAAAAGTTGCTACTTGTTTTCAGCCAGAGCTCTTAACTGCATTTAGCATGACTCTGATGGGACAGTGCAGGGTTCCAGACAGCATAGCACACTGCCTTCTGACAGACTGGGTTAAGCTGCCAAAAATGACAATCAGGGATTCAATAAGAAATCTTAGTTGTTAAATCAATTTTATATTACCTTTTTATCTTCTAAGTGTTTGTTACAAAACTATATATTTCCTTCCCATTTTTTCTCCTGGTTTAATAGTTAAGACATTGTTCATAATTAGCACAGTAATTTGATTATAGACAAATTTATGATACTTCTAGCCTATAAATCTCTAGAATTCTGTGAATTTCATAGCTCTTTAGATACTTGTATTGTAAATATGTAAATATATTTTTAGTTTAGGTAGTCTTCCAAAATACAAGCACTCCTAGTTAGATATCAGTTTGAGTTATTGATGTTAAGTGTTTGATTTTATATAACAAGCTTATTAAATATATTTTTGTGGAAACTAAATGTGTGGTGTTTGAATCCATATTTTAGACATAATTATGATTGGTTTTTCCATTAAGAAGCCAGGTGCGGTGGCGCACACCTGTAATCCCAGCACTTGGGAGGCTGAGGCAGGAGGATGGCGAGTTCAAAGCCAGCCTCAGCAATGGCGAGGCACTTAGCAACTCAGTGAGACACCCTATCTCTTAATAAAATACAAAAAAAGGGCTGGGGATGTGGCCCAGTGGTCGAGTGCCCCTGAGTTCAATCTCTGGTACCAAATAAATAAATAAATAATAATAACAGTTCTTTCCATTCAGAAGACACATACTTCAAAAAGCAATATAATGAAAGGTATGTTGAAAAATTAAAAGTATAGCTAGTGGAATTTTATTAATAAGCTAATTTACCAAGCTGTGATCAAATTTTTCCAATATGTAAGCTTATGATATATCTTATGAACTTGTGCACACTCCTATCTTAATTATTTCTTGTTACTTAGCCATTTATAAGACAAAGTCTGTTTTGTAGATGAGAGCCATTACTTTTTTTCATTATTCCTCCCACTTTTTATGCTTAATGAAACTCCACTAGAGGTTTTAGTTATTAGAAATACATTGTAGAATCACTGGTTTAAAAGAACTGGAAGGGGTAGGACCTCTGGGTGGCTGAGCAGGACCACCTGCATCAGCACCCGTGCAGGACTCCTGGCTGCCCACCCTTGCAGGAATCCTAGCCACTCCTGTGGACCCCCATCTACCAGTGTGGGGCTCCCCCATCGCCTATGTTTTGGGACACTGAAACTACTTCCATAGTCTCCTGCACGTGGTAGCCTGCACCTGGGGACACCGCACAAGGTCTGGAGACAGCTGGCAACACTACATGCCACAGAGCTGCATCTCTGAACACACAGCCCAGCCCCACCTGACCCAACACCCCACTGCTGAAAGCAGCTGCCTTCATCTTGGGACACCTTTGTCTCCACCTTTAGTTGGGGCAACTTCCAGCTTGGGACACTGGCTGGGGCTTAGAAGTAAAATCAAGGTACCTAGTCCCCAACTGCCCCCCCTCCCCTGCAGCAGCTAACCTGGCACAGTGCTTGCAACTACACAGCTGGTCTGTAGCTCGCAAAATCTGGTCTTGAACTGCCCAATACAAAAGAGCTCTCCGTGAGAGGTGCACAGCCCCCAGAGTATAGCCCACAAGACCACCAGAGAGAAAGGTTCCTAATTGGGAAGTAGAAAAGGAGTGGGTGAGTGAGAGACAGTTTAGAGACTAAATTAGAGACCAGGAATTGTGAGGTCTACAGGGGATATAAGGAGATAAAACCAGGTGCCCACATCACATGAGCGGGCCTCAAGGAGATCCTTGGGGCAGTCTCCCATTGGGTACTGGCAAGTGCTATACCCTCCCTCTTAGGAACACCACTCCCAAGACCAACCCTCCGACCCTAATAACCTTCACCATCCAGAGGGTGGAGATAGCAACAAACAACAGATAACCCCACCTATCAAATGAGAAGGAAAGTAGGAAAGACACTAATCTCCAACAAAAACAATCTTGTGTCTTCCTTCCAGATTTTTTTTCCCTCTTTTTCTCCCTCTTCTCCCTCCCTCACATCCCCAACATTTGTGAAACCAAGTACTTTTTTTTGTATGAATTAGGCTACTGAAGACTGGGATGTCTGAATAGTATATTACAGTTGTGTTGTATATTCTTTTATCTCCTATTTTTACATATTTTTCTTAATTTTTGTTTGTTTTCTGTACTCTATTATAGTCTTCTCACTTGTCTCCCCAAAATCACTTTCTCTGTCTTCTACTACTAACCAACTTCTTTAGATTCCACTTTCATGCTTCCTAAGATCTAACAATTCTATGTCCTCACCTCCTACCCCCTCAACATCTCATCCTACTCCTCACCCCCATTTCTTTGTCCACTATCAGAAACTGCAAATCTATCCTGCAAATCTACTGTTTATATTGTAGATAATAATTGAACTCTCCATTTCTGTATATTGTGACAAAACCGTAAATGTCTTTACCAGCTATTTGGTTTCAGGCTATATATTGTTTGTATTAGGATCTGTTAATATTGTTCTCCACCTTAAAGGAGAGGTATTGGAACCCTGCAGGTAAGCCTATTGGGTAAAAAGTGTAATGTCATGGATCTGCAGTGAAGACACATGAACATGAAAAAACAAGGGAAGAAAGTGCCCTAAACAAACCAAGATACTACATTATTAGAATCCAGGGCCAGCACAACAGAAGAAATGACAAAGAAGAAGTTCAGCATGTACATAATTAAAATGTTCTGTGAATTAAAGGATGACATAAAAGCAAATACAGGCACCAAAGATCATTTTGATAAAGAGCTACATAAGCAAATACAGGAAGCAAAAACTTACTTAAATAGAACAGAGGTTCTGAAAAAAAAAAAAAAAATCCTTGAAACGAAAGAAACAATAAACCAAATTAAAAACAATAGAAAGCACCACCAACAGATTAGATAATTTGGAAGACAGGATCTTCAGACAATGAAGACAAGATATATAATCTTGAAAAGAATGTTGACCATGTAGTGAAGATGGTAAGAAACCATGAACAGAACATTCAAGAATTATGGGATAACATAAAAAGACCAAATTTAAAAATTACTAGGATAGAGGAGGGCACGGAGTTCCAAACCAAAGGAATGAACAATCTATTCAATGAAATAATATCAGAAAATTTTCCAAACATGAAGAATGAATTGGAAAGTCAAATACAGGAGGCTTATGGGACACCAAATGTACAAAATCCCAACAGATCCACACCAAGGCACAGTATAATGAAAATGCCTAGCATACATATGAATAAGGAAAGAATGTTAAAAGCCACAAAAGAAAGGATCAGATTACATATAGGGGGAAACCAATTAGGATCTCTGCTGATTTTCAACCCAGACCCTGAAAGCTATAAGATTCCAGAACAACATATACCAAGCCCTGAAAGAAAATGGATGCCAACCAAGAATCTTATATCCAGCAAAATTAAACTTAAAATCCTCCCATGATAGACAAAAGTTAAAAGAATTTACAACTAGAAAGCCTGCACTACAGAATATCCTTGGCAAAATATTCCATGAGGCAATGAAAATCAGCAAAGGGAGGTATTACACTAAAGGAAAAACCAATCAAAGGAGAAACCAAGTCAAGTTAAATACCAAAAATTAGGGGCTGGGGTTGTGGCTCAAGTGGTAGAGCGCTTGACTAGCACAAATAAGGCACTGGGTTTGATTCTCAGCGCCACATAAAAATAAAAGATATTGTGTACAGATAAATTTAAAAATATTTTTTAAAAAATACCAAAAATAAACAAAATGACCAGGAATACAAATCTTGTCTCAATAATAACCCTGATTGTTAGTGGCCTAAATTCACCAATCAAAAGACATAGACTGGCAGATTGGATTTTTAAAAAAGACCCAACAATATGCTACCTTCAAGAGACTCATCTCATAGGAAAAGACATCCACAGACTGAAGGTGAAAGGTTGGGAAAAATCATACCACTCACATGGGCTGCAGAAAGAAGCAGGGGTTTCCATCCTCATATCAAATAAAGTAGACTTCAAGCCAAACTTAATCAAAAGGGATAAAGAAGGACATTTCATAAACCATACATCAACAAGACATAACAATTATAAATATATATGCACCAAACAATGGAGCATCTATGTTCATCAAACAAATTCTTCTCAAGTTCCAGAGTCAAATAGACCACAACACAATAATTCTGGGTGATTTTAACATACCTCTTTCACTACTGGACAGATCTTCCAAACAAAAGCTAAGCAAAGAAACTACAGAACTCAATAATACAATCAATAACTTAGACTTAAAAGACATATATAGAATATTTCATCCATCGAGTGAATTCACTTTTTTCTCAGCAGCACATGGATCCTTCTCTAAAATAGACCATATATTATGCCACAAAGCGAATTTTAGCAAATACAAAAACATAGAGATACTACCCTGTATTCTATCAGATCATAATAGAATGAAATTAGAAATCAATGATAAAATAGAAGCTACTCCAACACCTGGAAACTAAATAATATGCTACTGAATGAACAATGAGTTGCAAAAGCCATCAAAGAGGAGATTTAAAAATTCTTAGAGGTAAAGAAGAAGGCTGATACAACATATCAAAATCTCTGGGACATTATGAAGGCAATTCTAAGAGGAAAGTTCATTGCATGGAGTTCATTCCTTAAAAGAAAAAAAAGTCAATCAAATAAATGATCTAAAATTACATCTCAAAGCCCTGGAAAAAGAAGAACAAGTCAACACCAAAAGCAGTAGAAAACAGGAAATAATAATTAAAATCAGAGCTGAAAGCAATGAAATTGAAACAAAAGAGACAATTGAAAAAACTGATAAAACAAAAAGCTGGTTCTTTGAAAAAATAAAATAAATTGATAAACCCTTAGCCATGCTAATGAAGAGGAGAGAGAAAATTCAAATTACTAACATCTATGATGAAAAAGGAACTATCATAACAGACACTACAGAAATACAAAAGATAATTAGAAATTATTTTGGAAATTTGTTCTCCAATAAAATAGAAAATATCAAAGGCGTCGATGAATTTCTAGAGTCATATGATTTGCCCAAACTGAATCAGGATGAGATACACAAGTTAAACAGATCAATTTCAACCGATCAAATAAAAGATTCCATCAGAAGCCTACCAACCAAGAAAAGCCCAGGACCAAATGGATACACAGCTGAGTTCTACAACCTTCAGAGAAGAACTAATACCAATACTCCTCAAATTATTTCACGAAATAGAAAAAAATGGATATCATTACCCTAAGTGCATGTATGAAGTCATGAATGGTGTGAATATACTTTGTATACAACCAGAGATATGTAAAAATGAGCTCTATAATATGAAATGTAATACATTCTGCTGTAATTTCTAACAACTTAGAATAAAAAAATAAATTAAAATTAAAAAAAAGAGGGAACACTTCCAAACTCATCATCCAATACCAGGCCAATATCATCCTGATTCCAATACTAGACAAAAACACACCAAAGAAAGAAAATTTCAGACCAACATATCTAATGAACATAGATGCAAAAATTCTCAATAAAATTCTGGCAAATTGAATACAAAACATATCAAAAAGATAGTGCACCACAGTCAAGTGAGGTTCATCCCAAGGATGCAAGGTGGGTTCAACGTACAGAAATCAATAAATGTAATTTATCACATCAGTAGACTTAAAGATAAGAATCATATGATCATCTCAATAGATGTAGAAAAAGCATTTGACAAAATACAGCACCCCTTCATGTTCAAAACAATAGAAAAACTAGGGATAACAGGAACATATCTCAATATTGTAAAAGCTATCTATGCTAAGCCCCAGGCCAACATCATACTAAATGGAGGAAAATTGAAAGCATTCCCTCTAAAAACTGGAACAAGACAGGGATGCCCTCTTTCACCACTTCTATTTAACATAGTTCTTGAAACTCTAGCCAGAGCAATTAGACAGATGAAAGAAATCAACAGGATATGGATAGGAAAAGAAGAATTCAAAAAGAAGACTTTAGAAGATGGAAAGATCTCCCTTGTTCTTGGATAGGCAGAATTGTCAAAATGACCATACTACCAAAAGCGTTATACAGATTTAATGCAATTCCAATCAAAATCCCAATGACATTCCTCATAGAAAAAGCAGTCATGAAATTCATCTGGAAAAATAAGATACCCAGAATAGCTAAAGCAATCCTTAGCAAGAAGAGTGAAGCAGGAGGCATCACTATGCCAGACCTTAAACCATACCACAGAGCAATAGTAACAAAACAGCATGGTATTGGCACCAAAATAGACTTGTAGACCAATGGTACAGAATAGAGAACACAGAGACAAACCCACATAGATACAGTTATCTCATACTAGACAAAGGTGCCAAAAACATATATTGAAGAAAAGATAGCCTCTTAAACAAATGGTGCTGGGAAAACTGCAAGAAAGTCCATATGTAGCAAAATAAAATTAAATCCCTATCTCTCACCATGCACAAAAATCAAAGTGGATCAAGGACCTAGGAATTACACCAGAGACCCTATGCCTAATAGAAGAAAAAGTAGGCCCAAATCTTCATCATGTCAGACATGTGGTATGTGTAATAACAAGACTCCTATAGCACAAGAAATAAAATCAAGAATCAATAAATGGGATGGATTCAAGCTAAAAAGCTTCTCAGCAAAAGTAACAAAAGTGAGGTGAATAGAGAGTTTACAGAATGGGAGCAAATTTTTACCACACGCACATCAGAGCACTAATCTCTAGGATATATAAAGAACTCCAAAATCTTAACACTAAAAAAAACAACTAACACAATCAATAAATGGGCCAAGGAACTGAACAGATACTTCTCAGAAGATGATATACAATCAATCAACAAATATATGAAAAAATGTTCAACATCTCTAGCAATAAGACATGAATGGGATGACTCTACCTTGTGTCCCACCAGAGACATGAAAAATTGTGCTCTGTGTGTGTACTATGAATTGAAATGCATTCTACTGCCATGTATAACAAATTAAAATATATAAATTTTAAAAAAAGAACTGGATGGTACCTAATGAGATTAGCATGTTTCTTAAAATGGAAATTTAAATTTGTAATGGTTTTGACAATAAAGAAAATGCATCCTAAATTTTTTTTAAAAAAAGAGAAACCTTCCATCTTTCTATATCAACACCACCCAACCATTTCCAAATTCAGTAAGCATTTGTTTTAATGTTAGGAATCAGAGTAAACTTTAATAGTTCACATGTTAAAAGAATAAACCTATGAAGAATACATTTCTTATGTACCAAATGAAAAAATATACAATACAGTGAAACTCAAATACATATACAAAGTGATTTTTTGTGCATTGTTGATCAAGTGGTTTACATTGTATATTAAATCATAATATAAAAAGCAATATATAGTTTTTGGTAAAGCAACTGAAAAGCCCTTAATTGTATTTAAAAATAACTAAGAGCTTGTGGTATGTGTAAGATCATGTAGATTAAATCAAGCTTACTGAGTTATGATGCTGTGTTTTAAACAAATAGCCATGTGAAATAATTTTAAATATTTTCTGTAGAAATTAAATGAGCATATTCAAACATGGAATAATATCACTGCATGGTTTAATTGTAACCCAGTAGTAGAATTTAGTAAATTCAAGCAGAACACTTGTACTGTCATCATAAATATACAAATACCTTAAATTATATCAGCATATTTAAAGACAAAAATCAGGAAACTGTACATGTTAACAAAATGATATAACCATGCATACATACATCTGCTTACTAAACACTGAAGTAAAAGAAAAAAAAATTTTGCAGTCCTCAGAGGTGTTTGGTATTTTACTGTTCTGATGGAAGCATTTTGAATGTTTGCATGGAACCAAAAAAGAATATTTAACTGACAATTGGTCATGCACCTGTATTTAAAATTTCGGATTAAATTTTCTTCTTTTCTGATTGTTCAGTAGATTCTGACTTTGGTGCAGGAAAAGCTTGATGATACAGATGTCTGTGGGTTGCTGCTGCACTGTAAAGCTTGTATAAAGCCTAGAATGTAAGAATCAGGATTATAAAACATTTTATTAAAACACAGGTGTAAAAATTTTCCATTTTAATTTAATTAGTTTATGATAATACAAAAACTTAGAATGCTGAATTTGGAACCTTTATATCATCACTTTATATAGGATATAAATTAATAATGAGTTTATTAGAACTCAAGTATTTTCAGCTCTCCAGCACGTGTTACCACTTTTGTGACTATTATTGGTTTTAGATGAATTATAAGAGCTCATTATTTCTGACTTCCAAAATAAATCACCCAGACTGGGACCAATTTTATTCTCCTGATGTGGTCATGGAGCTAAAGCACTTGTGTTGTTCCAGCCCTCCCACCTTGGGCTCCCTCACTTCACATGCTCTCTTGCCTTGTTTCCATTACTTAGTTCATATCTTACAAAACCTTACTCAGAAATACCACCTTAGAAAGACTTTCCATATTAACACCCCTCTAGAGTATTATTCATTGTACCCTGCTAACAGTGCTTGAATCATAGGAATATTTGCATAGTGTATAATGTCTTATTTTAGTGTCCATAAATATCTTTGTTTTTCTCCCTTCAGCTAGTGTGTAAGAATCATCCCCTTCTCTGACTTTTCACATACTCAACACTCAGTTACCACTGACATGTCTTAATTTCATCCCTCTGGAATCTGTAAAAAGTCTTTGAATATTCTTAAGAGCTGGGTAAAAGCTTGATACCCTTTAAATAGTCATCTGTTCCTAAGAAATTCTATTAATTTTTTCAGTTCTATGTGAATGCACGTTAGTGCAACATGGTATTGTTTTAGTTCTGTTTTATTCTGATTCTAATGCATTTAATTTTAATCCCAGTTCTCTTAAAATATTAGATTTTATTCTTAAGGTTTGATTTACAGAGTTGAAAAAATTTTAGTGAATTTTTTATTGAGTTTTATATAAAATAACTCCTTGTTGGCTTGTAAATATTAAGTGTGTCGTTGGAATTTCATTAGAAGATATAATCCAGTTATATATGCTACAATAGAAACTGAGGAAAGCATGATGTTCTGTCTTTGTAGTTGACTCAAGATTAGTTCACTTCCTGAAAATAATGACCATAGAGATCATTTTTCATAGTGTGAAAAGTGATTTCTTCCTGGAAGCTTAACTTCTTTCCTCATACATATAGTAAGCACACACAGGAGTGTAATAGGAGAAATGAGCACTAATTTACAGGCTAGATCTGAGGTACATCAAGAAAGTTAGAAAGCATACTGGCTTGGAACCTGCTTAGAGTCATGGGTAATGTCATTCAAAAGCTAAAGCTATAAACAACTTATATATCAAAAGAACAAGTAAATTTAAAAAACAAACAAAAACCAACTTCTAAAAGTTGTAGCATTTAAATACATTTGGTGGCTAAATTTACTCAAGTGTCATAACTACTTGTTTCTACTCTGCTGTAGAGCAGAATGTACCATTCTTATATACCATAAGAATTTTGAAATTTTCCATATATTCAGGAAACAAATCAAATACTCTTTAGTGATGATCAGTTCTTTGTATGCAAATCAAGACATACATAATAGTTGGAATATGTTAAGAGTTCACAATTAAAATTTTAAATATTAGACATAAGAGTAGTTATTAGATATTTTCTAATCTATATTAAGATTTTAATGTCTATTCATTTTATAAAATAAGACTCATACTGTTTACAAATACATAGCTTTTAATTAAAAAAAAAAAAAAAAAAACTTACCTCATTTGTACTTCCCTGTGGCAAAGGCAGTTTTAAAAGGAGAAAAGAAAAGTATATGTCTTGCTTCATTAATAGCATCAGGATATTCAACTTTGTTTACAATATTAATTTGTGAGCATTTAAGAAATACTCCTGCAGAGTTTTCAGTTTAGATTACATATTTTAATTAGAATCTTTTGAAGAACTTAATTATATATTCCTGATAGGGTTCAGTATTTTACTCTAGGAGGGTTTTGAGATATACCTCAAGTAGTGCATCTTCAACCTTTGTTAGGGGAGAGACTATTTGAAACATGGTGACTCAGAAATTCCAGTTATTATTTCATTCATTCCCCATTGTACTCCCCTTAGTTTATCTCAACTAGATTCTTCAAAGGTACACATTAATTCCATTAATTAAAATTCTGTTAGAATTGTAGGTTTTATTTGCTACCTATAGACTGCAAATATTCATAAGTCTTAAATCCAAAATTTTATGTAGAATCTCAATTTTAAATTCCCTAAATTCCCCTAAATTTTTATGAATAACAGAGACACAGAATGACATGGTGAGTCATTATTCCAGGTGTATAATGATCTCTTACGCCCATCCATAATCAGTTACTTAGATAATGTATCATGGTGGTCTTGACTTCCTAATTGAACAGTAACAGACAACTAACCCATAAGCAGCTAATCCAGAGGTTGACCACTGGCTCATGCTATGGCTTGGTGTAAAAGTCAATCTAAAGAACTTTGATATTGTCTTCAGAAGTTTACACTAAAAAAGACGACTAACAATAGTGGTTCATATATGCTCTTAACAAAGCCAGTGCTGGTCAAATGATAGCTTTTAAGTGTCTTAACACATAAAAATCAAATCAGCTAAATATAAACTGCTTTACTTCTTTTAAGAACTTTTAACATTTTTAGAGGAAAAAAATGTATTATTTAATCCATGTGTCTTTCAAAAATGTTGAAATGCTAACTAGAAAACTGTTGTTAGGACTTCACATACTATGTTGTGGTTAGTTGTTGTATTTTGACAGATTATGTAAAGTTTTGAAAACTGGGGCCCAAATCATGTTCACCTATATATTTCCAACATCTACTGCAGTGCCTGTTTACATAGATGATGTTCAAATGTGTGCTGAATTTAATTGAAAAAAAAAAGTGTTCCTACCTGGTCCCACAAAGCCGCAGCCACCTGGTCTATTACAGCACCCAGTTCTCGGTATTCTCCAGAGTACCGGATATATGCCCAGGTGCACAAGGTGATTAGGGTCAGTCCCATTATCATATTGCATAGGCTTGCTATGATGTCCAAACCAATGAATCCAGTCACACCAGCAATCACATATGTGATAAAGATGACAACAAACAGTGTGGCTGGGGTGCGTGCTGCATGGAAGATGTTTTTGCTATCATTGTGCTTAATATACTGAATGTAAAGTTCATCTATTTCACTCTCCAACTGCTGCAGGTAACGCCGGCTAAATTCTTCCCCACCCATCTTCTTCACTCCTCGGAACAGCTTCACAGATTCTTCTTTAAGCTGCAGATGCTTGGTCTGCAGGTCATTAGGGGCCAGAAATGGTTTGTCACCACCACATATCTGAATCAGATAGACAAGAATTTGTTTATGCAAAGCAGAGTAAATTAGCAACATTGTCAAAAGTTTTCACTGAGCTAGTTGGGTTTCTTAGAACATACTAATATAATCATGTTACACAAGGATATTTCAATGATGGACTGCATTTCTATCACCTAGTAACACTGTAGCCAGTGTAATGTCTTAATGCAACCTACTACTTACTACTTAAGTGTTTATGGTGATACTGGTGTCAACAACATACTGTACTGTCAGTCATACTTTTGTATGTAGTACATACAGTATGTACGGCACATAATGATAAATATGTTTACTTATTTATATATTTACTTTTGTTTATAGTTGTAGATGGACACAATATCTTCATTTTTATTTATTTATTTATTTATTTTATGTGTTGCTGAGAATCGAATCCAGCACGCTTGTGAGGCAAGCACTCTACCACCGAGCCACATCCCCAGCCCTTATGTATTTACTTTTAAATAATTATTTTAGGCTGTATTTCTACTTATAAAAAAGTTTACTGTAAAAGGTATGCCATCTTACACCAGCAGCAGCCTCATATATCTTGTGTTTACTATGTCTCTGGATTGCATCAAGAGGCCACACTGAGTCGACCATCATGTCCAGGTTTTTAAGTACACTCTGTTTGCACAACGACAAAATTACCTAATGATGCATTTCTCAGAATATAACTTGTATTTAAGTGACACATGACTGTACTCAGAAGGAGCATGCATATGTTCTGTCAGTCCACATCTTTGCCTCCTCCTATCTCTGAGGTATGTAACTATTAAGTGTGACTGGTATTTTTATAAGTGGCTTACATAATAATGTCAATCTTAATTTTTATTCTCTTTTCAACACAGCAAATACTATCCATGATTTAATCCAAGACCCTAAGGTGAAAAGACATTACCTAATATGAAGTGCAAACTAAGTTCATTTACAGCATTAAGCCAAATCCAAGAAAACTGCTTATGTCCCAGTTCCTCTAGGAAATCTTAACTATACTGAAGTAATTTAGATCAGTGAAGTTTAATTTAAAACAATTATTTCTGTAAAGACCTGAAGGTAAAATTATGAAATACATTTTCTCTGGCAGTTTAACTGATTTTTCTTTGAATGGTGGCCCACTGAGTATTCCACAGTCTAAGTAGAGGCATATTAAAAGTTCTTGGACCACATTTTAAATATCTTGAAAAGTTACAAGGGAAATCTCAGCTAACCATATCATTCACTTTGGTTATTTAAGATTTAATTATATCAAGAATATTATCTGATTGTCCTTATGTCATAAATACCATTCCATCAACTGTATTTCCCTTGATTCTAAGACTTCATCAATTTTGAATATAATTATGATTTCATAACATTTTAGGGGAAAAACCTATCACATTAGTTAAAACAAAAATGAGAAAACAACATATAGAAATATTGATCCTTGAGGTTTGATTTATTTTTATTTCCTACAAAGTTTCATCTTTTAGAGAAATACTAATATTATAGAATATAAGGAGTATGGTGGAAAGAACACTACATGTTATTTTAGCATGTAGTTAAAGGGAAGCTCTCATAAGTTAAAGGGAAGATCTGGACAAAATAAAATGTGAATAGAGATGTGTTATAAATAGAGGCAACTCATTTAAAACGCTTTTCAAATAAATTATGAATCCATAATGTTCTTTTAAAATATTTTAGGAATCCAATAACTAGATGTGTGACACATGTAGCCTGAGAAAATAAGTCAAAACTATTTCATGTGTATACAGTGTGATATGGGAGAAAAAATAATGAATTCAATGAAGAAATACTGATCTTATTTAAAATATTATTTAATTCTTACCTCTTCCATCTTTTTATTGTATGTGTCCTTGGCAGTTGCAACAGCTGCTAAATTGTTAGCTTCAGCTGTGGCCTTTGGAAAAAGCACAAATTATATTTTAAAATGGAGTTGACATTTATTAAAGTTCCACATGCAGTTCACATTTCAGAGCATCACATGCAAGAAATGTGCAAGGAACCAAGGTTGCAAAATAATTTGGAACTTTTTGCATATTTCCACTACATATTTAAATAAGTAAAATGAAAGTTTCAAGATGCATAAAACATTGATTTTTTTACTCAATAAATCATAATTCTAAAATAAATTTTCATTTGAAGATTTTACCTCTCAAAAAATATGTTTAGCCTGTCATAAAAAATGCAGGATTAGGGAGCTGGAATCACTAAAACCAAACATGGGAAATAACAGAACATTTTAAACATACTAATATATTAAAAATGTCAGTTTCAGGACTGCTGCTAATAGTATCACTGATAATAAAAAGGAAACTTGAATTTTTAATATAAGAAAAACCAATATCTCCTTGTTTAAAAAATGTTTAACCATGAAAACCATTCATTTAAAACTTGGACCTGGGGCTGGGCTTGTGGCTCAGTGGTAGAGGGCTTTCCTCAAATGTGTGAGGCACTGGGTTCAATTCTTAGCACCGCATATAAATAAATGAATAAAATAAACGTCTATCAACATCTTAAAAATATTTTTTAAAAACTTGGACCTGCTTTTCTATTTTTGATTACATCTGTGAATCTAAAACAGTATGAGTCTGCTACACAAATTTAGTACAGAGATGAAAACCCTTTGGCATAAAGTATACTTTTTTTGGATCCCCAGCATGCCAAAAAAAAAAAAATGCATCTCAACAATAGTATGTATATCTGAAAATGTTTAGATGAGCACAAGTTATTAGGCAAATGATCTTCCAGTAAATTATTCTATCCAATATTTTTATTTGTAATTTTTGACAACCAGATTGGTACATATATGAGTATAAGCAAGAAAGATTAGCTTTAGTAATAAATATGTTTTAAAACATCACAAACATCATCCCTCCTGATTAATAAATACCTGTAACATGGATTTGGGATGTGGTAATTCTTCACCTTGATAGATCTTTATATAAGCCTAAGAAAAAGAAAAAGACTCATGGTCAAACAATTCCATTCAGCATTTCTCTAACTATGTTAAGTTGTATTTTGAGGGCTTGACATTTCAAAAAATATTTTCAGGAATTTAACAGCTATGATCTATTTCTCAGACTCTTAAGTAGCTGTGTTTTTTTTTTTTTTTTTAAACCCATGTTGTTCCCTTTTCCTAAAATGGTGTTTTCACGCCTCTCCACATGTTCTACCTTTCCTTTTTTTTTTTTCCCCTTGGTGGGGTAAGGGGGATGAAGAGAGTTCTACCCTTCTTCAAGCCTCAACTCAGCTCCCTTAAAACTGTCTCAGATCCTCTCCTGGGAGTAAACCTCCCTTTTTTAGTTACCCACTGTCATAAGCTTTATGGAACAGTTTGTGTAAGGGTCCTGAATCTCTTACCAAATTGTAAGCTCCTGCACAGTGTTGTAGTAAAGAAAAAAATTTTAGGTAAACAATAACACATTATTGTTGAGATTGATAGTTAAGCCAATCACACAGGAGGTATATCATAGCATTTAATATGTAAAATATGAATTTAGAAAATTGATATTTTAGTCTTAGAGCATCAATCCACAAATCAGATTGAAATTCTCCACACAGTATGTGAGTTGGTAAAAAGCACTCTGTGCTGGTGTAAACAAGTAAATGCAAACTTAAAAGTAATTCAGCTTCAAACTGGTTCTCAGTGCAAAGAGCCAAAAATGTGAAAGAATTTTAAGTAAAAGGTGTAGTCCCTTTGGAAATAATTTTCAGAATGAAGGTAAAATTCAGTATAGGTCCAATGGACCCTAAGAAAACAACCCCCCCAAAAAAAAACTTTTTCAACTCCTTGAGACATACATTTTTCAAAATATATTTCCCTTAAGATAAAAGAGGAAAACAAAGTTACCCCTAAGGAGTTTCCTTAAATTTTTTTTTATCAGAAAGCAAGTTTTCCTTTATGTTATAATTTTTTGAATGGCTTCCTCATACCACTACCCCCATATCAGAGTCTATATTTTTGTTTGTAGGAAATACATTCCAATACATGTCAAATCTAAGTACTCACAAGTGCTCTAAAAATGAGAGTGATACCTTGAAGTACTCCACCAGACCTCGGCAGGTGATTTTATTCCCATTGATCTCTTTAATATCTAGGCTCTCAGGACTAAGTAGCCAAGGAATCAGTATTTTCAAGTTCTTGATGAATTCGTCATCTATTTCTATAAGTAAAAGCAAATTCATTATTTTAAAAATCCTATCCAGTCCTCCATGCCACAGAATAAAACAGCCTTTGATTTCCTCCATTTCTTCCCCAGTGATCATTCCATCATTCACTTGCCCACCATTTAAACAACTCCTGCAACCTGATCTTCTAGGGACAAATGATTTCTCCTTGCCTAAATATCCACTACTGTTTTCTCTCATCTCCACTCAAATTATGTGTTTACATTATCTTCTCCACCTATAAAATAGCTTTCTTGACATTAAACATATATTTTACAGCCCATTCATAAAAACATTTCATGTATTCCAAAGTCTTTAAGTCTTGTTTATGGTTATATTTATAAAGGTTTAAAAATGGGGAAGCTGGATATGGTGGTGGTGTCTATAGTCCTATCTACTCAGGGAACAGGGGCTGAGGCAGGAGGATCCCTTGGGCCTAGGAGTTCAGGTTCAGTCAGCAAAGGCAACATAAATAGACCCAGTCTCAAAAATGAAAAATAAATAGCCAGGCACGGTGGTGCACGCCTGTAATCCCAACACTTGGAAGGCTGAAGCAGGAGGATCGAGAGTTCAAAGCCAGCCTCAGCAATGGCGAGGAACTTAGCAACTCAGTGAGACCCTGTCTCTAAATAAAATACAAAAAAAGGCTGGTGATGTGGCCTAGTGGTCGAGTGCCCCTGAGTTCAAGCCCTGGTACGTACATACATACATACATACATACATACATAAATAAATGGAAAAGGCCAGATATTTATTGGCTTTTCCTGCATTCTCTTAAGAAAATGTATCCAAAAACTTAAAATTGCTGGATTTTAGTATGTCCTTATGAGAAGAACATAGAGCTGGGTAAGCTGTCATAAGGAGGACAAAAAGATGTGATGCTTTTTGTGATGCTTCCTCTAGTGGTGGAATTCAGCAATATGATATAACAGCAAGAAAGGCCATCACAGCCTTATAACAGCTCAGAGGTGGTCTGAGTTTGCAGTAGGTTCAAGCTTAAGAATACAGACTTAGTAAATAACAGAAAACAGACTTCAGAGAAGTCTTTTGAGTACAGCAATAATTTCTTAAATCATTATTTCCAATATGTGGAAAAATGCACACAATCTGTATAAAAACAAGACATGCCCAATTCTAGTTCCCTACCTAAGAAAATGCAGTTTACTGCCTATCATTTTTAAAAAATCTGAATTTTAGCAGAGTTACTGAGTTTTCAAGTTATAGGGTTGTCAGATGATTTTCAGGTCTTAATTCTAGTTCCCTACCTAAGAAAATGCAGTTTACTGCCTATCATTTTTAAAAAATCTGAATTTTAGCAGAGTTACTGAGTTTTCAAGTTATAGGGTTGTCAGATGATTTTCAGGTCTTAAGGATAAAGATTCAAACCTTCATATTATTTTGGCACTTTCCCTGCTATTACAACCCCAATGTACATTGAAATGTCACTTTACATTAGCATTTACATTTTCTTCGTGTGTGTGTGTGTGTGTGTGTGTGTGTGTGTGTGTGTGTTCCTTTCAATACTGGGAACTGAACCCAGGGCACTCTGTCACTGAGTCATGTCCTGAGTCTTTTTATTTTATTTTTTTTTTTTTGAGACAGGGTCTCACTAGGTGCTGAAGGTCTAGTAGAGGGGATTTCAGGTGTGCATCACTGCACCATGCTGCTATTATGACACCCATGGGCACAATGCTGGCTCCTTCAAACTTATTTTGTTTATTACCACTTTGAAATTCAGTGCCCATAATTTATGGGCATTTGTCTAAGTTTATTCAGACTTATCTAGCTGTTTGCATTATACCAACTTTCATTAATACTTCTGCTTTGCACCATACATTGATTTAATCAAAGGTATTGTGGTTTTCTTTTTAGTTAATAGTATTCACTGGAATGCAATCCTGGTATTTGTATTTATCTTAACACTTTCCTTTTTGTTTCCTGCCATATATCTCTTTTTACCTTAACACAAATAGGTTTTTTTTTGCTATATGATTGTATATTTCTTTCAGATTTAATAGACTATTGTCATACATTTGAAATGTATGATTTCTTTCTGAATTTATGTAAAAAAGTTTTCTTCTTATAAATCCAGTTTAAAATCACTTTCAAAACATACATTTAGCTCCCCCCTAACTTTCTTCTACAGTTGGAATGAAATAAGATAACACCTGTGTATTTAATGAACCAGCAAATAATTACCATTAAAGTAACCAGCACAAAATAATACCTTTGGATTAATATTTGTTCTAAAGATAGCATTAGCCATCTTTGTTCTGAGACCAGTGCAAGGTATTCCAATACTGGATTCAGAAAATAAGAACAATGTACTGATAACACACATAAGTAGTGACCTCTTACAAATATTGGTTGACCACAGTAAATCCATGACCCAAAACATCTGTAGACCAGTTCAGATCAACTTCCAAAGGTACTAATAAGCTTTAGTGTCGGGACCTTACACTGTCTGCCAAGGGGATAGAAAAGCTCTGGCTTTCTGGCTGCTTGCCACATTACCACGCCCTGTTACAGGACCTAGGCTAAGCAGGGGGCATGGCTGTGAGAACTGAAACCACCCCAAGGATAGGCCAATGGCTCCGCCAATGGCATCCGCCCATGCTCCTTATGTGTCCCTATGATCTTTCTGCTGATTGGCCCATGTCCTCTATAAGACCGTCCAACTTCCTCAATAAACCGAGTTCCAGCACTGACTGACTGGACTCCCCGGTATGTTCCTGTGTCCTTTGAGGGCAGGGGAGGGAATATTGGTGGCCTTCGCTTTCCCAATCTAGTCTCTTAGTTGGGGTAGGCCTCTCTGGCCTCTTTTGCTGGATAAAAGAGGTCCATCCCGGGTAAGGGGGGGGGGAGGGGGCTAAAGACCCCAACCCCTTATAACTTCACGACACTTTAGCCCCTGTAAACATTCAATAAATATATATGGGTACATAATTACTCAAGATAATGTTATATTTTTCATCATTTTTGCCTTAAGAGTGAAACTCTGCTAGGAATTCAGGGGATAGGCCAAAGTGGTATTTATCTGTCACAGTAATTGATGCATGATGCAGATTTTATAGTAACTCCATAGAAGAGATGCACCAGTATAGTTGTTGTAGTTTAGATATAAGGTATCCCCCAAAAGCTCATGCGTGAGACAATACAAGAATTTTCACAGGTGAAATGATTGCGTTATGACAGCCTTAATCATCTAATTCATTCAATGATATGGATTAACTAGGTGATAACTGTAGGCAAGTTTGGTGCAGCTGGAGGTCAGTGGGGGTGTGACTTTGGGGTTTATATTTTGTCCCTGGTGAACAAAGTTCTCTCCACTTCCTGGTTGCCATGTCCTGAGCTGCTTTCCCCCCTACACCCTTTTGCCATAATGTTCTCCCTCACCTCTGACCCAGAGCAATGATACGTATTGTCTATGGACTGACACCTCTGAAATGGTGAGCCAAATAAACTTTTTTCTTCCTCTAAATCTTGTCAGGTTTTTTGGTCACAGCAAGGAAAAAACTGACTAAAACAATAGTAGTGTTGTGTGAACTAACCAAGGAAGATATTTTCTTAGGATCTATTACCTCACTCTGACAAAGCATTTGGCTATGCTTTCTGAAGTTTAACTGGAGCTGCTAAGCAGCAGCTCCACAACTTATGACGTAGATACCCAGTTGTTCTACATATGGATAATTCTTATAAATTAAAAAATGTATTTTCTATGCTAGAAGAGATGTTCAGCAGGCACTCTAGAGCTGGCTGAATATAGCAGGAATGAACATGATTCAGTGGTTTAGATCCTCTTGATTTCTAATGTAGGAATCTTCTACATTAAAAGCAATTAAACTTAATATACATTTTTAATTACACTGGAGATAGTAAGATAATGATTGCAATGCTGCAAGGGATCATGAACAAATAGTAATTACAACAATTGTTACTATTCATAATAAGCTAGAATGTTATTTCTATGTGTGAAATAGTATGTGAGAAGCTATTATCAAAGAAAAATTTCTGCACAATTGTTTGTATTCAGAGACATTTCTTTCCCAGAGACAACAACCCAGATGCCAGTCCTCTGGAGAGTAGCATGCCCAGATGATGAGACATTCTGGGTAGAAATCTCACCAAATCACAAGATTCAGGATGGGATGGTAAAATACTATAGATAACACTGTGGCAAAATAGAACATATTTCTGTACACAAGATAGGTTGAGCAGCAATCATACAGCGTATAAAAGCCTCATTATAAAATGGAACTTTTAGGGTAACTAAAGCCATCTTTCATCTCTCTTTCTCCCAGGAAGCTACATAACTTACAGGTAGCTGTAACCCATAGTGCAGGCCAGTGTACATGTAGAGACAAAAATGTGCATAAAATCTGATGGAGAACAAATATATTAAAAAGTAGGATTCTATATTTGCTTGATTTGTCCTAAACTCTCCCTGAACTTATTCTCTGCAAAATATATCAGTTAATTCAAGAAGTGTTTTGCATACTACAGTTATGGAATAAGCTAGAGTATTTTCTGTCCCAATAAAGGACTGTTGTTGAAGGCCTGCCCCTCCTCTGCCTGTTTACAGCTCCCAACTCCAGAGAAAAATGAGAAGCTTTGTGGAAGCCCTCTATTTATGTAATTTATTCAAAACACACTGAAGCCATTAGGTAATTACAAAATATAACAAGTCTGTGTGTTCACTAGTGTATTAGAATTCATGAATGATAGTGAATTTATAGGATCTGGACATCCATATGTTAGTATGTGCTTAATGCTATCTGTTCTGTTGTAGAAAGGTAAGAATTTTAAATGTGTATAAAAGTAATGTTGACAAGTGAGAAACTGAAGAGTCTATTTACCGTATTAATTGCTAAAGTTAAATATAAGGTTTCTGAGAGTAAATGCCATGAATATTGGGGGGAAATAATTTTACTTCTCAAATATCCCAGTTTCTGAAAACTGAATACAAGTCATGTTGCCCTTTTTTAAAGTAATTTTAAATCCTTTTCACAATTGTGCTGAAATACTTGTACTGTCACTATCTCTCTCCTGGCACAGTAAATTAAACAAATGCCTAAATTTAGTGGTATACGCAATGCTGTGCTTACAAGTAAAAATCAGAAATGTCTTTGGACTGTCTCATATTAACTGCAAAGCATATATCTAAAGACCAGTGAGGGGTTGGGGTTGTGGCTCAGCGGTAGAGCGCTCACCTAGCACATGCACAGCCTGGGTTCGATCCTCAGCACCACGTAAAAATAAAAGGCATTGTGTACAATTAAAGCAAATAAATATTTTTTAACAAATTAAAAATAAAGTGATACCTCTTAGGAAAAATTAACTTTGGTTTCCACAGACCCCTCCCTCCATCCCACCTTTTTTCTTCTTCTTCTTTTTTTTTAAACAAGTTGAGCTGCTTTGGAATCATAAAACAGTCGACTTCTGTTAAAGAGATAATTACATCCTTTAATAGATACTATTTTAAACATGCTAATGCTTTTGTTTTGTTTTCAGAAACTGGTCCTCATCCAAAGAAGATTTCATTTTTAGTGAAGTTTTTATAATTTATAATTAAATTCTTTAGTAATAGTTTTAAAGTACTGAATTCAATACTATGCAATGTTTCTTTTGATCTCTAAATACACAATTTAATAAATACAACATTCCAACAACATAGGCATTTGTTTTTTCCCTTTTAATGGAAATGAAAAAAATTAAGCAAGCTGGGGTAGAGAGCTTGCCTAGCATGTGCATATAAGTAAATTAAATAAATAAATAAAAGACAACTAAAAAATATTTAAAAAGAAAGAAAAACTAAGCATAAAGACATTAAGGAACACCTCTCAGTGTATAGATATGGGAGGGTGAGGGCTACTGCCTGCTGGTGAACACAAATGTGGTCTATTTGTGCAGGCAGTTCACACATTCAGTGTTACTGACTCTTAAAGTTGACTGAAGAGGAGCTCTAGTGCCAGCCCAGGATTCCCAATTCTTCTGGCAATTTCTAATCTCATCAGCCTGACATCACTGGATACATGAAAGTAGTGGCCATAAACCAAGTGGGTAAAATGACATCTTTATAATCAGACTAAGTGGTGCAAACATATTCATTTAAAACCAAACAAACCTTTCAGTTTTCCATCAAAGTTTGGATTGGTAGCTACTTTCAAGCCAGGATGAGGTAGCAGAAAACAGGAAATGTTGGTGAAACAGGAATGGATGTGCTTTCGAACATTCTGTAGTTCTTCATGCTGGTTCCCTGAGACCTGCAGTAAATCATTCTAAAGTTTAAACTTATTTGCAATCTAAATTGGGAAAAAAAAAAAAAAAGGAATTCTACGGCATCTTATGTCTGTCTGGTCCCACAAAGGCAAAAAAAGAACGATGGGGTTGCTATTAAAGAAAAAAAAAAAAGTCTTGGGTGAATTTGTCCACATAGTCATATCTAAGCATAGCAAGCACATGGCACAGTTATTACAATTAACAAGCCACTACCCTTATGCCAACTCTGATGGGCTTCCCATGTTTTAGTGTAAACTAGTGGAATTTTACTCTAGTTCCCACAAATTCATATTTTAATTCAAAGTACTCAAAAGAGACACAAGTAGATTGTAAGATAGTCCTACTTTTTTTCAGAAGATACTTAAGGCACTTCTTGTCACCTGGTAGGTACACACTTAAGTTCTAGAAAGGCATCTGAATAGTTCGGTGTTTATCTACAAGCCCAAATATCCTCCACTCCCTTTTTCACACATGCATTTGACAAGTGTATAATATAGACAAACTACTCTAAAAGTAACTATAAATCTAAAAAGGCAAGCATAGAGATCCTGATATTCAGGGAATTTTTTTAACTTCAATTTTCTCCTTTGATTTCCCAGGGGATATATATATATTTGTGATATCTGATCAATGTAAACAATTTCTACAATGTTGAACTATCATGACATAGAAAGTGGAAGACCTAATTTCACATTCTGTGAACTATTAGCAAAATGTTCTATGATTTTGGAGATTCAAAATTAGACATTTCTTTAAACCTCTACTAAAACATAAACTTAGATACACTATCAGTCATGAATTGATTTAGTTGTTGAAAGTAAAATCTTTATCTTAAAGAATGAGTGATTGTTTTATAGATAGCCACAAAAAAATACCTGTTTCAAAATTATTGATAATATTTGAAATTATAACTCTGAATAAATTCTTTGAATATCAATATTAGTTTGTTCATAGAGATACTATGAGGGTTAAATGAAATTGTGGCTATTGACTATATTTAGCAAATGACTCAACAAAAATAATTCTATATTACTACTGGTAAAATTCCATGTACCTAAATATTTAACAAACCTTGAGGCGTTTTTCCAAGAATTTTGCACCACCATCTGCTCCATATGAAAATTCATATGGGAAACTCCAGTCTCGAACCAGAAATATCAGACTCTAAAAAATATTAAGAAAAAATTGATAAAAAAAACTTTATGGTGCCTCCCTCTGGCTTTTATTAAAGCCAATTATAATATCATTGTCACCTTAATAGTGTTCTTTGCCACACTGTGGAATTAAAAAAGCAAACATAAAATCTTTGGAAGTTTCTGAGCAGCCCCTCACCTATGAGATCATCCTGCATGTTTCTGCTAAGTATAGACAGAAAGCTGCCTACAAACTGCCAACATGACTACACCCCACCAAGAGCTGAGAGTCAGAGATAACTAAAGCTGGCTGAATAAAGCTATGTAAATATAATCAAGTTGTGTAGAGTGTTTGTGTGTTCTTGTGAAGGAACTGGAAAGAATATTCTTTCCTTTTTGACAGTTATGACAGAACGTAGGCATAAGATCAGCTTTTCTTTCTTAAATTATTGTAATGTTTTCATAGAAACAGTACATATAAATTATCACAAAGAGTTCAAATTATATAGCAAAGTCCATAGTAGAAATTTTAAACTGCATTCCAAGTCTTGCCTGGATGCAGTCATAGTTAACATTTGGTGAACAGTATGTATACAATGGAGTAAGGTAGGGAAAAAAAATTTTAAAAGTAAATTTTTCTAAAAAATGAGTTTTTCATACATTGCATTTTAAATAAAAAGTATTAAATATACTTTTTAAAAGGATATTGAGATGGCATTTATGATACTGTTGAAATTCAAGTAAGTGATTTTTTTTTTTTTTTTAACCACAAGAGTTCTAATAGATTCTTTTGAAATTAAGAAAAAAGATTTGGAAACCATCAACCTGGGAGACATATGTTTACTTTTTAAATCTTCTGTTGAAATATAGTCTACATTCAGAAAACTACACACATAATTACAAGGCTTAACAAATTTTCACTATGTGAACATTCCATGTAACCACCACCTACATCGAGAAACAGAATGTCCATCACTCCACAACCCGCTTCTGCTTTCTTCTAGTCATTACCCCTTGCTCAAGGGAAACCACTATCCTGACTTCTCAAAGCATAGATTAGTTTTGGCTTCTTTCATTCAACATTATGCTTGTAGAATTCATCATGTTATTGCATAATATTTTATTATTCATAGATGTCACTGCTTAATATTCCATTATACAAATAATTATAACTCATCCTAATGTAGATGCACAAAATTATTGATTGGTCTGCCTTTCCTTAATTGGTTTGAAGTCATTTTTTAAAAATCTGTCTCACATTTAACTGTGTGTTCACAGACTTCCTCTTATCATTTTCCCCTTCCACCTACTATTTATTTTTTAAGTTATAACTGAAATAACAGTTTGAGTGTAAGAGCCTTTAATGAGGAAGTAGCTAAGATGGCGGCTGGCTGAGAGCCAAGAGGAGGCATTTACTTGTTTACACCTGACCTTACTGTAATTAACTAAGAATCTTTCTGTGTCCATGGGCACTATGTGCCACACCTGTAAGTTGAGCTGTGACACATGTATGCTTGTTAAGGTAAAGAGTATTTAAAGAGTGTGGGGGAATCAGATATACAGAAGAGAAAGCAGAGAAGAAGAAGCAACAATAAAGGAACCATTCATTCCCAGTCTGCCTCCGATTTCTTTCCGGTGGTATCGCTGCTGTAGGCAGCAACATTTGAGTATAAAGGTTTAAAATGCAATAAACATTGAAAGATACGATGAATTTTATTTGGAAATTATAAGGTAATTTATATCTGTGCTACTGCTATGTGTTCCCATATTATTCTGTAAATCCATAAAAATAACTAACATGCCTTTATAATACTTCTTTTTTAAAAAATATTTATTTATTTGTTTTAGTTGTACACAATGCCTTTATTTTTACGCGGTGCTGAGGATCGAACTGGGCCACGCACGTGCTAGATGAGCGCTCTACCGCTGAGCCACAACCCCAGTCCTAAAATACTTCTTTTTTAAAAGGTGCTCCAAGTTCATTTCCTACCCCATATAAAAATCAAGCATTTTTCTTTTTTTTAAAGCCATATTTGACTTTTAAAATTTATTTATTTTTAAACCTTTATTTTTATTTATGTGGTGCTGAGGATCGAACCCAGGGCCTCACACATGTGAGACGAGCACTCTACCGCTGAGCCATAGCCCCAGCCCCTCTAAGAAGCAATTTCTTTTTCCTATGGAAATTGTAATTTCAAGATTTTAATTCTGAAAGTGCGACTAAATTAGTCATTGTTTCTAGGCCTTTTCAGTGGACAGAGCTAGATAGAATTTTCTGTGTATGTATATTATCATATATATTGATAAAATATCTCAAAAATTCATATTGATATTTCCAGTTCAAATACTTAAATACAGAACTACAGAGTTTTCACTGAACCTCTATATTCTATCTGTACTTCCTTGCCCAAGAATCCTGAATCAAGAATCTTGGTTAGGTATAGGGAATGATTGAGTTGTGATATCTCATAATTACTTTTTTGTTTTTATGCTACAAAGCATACATAACAGTCTCAGAGTAACACCACCAATACTATCAGCTACTAAGAATATTTAATGAAACTATTAAGAATATTTGGCATACTCTTCTCATTATTTTGTTTTTAAAATCTATTTATTCTTTACTTACAGAATGTAGACATTAAATGAGATGCCCTCCCACTTTTTTCTTTCATTTGGTCCTAATTCTACCAATCAATATACATTTAATGCTCATCCCAGTCCTTGTATCATCTTTGAGTGAAACTCATTCTTTAGTAGATTTCTCATTAAGCGGTAAGTAGGAACAATATTCCTTCTTTTTTTTCTTTTTGGTACCAAATGAACTCAGGGACAATTAACCACTGAGTCACATCCCTAGACCTTTTTTTATTTTTTATTTTGAGACAGGCTCTTTCTCCTAAGTTGCTGGGTTGGCTTTGAATTTGCGATTCTCCTGCTTCAGCTTCCAGAGTCACTAGGATTACTGGTGTGTGCTACCACACCTGGACTATTCCTTGCATTCTTATATTTTCATAACAGTTTGGGCCCTTTATACCTGTAAGTCAATACAGGATCCTTGGATTGCATCTTTCCTTACACAAGGACACTTCTTGGTGTGTGATTATGGGTATTTCTTGTTTTACAAAGATGAAACCTGTCCTTCCTTTTCTATTTTGTTTTGTGAATTTTTGTTGGGAAAGGAAAGATTTTTGTAAGGAAGAGAATTAAAAATACCCATATGTACTATCTTTAAATGATCTACAACTTTAAACAGATGCTCATTTTTGTCAAAATATAATAATTTGCATTTGAAACACCTCTACCTAAAACATGTATTTTGAAAACAGAAGTTTAGCTAGGAAGCAACTTTAGCAAAATAAAGGTTCATGAACCAGGATAAATGAAACCAAGTATGTGGCTTTGGCTATATTTTGCATTTTTCTTGGGAGACTTCAGTCTCATTTTTTGCTCTTCTTACTGGGCATCTTCCCTATTCAAAGTAATGAAGACCATGTGTAGAACAGAAGCAAATAGGAAGTCTTTTTTTCTTTTTCTTTTTCAAATTAGCAACCTTTAACAGTAACCACCAAATGAATGCTAATGTTCAAGGTCCTAAGTTCCCTGCCTGATGCTTCTACCCAGTAATATGCTGGTAAACTCTGTGACCAAAAAAAAAAAAAAAGTCTTGATTTGTACAATTTTCCAGTTTCTGTGAAGAAAATGCACCAACTGTGGAGGATTTCCAGCTTCTAATGGTTTTTAAATTGGCTTATGTAACTCCTAGAATATTTAATAATTGGTTCTTATGGACTGGTATGAGTGAGCTATATAACACACCCACTACTTCCATCCCATCCCAAGATGATTCATAAGCTTTAAATTTATTATGTATGAATTCTAGTCCTTAATTCAAAAGCTATCAGTTTTTTCTGATATGTATATAGGGATAGATGTGTATAGGGATAGATAGATAGATATGTATATAGGGATATATAGATATGTATATAAGGATATATGTATATAGGGATAGATAGATAGGAAACAAGAATATAAATTAGTTGATTTGTCACATAAAAACACATGAAGTCATAAAAGTTTTCTAAATGAATTAAATTCAATCAGACAAGTGGGGCAAATGAAAGACCTATGCTATACTTATATTATGTACTTTTTTTAAATCATAAGAAAACATTATATCCTTTGACAATTGGGAGATGGCTATACAAACTGATATATCAATATGATAATGCATAGCTAATAATATTATAAGTATGTGGAATATATCATACATGTATTGATTATGTCAATATAAAATGCTTAGATAAAAAATATTATTTGAAAAGTAATGTTAAATTTATGTGCACATCCATTATAAATATGTGAAATTACTCCCATATTGTGAGGAAAAGACTTAACTGTTCTAGAATCATATAGCCAATAAGTAACTGAATTTGTTTTTGTTTTTTTTTAAATATTTTATTTATTTGCTTTAGTTGTACACAATGTGTTTATTTGTATGTGGTGCTGAGGATCAAACCCGGGGTGAGCGCATGCTAGGCGAGCACTCTACCTCTGAGCCACAACCCCAGCCCTGAATTTGTTTTTTAATGATTAGTTAATTTCAGTTTTTAAGTAATAGTAAACACCAGAAATGGTTTTAAACCAAAATAACAACTCATGGCAATCAACAACTCACTGAGCTGGGCACAGTGGCACATGCCTGTAATCCCAGCAGCTTGGGAGGCTGAGGAAGGAGGATTGCAAGTTCAAAGCCAGCCTAAGCAACTTAGTTGAGGCCCTGAGCAAGTTAGCAAGACCCTATCTCAAAATAAAAAATAAAAAAGGGCTGGGAATGTGGCTCAGTGGTTAGCACCCCTGGGTTCAATTCCCAGTACAAAAAAAAAAAAAACACTTATTTTATAGAATACATATGTTAATATAGATCCTGCTGGATTATTTTACATAAGATTCAAGTGCTCAATGTGAGCAAAATAAGTGAGAAAAAATAAGTAATGTCATAGACAACTCTATTATCTCTTACTAGGATTTTTCTTTCCTAGGTGTGCTCTATTGTTTAGAGCTAGTCCATAAGGGCTTGCAAAGAACAGATATTAAAACTGGGAATTTTGCAGATCAGTTGATATCAAGTTGGTAGCTTGAAAGTCAGCCATGGTAAAATTATTTAGCATTTATTTTGCAAATAAGCCCATAGTAAACACTGGTTAAACCTGCACCCCAATAATGCTTTTAAATTGAATTCAGTTAGCTTTTAGTTCCCTTTTTTAAACCTTGGTTTTAAAATACACTGACAAGCCTTTTTGTTTATTATTTGATTTGAGCTAGTTATCCTTTTTTTTTTTTTTTTTTTTTTTGGTGTGGTGGTGCTGGGGATTGAACCCAGGGCCTTGTGCATGCAAGACAAGCACTCTACCAACCGACCTATATCACCAGCGCTGTTATACATGTTTTTTTTTTTTTTTTTTTTTTTTTTTTTTTTGGTACTGGGGATTGAACTCAGGGGCACTCGACCACTGGGCCACATCCCCAGCCCTTTTTTGTATTTTATTTAGAGACAGGGTTTCACTGAGTTGCTAAGTGCCTCGCCATTGCTGAGGCTGGCTTTGAACTCGCGATCCTCCTGCCTCAGCCTCCCAAAGTGCTGGGATTACAGGCGTGCGCCACCGCGCCCGGCTTGTTATACATGTTTTTAAAGAATAAAATTATTAACTTAGTTATTCATTTCTTTAGCCAATTGCCTTTATATTTGTTTATTCTAGATCTTGTTTATTATTTATAATTTTACCATATTTCAGAGTTAAAATCCTTCTATTTTAAATTTGTTACAATTATTTAATTTTCACATAAATTTATTATTTTAAAAATGTCATTACCCCTCACCTTACTTCCTCTGGCAATGTTAAAAATTTTCCCACAATTTTATCCAATTGAATAACATTGCTATCTTTCCAGAGAAAAAGAACAGAAGTGGTGACTTGATAAAAAAAAAAACAAAAACAAAAACAAAAAAACTCACTAAAGTTACTTTGCTCTGCTACTTTTCTCTCTATGCTTTTTTCTAATTTAAATGTGATATTATTTACTAATGTCTTAACTGTCCTGAAATTTGAATAGATTTGCATTTTATCTTAATTTGATGACATGCAGTAATGTTTTGGTTGCTTTAATTTCAAATACTATTAAATGGCTTTGGATACCACTTTTACTACATTATCAGTTTCTCATTTCAAATTTAGACAGTTAGATTTATAAGACTATACCTGCTCAGGAGTCATTGTTGACTCAGTCAAAACTCTTTACATTTCATAATGCCAACAGTTTACTTAAAGTGGTGATATCTTTTTTTTGTTTGTTTTTGTTTTGTTTTGTTTTGGTAATGGGGATTGAAATTAGGGGCACTCAGCTACATCCCCATCCCTTTATGTTGTTTTATTTAGAAACAGGGTCTCGCTGAGTTGCTTAATGCCTCGCTTTTGCTGAGGCTAGCTTTGAACTCCTCCCGTCTCAGTTCCCACAGCCACTGGAATTACAGGCATGCACCACCTTGTCCAGCTCAAGTGGTGATATCTTAAAATGTTTCCTATTATTCATTTTCAGGTCATTGGCATATTTTACCATAGGAAGTATTTCTATTCTTCCTATCTACTTTATGAGAGCATTGGTTAGTTTTTTTAGTGTATCTGCCAACGAATAAGGAGCAGTGACACCTGCTGGTGAGACCTAAAGTTCCTTTCTAGAATTTACAATGGAGTTCCCCAACCTATATACGCCAATGAAACTGACAGTAACAAGTTCCGAGAATAGTAAAGTGATAATCCAATTGCCATGCAATATCAAATGATTTGAAAAGGCAGACAATATCAAATGTTTTGAAAAGGAAGACAACAGAGTCTACTAGGTACTATGAACCATATAGTAGATTTTAATTCTATCTCATCTCCTCCCCCTGCCTCATTCCCTTGACCTCAGGGGAGAAATTCATGCTCCTTCATGCACAGCTTACCATCATCTTTCCATAAAAGATCCCTTCTTGCTATATTTTATCATATTTTTCCCAGATCTACTCTCCTAATCTTCAGCCGTCCTTTCCTACCCCCACATCCACTCTAATATTTTATTTTCTGTATGAGAGTATTTAATATAATAAATAGTATTGTGTTACATATCTCATACTTTTTGCTGCTTAGTTCAGTATGAATATTAACACTCTAATCATACAACTCTATGTACTTTTGGTCCATTGCCTTTGGATGTTACAAAGTATTCCAGAGTATGTTTTCCACCACATTTTATGTATCCATTCTTCTACAGGTGGTCACTCCAACTTTCTTCTAATACTACTTATAAATCATTTAATAGATAAACAATGTATGTTTATATTTGTTACATATTCACCAATTAATTTACTCATAATTCCCTCTTGCATTAGTAAAAAAAAAAAAACCTCATATATCTCTAGTAATTATTTTTCTTCAAGTTTGCTTCATTTTATATTAATATAGTTACATTGACTTTATCATTTTCCTCCTCATGGGCCCATATCTTCCCTCAGATCTCAATAATATTTTACTCTTTTGTTAATACTCTTATGCATTCTAACAAATTTGTAATTTTCTGTGGAGGTTTTTCAATCATTGTAAGAAAATCATTCCTAATTAGTTAATCTTCTATTACTAGAAGCACAAGACATCCATCCCTCATTTATGAGTAATTAATATGCTCATATGGTAACCAGTCTCCAAAATGACTCCCCCAAATCCCTGCTTCTGGTGCTCTACCTTTGTTTAATCTCCTCCCACATATGCCAGATTTGGTCTGAATGTCTGATTGATAGAATATGGCAGGACTGATGGTGTGCTACTTATAAGATTAGATTATAAAAATTGTAGCTTCTCTCTCATAATTAATTGGGTGAATTGCTTTGGAAAGGAGTATCCTGTGGAAAGGTCCATGTGGTAAGAAGTTAAAGGCTTCCATCAATAGAGTGAGCTTGGAAGCAGGTCTTCAGCTAAGTCTTCAGGGAATGTCTCCCTGGCCAGGAGCCTGAGTACAACTTCATGAGAGACCCAGAGCCAAAACCACACAGGCTCAGCCACTCCAGATTTCTGATCTTTAATAACTTTCTTAGATAATAAAAGTTTATGGTTTGAGTATGATTTTTTATGCAGCACTAGAGAAATATACAGCTCATTTAAATTACTAGCCACTAGAGCTACTAATTCTACTTTATCCTTTATTAATCATTCAGTTTCCCTGTGTGATCAGAGTCCCCTCCAGTTATGATCTGTCTTGGCTGGTGATGTGCACCTGGAAGAATCTCAACTCCAGAGGTAGCTTTAACCTCCCTCTGATAAACTTAGCCTTAGCTTGAGATAGACAATAATTGATGTGTAAATCTGCACCACCTCCAGGTTCTGTTTTCAAAGACTGTTTGGCTTAATTATAACATCTTGTTCTTGATATATGACAGGGTAGGTTTAGAAGGGAGCACAAAAGGGACTGACACTATTCAGTCCAAGCTCAAATGCTGTCCTCTAGTTAGCCTGCTGCCCCCAGCAGGGGCCCAGCTGGTGGCTATTCTACTCAGTGACATTGGAGCAGGTTAATATGTGAGAAAGCAAAGGGCACCTCCAATTCCCCACCCCCAGTGTCTTCTCTGGTGCTCAATCAGCTTTTGCTGTGGCTTTCAGGAACTACCTTTTATTGTCTCAGGGGTCTTGTTGGTTTCTAGCTTTTAGTTGGACAAATGTATCACTTTTTCTCTGGCTTCTATGACATCTCTAGGGTTGAGTTCAGGGGAGAAAAGTTGATACTCTTGAAGGAAATACATCTTTTTACTTTCTCACTTCTATTTTTTCTTTATATCTAATAGTATTAAATAGATATTCAAAAATGCTTTTTGGGGGCTGGGGTTGTGGCTCAGTGGCAGAGTGCTTGCCTCGCACCTGCGCGGCCCGGGTTTGATCCTCAGCACCACGTAAACATAAATGCATTGCATTGTGTACAACTAAAGTAAATAAATAAATATTTTTTTTAAAAAAGTAAAAAAATGCTTTTTGAGTGAAAAAAAGAAAACAAGAAACAAACATGAACCTAACTAATAAATATAGTTATAGTTATAGTCTTTAGAAAAATCCAGTAAGAATTTGCAATCATTCAAACCTTGCTCACCTGAAATGGCTTCAGGAATGTTTCCTCCATTGCCAGCCTGCCATACTCAGTGAAAAGCTGAAAGAAAAATGAGAGAGAGAGAATGAGAGAGAGAGAGAGAGGGAGGAAGAAAACGTTAGTATTTGTAAGGTTTTACTTCTTGGCTTTCTTCCATTCATTTTTTTTTTTCACCTAACTGTAACAGAATACTACATTTACTAAGATTATAGTAATCATTTTAGGAAATAAGTATTAGATAAAGCAGAGCTATAGTAATTAGATATTAAAAATTAGGACTTAAAGTAAAATTAAAAGTATACCTCCACTTAATACTAATACATTTTCCTCTTTTGTGTGTGTGTGTGATTGTTTTCTTTGTGTGTGTGTGTGTGTGTGTGTGTGTGTGTGTGTGTTTAGTGCTGGAAATTGAACCCAGGGCCTCATGCATGCTAAGAATGTACTCTACCACTAACCTAACCCTTAGCCATATAACTAATACCTTTTATATCTAGAATGTAGGATAATTCTTTGGAAAGAAGAAGGGGGAGAGGAAACATGTCAAATGACCTTTCAAAGCAGAACTGGCATAAGATTAGACTAGGGAATCATAAACTATGTAAGATACATTTACAAAAGTTGTGACCTCATTAAAGACACAATAATCTGGACTGTTACAAAGGCATTAGGTATTTTGTTTAACAAGTAGATAATTGAATAAACTGCCTTCTCTAATTTTGCATTAATCCCAGCTGAGACCATGAGACACCATAATATAAGTTTTTACACTGCCAGAAATGCAAGATTTTGGAGAATGTAGACTTGAGGAGGTGACTGTGGCAGGGCCTCTGATGAGGAGAGTTTCATCCACACAGGCTGAATGGTTTTCCCATATGAATAGAGGAAACACCACTTCATACTCAAGACAAAGATGCCACCATGGCTTCTTGAAGCCATACAAGAAGATTCCCATCCTTGCCCCTTCAGAACAGCACCCACAGCTGTCTTTCCTGTGGGAGCAGTGGGAATCTGGAAAGCAAAGGGTAATTACTAGGTTTCTGATGAGAGTGATGAAATTTGTCTAAAAGGCAGTTGGTCCAGGGATTAGACACTCTCTTTAGAATCACGTACTAACATAATTTGAATTTGTAATCCCTTCTGAGAAAGGTTGAGGTATTGTTATTTACAGGAAAAATTGAAATGATCTTAAAAATAACTATTGCTTACTCAATATAAAAGTCTAAAATTAATTATTTTTAGAAACACCTAAACTGGCATTGACAGTGCCATGGATTAATTTATAAAGTCATTGGCTACGTTATAACGTATGGCCAAAGAAGTAATTAATTGTTCTTATGAGAAAGCATCTATTTAACTAGTCAGAGTATTGCCTAATTGTCACACTATATATACTATATATACTATAAATATATTTGATAGTAATGCTGAATACAAACTCCAACTTATATTTACAACATTACTTTGCTCCATCATCCTTTGTATCTGTTAAATGTTCACATTTTGTTGCATGGCTCTGATTGCCAAGATAATATAACATACTGAAAGCACATTTTTCTATAAAATATGCATATGGAAAACTGTCAGCAAAACAATAGTTTTACTATCTATTCAAGAATAACATGATCCCAGTGACTTAGGAGGCTGAGGTAGGAGGATTACAAGTTTGAGGCAAGCCTCAGCAACTTAGCAAGGCCCTACATAACTTCTTGAAATTCTGTCTCAAAATTTTAAAAAAAAAAAATTGTAAGGGCTGGGAATGTAACTCAGTGACAAAGTGCTCCTGGTACCTAATAATAATAAATAATAATAATATGAACTGATGGGTATGGTGGCACATGCCAGTAATCCCAGTGACTCAGGAGGCTAAGGCAGGAAGATGGCAACTGAAAGCCAGCCTCAGCAAATTAGAAAGACTCTAAGCAACTTAACAAAACCCTGTTTCAAAATAAAAAGGGCTGGGAATGCAGCATAGTGGTTAAGTGCCCTTGGGTTTAATCCTTGGTGTCATAAAATACAAAATAAAAATAACATGAATTGAAGGGAGCCGGAATTATTACTGAGATGAGAATTATCTCTAGGAAACTTCGGATCCTTTATTTACTTGAGATTCAAGTGTGGCTTGGAGATGGAAAGGAGCATTGGATCCAGTCAGATGACCTGACTTTTATTCCCACTCTACCACTAATTAGCCATATATATGAGCTTTTTCAAGTCATTTATTTATTTTTCAGATTCATTTTCCTCAATTATAAAATATAAAGGATAAATTGAGTGTCACAAGTTCTCTTTCAGCTCTAAAATAGAATTCTGTGAGTTATTATAAGGTAGCCTCTAACAGCCCACAGGACAAAAAAATCTAGCATATAACAGATATTCTACTAGCAATTATCAAATCCCTGACCTTAAGACTTTAACTTCACATTTTGGGTAATTTTTAAGCCTAAATATGTTTTTCTACTTTAATTTGCCATATATTTTTCATATAACCAAGAATGGTAGCAAGTAGCTCTATGAAAACAAAGGAATTTGAAAACTGAATTAGAAAGAACAAAACAAGAAACTTGAACATAGGATAACCCTCATTTGGTTATGTTTCTAAACCATTCTCCAAAGTTCTATGTATATTCAAAAAAGCCTATGAAGATAAACAAAAAATAGTAATATTGTTACCTGAAGGTGCTGAAGATCATCCTCCTGGACATTTTGGGACAAATTATAAACCTTGATTATGAAATCAAAATGAGAGGATAATCAGTCATTCTCTACTTTGATAAACATCAATTATTACAAAAATTAACTCTCTTTTTTTTTTTTTAAAATATTTATTTATTTACTTTAGTTGTATTTACTTTAGTTGTACACAATACAATGCATTTATGTTGTACGTGGTGCTGAGGATCGAACCCGGGCCGCACACGTGCGAGGCGAGCGCTCTGCTGCCGCTGAGCCACAACCCCAGCCCCAAAAATTAACTCTCTTACATACATCTTTATTCGATGACATTTATAAGAGAGGACTAAGAAAGCTTGAGAGAAAATAAACAATGTGTAGTGATATAAAAAATTTTCCAGAAATGAGTCATCTGCTCTATAATCAGAATTTTAAAATTATTTTATGAACCTAATTCAACTATTAGTCAATAAAATAACAATTCTTCCAAGCACGCCAAAATAATGGTGTTAAAAACAATGCTAAATCTGAACAACCCATATGGAAAATTGTGTTTTGAAATGATGTTGATTTCTTTATAATTTACTATTTTATTTACTTCTCTTTTATAAAGTTCCATCACATGGATGTTTGTCTGAAAGTATTTATATATTTGTACTATTGTTTCATGAACAGATCATAGCATCAACATGACTTTTTTTTGTCAAAAAATGTAAAAAACTTCAAAGAAAAGTTAAATATGCTTATATATTTAGGTATTAATGCAAACAGTATCCTTTGTGTATTTATCTAAGAACACTCATTCCTCAGATAATAATTAAAAGCAGTCATTACTAAGGACTTAGTAGATTTTTCTATGAAAATATTCACTGTATTAAGGTCAAAATAAATAGTAAGTAATAAATATTAAAAAGGCCAAGTCAATATGATTTTTATTGGCTTGTATGATGGTTTTTACTGTTGATTATAAAGAAAATAGATATTAAGTCAGTATTTTAAAAGCTCATTCAAGAAGTAGATTGTTAAAAGCACCAATCATGGTTGATTTAAAGTCTTTTTTTTCTTTTTTTTTAATTTGGTCTCTCCTCCTTCTCCTATTTGTCCTCTATTGGTTGTATTAAGGGGATAGTCACAAGACACCAGTCACTAGGTCCACTCTCTACTGGCATGTGATCAGCTCCAACTTGCTCATCCTGAGTATACTGCCTTTTAAAGCTACCTTTTAGCTTTTAGAAATTGATCTGCTCTGTTTCTTTACCACCCTATTCTGCTCTTTCCAGCGAATAGAAAATATCTAAGAAAATAGTCTTAATCGTTTATGTTGTATGTGCTGTGGTTATAATGAAACTCTCCAAGAACTTTCTGCACAATTTAGAAAGGCTATAAAAACCCCTGAAAAAAATTTAAGAAAGAGAAAGAAAAAAGGAAAGGAAGATGAAAATTTTAAATAAAGACATGTACTTTTTAAAATGTATATAAAGTTTTTTTTAAATATTTATTTGTTTGTTTTAGTTGTACACAATGCCTTTTTGTTTTTATGTGGTGCCCAGGATCGAACCCGGGCCACACACGTGCTAGGCGAGTGCTCTACCGCTGAGCCACAACCCCAACCCCCAAAGTTGTTTTAAAAAAGCTATAACACACAAAGCTTTTATATTTAGAAACATTTCCACTGGCTATATACAACAGAATTTTATGTTTATAAATCTTGCTTCATTAAATATAACAATAGTTGATCCCAACATCTGTATATGTTATAAGATTTAATATTATTGAGTGTATTGAGGCTTTAAGCAGAAAAAAACATCAATATGATAATAAAACCTCCTCTGGCTAAAGCAGTCAAGTGAAAAATGATCAGTAATTAAACTACAGTAACAAAAACAATTCTACTCTTACAGAAATCACAAGAACTGGTATGCTAATTGGAGATGGAAAGGCGCATTGGGCCCAGTTAGATGACCTTTTATTCCCAGTCTACCACTAATTAGCCACATATATGAGCTTTATCAAGCCATTTATTTATTTTCAGATTCATTTTCCCCAATTATAAAATATAAAGGATAAAATGAGTGTCACAGGTCTCTTTAATATAACACATGACACACCATTTCTGTTGTTTGTCTCACTACCAAATGTCTGTAGAAACACATACATTATAAATTTTAGCTAAAGAAATACCCACCCAAATGAATTTATTTCATACCTGTATTGAGCTGATCATTGTACTAAGGGCAAATACTGTGGCTGAATCTCTCAAAGTTGACTGACTATCAAAGGTACCCTGAGTATCCATCAATAACACTGCAACCTATAAGCAAGTATAGAACATTTAGGTTTATTACAGTTACCACAACATTAACACCAGAAGAACTAAAGGAATCATTATCAATGAATACTTACTAGGTAATTTCTTACACATGCCATGAATACTACAGGAAATCAAAGTATCAATTAGCTACTTATTACTGTAATAATTTTTTTTGTGTGTGTGTGGTACCGGGGATTGAACTCAGGGGCACTCAGGGGCACATCCCCAGACCTTTTTTGTATTTTTATTTAGAGACAGGGTCTCACTGAGTTGCTAAGTGCCTCGCCATTGCTGAGGCTGGCTTTGAACTCTCGATCCTCCTGCCTCAGCCTCCCAAAGTGCTGGGATTACAGGCGTGCGCCACCGTGCCCGGCTTACTGTAATAATTTTTACTGATGTTCCAACATTAACTTAATACAGCATTGAAACAAGTGTGAATAATGGCTTGCTGATCCGATGTTCTACTGTTCTTATAATTTTTCCTACCATGATCATTAAATAGGATAAACAAGGATCATTCAATAGGATGCTATACTTCCCTTTAAGTTTCACATCAAATGGCCAAAATTCATTTTCAAAAGAGCATTTTAAGTTACTGTTGCAAGTTCAATTTTACTTAAGAAAGTTAGTGTCATACCTTTTTACCATCAACTTTATTGATAAGGAAGACTTCACTCCATATTTGGATTCCTGTGGTTTCTCGTTCAGACCCACCTCTCCATGAAAATCCAGTCAATGGTTCATTGTAATCTCCAACCCAATCAACTGATTCCTATAAATTTAATAAAGTGTATCGTATATACCTGGATATATATATATGTGTATATATATATATATATATGATATTTTCATTCATCCTTTCCAATTCTTATCTCTAACTCTAGTCAAAAAGAAATGTGCACATTTATTGCATTGATATACTTTATTCACTAAAAAAAAAGAAAGAAAAAAACAATTACAGAAGAGCAACCACCTACTACATTTTATGCTAGGTTCTGTGGATACAAAAATGAAAAGATACCATTCCAGACTAGAGGAATCTCATGACCTAATAGGGAGATAGACATGCTAACAAACCATTTGGGTACAATATATGTGAGTCAAAATGAATATGTAAATAAAGCATCAATGGAATAATAGGAAACAGAATAACTAACTCTTAATCAGGTAAGACTTCATAGAAGAGGTACTATTTGAAGAATATTTAGAAATTTTCCAAGTGAGCAAACTTGGAGAAGGTATCCAAGGACAGAAGGAAGGAAAGAGGAAGGGAGGGAGGGAAGGAGGAAGGGAGGGAGGAAAGGAGGAAGGAAGGAAGGAAGGAAGGAAGGAAGGAAGGAAGGAAGGAAGGAAGGAAGGGAGGGAGGGGAAAAAGGGATGGAAGGAGGGAGGGAGGGAGGAAGAAAAGAAGGAACAAACAAAGGAAAAAAGTAAGAAAGGAAGGGAGAGAAGAAAGAAGGAAGGAGAGGGAAAGCATATTATGTGAGGTTATACACAAATGCTTTGGTATGTGGATTGGTGAAAGTGAGTAACAAGGAGAGTTAGACAGATCCTGGTAAGGTGCCTAGATTTCATCCTGTAGGCAATAGGGAGTTGTGAAGAAGAGATGAATTAGCATCACAGTTGGAGTAGAAAGATTATTGTATAAGCAGTGAAGGACTAATGAATAAAGAAGAGAAATGATAATTAGGAAAGACAAAGGGGGATTATTATAAAGTTCAAAAATATTGAGGGCCTAACAGAGTGACAACAGTGGGGAGAAATAAAAGGGTACAGATACAAGAGGGATCTGAGAAGCCAAAGGAAGAGATAATAGAAGAAACTGTCAATTACATAAGGACGAAAGATCAAATAAAACAAGGAGAAGAAAGTATCCCTTATACTTAGTATTCAAGTAATTGGTGAAATAACTATTTATACTCATTTTGACATCTGTTAGAGAATAATTTGTTAGTTTTTGGAAGACCTCATTAGAAAATCTTTAAATCTAAAACCTCATATTAACTACAGTAAAAAAAAAAATACTAATGCAGAGGAATTTGGGAATGGATTACTTGATTTAATAAGAAGCCTCATAAACCAGTATAAAGAAAATTTTTATTTTGTTATATCCCATCTTGTTCTGTAAAGCAATTTTAAACCCTTATAAAGAGCTCAGTTTGGTTCTTTCATGAATTGGTTCCATTATCCAGCCTATTCAATCTTATTTCCTCTTCATCTCCAATACAATATTATTTCCACTTTATGGAGGAAAGTATACCTTCTGTTTAATGCAAATATACTCATTCCTCTTCGCCTAGAATGTCTCTTCTTTCTCCCTCCCTTGATTCAGATTTTGTACATCTTCAAAGTCCATTCTCAGTCTCAATATCTCTATGAAACATTCCCTTATAACTTCTGCACGTACAGATATATCCTTTCCCTGAACTACATTCAGAAATATAAAAATTGTCATTTTATGATGCCCTAAATATTTTATGTATTTTAATTCAGCCTCCTTAGCCAAACCAGGAGTGCAAAATCTAAAACTTTGTTGGTATTCTCCATAGTTCCTACCATAATGCAGGGCATATAGAAAGTAGTCAATGCATACTAATTGATTAGATATTTAAATTAGTCTACTAAAATGTTGTCTGAAAAAAAAAGACTCTTAAGGATGTATACTCCAATGAATAAATTGTGATGATTATGAATTTGAAGACTGATAACATTATTGTGACATTAACTCAGGTCAATGATTTACCTAAGATCTTCATGAAAACTTTAAGCTTCATAAATAATTTTCAAAGACGAACAAAATGACCATAAGTACTTATTTTTTAAAATTTTTTTTTGGTTGTCAATGAACTTTCTTTTATTTATTTATATGCGATACAGTGCCTCACATATGCTAGGCAAGCATTCTACCACTGAGCCACAACCCCAGCCCCAATAGTTACTTTTGCAGAAATAAAATTAAGCTAATTTCACACATTCAGGCATGTATTCATATATTTCTTCAAAAATTACTTTTGAAAGCCAAACTCAGAAATTCAAAGGTTGAAAGTTTTCTCTCATATGCAAAACTAGAGTAAAATTAAGGAAAGGGGGAGGGAAGGATAGGATAACATAAAGATAAAGGGAAGATCAGTGATGTAGAAGGAGATGGAGAGGCAGAGCGAAGGAATGAGGAAGTGGAAGCAATGCAGAAGGAATTATTTAAAAATCATGTTATATGCATATATAAATATACCACAAGGACTTTCACCTTTGTATATAAGTAAAAAGAACCAATAAAATATAAATAAATAGATGAGCATAAGTTAGTCCAGTAGAATAGAGGAAGGAGAATGGGAGATGAGAGACAGAATGGGAGGCAAAAGAGTGAGGATCATGAACAAAAAATGAATTCCATGCATGTATGAGTTTGTTGGGATGAACCCAACTACTATGTATAATTACAAAGCTCTAATAAAAAATAATTTATTGATTACTATGTTCTAGTATGTGATGAGCCTAACAACAGTTTTTCTGCTAAAAGAACACAAATCTTCACATTCAAAATTGAATTTTGCCATTCTAATATGAATGATAATTATACGTGCAGATATGGAAGTAGAAATTGATCTACACAAGTCAACGATACATGTCTTTGTGCAAGGAACAGCAAACAAGTGTTCGTATTCTGGGTTGGGGATATAGCTCAGTAGGTAGAGTACTACCCTTGAATGCATAAGACAGCCTCTGTTCCTCTGTTCAATCCTCAGACCATTAAAAAAAAAAAAAAGGAAAAGAAAAGCAGATCTGGCACTCAGTCCAAGCAAACAATCAAACAATCTTTACCACAAACAACATAACATAACAGGTACTATAAGCACTTCATTCTAATGTTTAATACTCATAACTACAAATGGCCTAGAATCCAAAAAAAGTTGATTCAAATTTTCAGTTAAGTAGCATACTACCGTTGGTATGCCAGAAATCAGGATTATTAAAATTTTTGCTTGCTTTCAAAGCCTGAATTATTTTAGTAGTTCTGTCTTTGGTTTGTTTGAATTGAGGTTGGAGACAGAAGTGTTAAAGTTAATACCACATGATTGTTTTAAAAATAACACATCTATAAAAGTTCAATCTAAAATTAAATACATAAAATGAAGTTATTTGTAGTGTTTCTATTTTACCTCAACATTCATATATGAATTAGAATTGCTCCGGATAAAACAATAGGAAAAAAACTAGAATATTTTTTCCTTTCCCAATCTTCTTTTCCTCGACTTAAATCTCCTATTTATCCTTCTGCTTTTGGTTTATTCTAGGTCCCTTAAAGTCCCATTTCTGTGTCACATTGTTTTCTCAAATACTATGACACTATCAGTTGCTTCTGGGGATGGGTTAGGTGAGAACTGACTGGGAGAGGTGGAGGGAACTTTTTGGATTTTTCTGGGGTAATGGTGATGCTCTTTATCTTGACAGGGTTTTGGACTACACAGGAATATGCATTTGTCAAAAATCAGCAAATAAACATTTAAGACTTGTGTGTTTTATTGTATGTTAATTTTACCTCAAAATCTAAAAACTGAATTTATATGTATATATAAATGTATATATAAATGACATTATATTGAAATATTTGTGGAAAAGTATACTGATGTCAGTAATTTACTTTGAAACATCAAAAAATAAGATGGATGAGCTGAGTGCAGTGATACACATCTGTAGTCCATAGTCCCAACACTTGGGAGGCCAAGGCAGGAGAATCACTTGAACTCAGGAGTTTTAGACCAGCCTGGGCAATATACTCCTCTAAAAAAAAAATTAAGATGGTGTGATGGATGGTTATAAAGAAGCATGAAGAGATGGAGACATATATGACAAAGCAAGGATATTAAAATTAATGGAAGAATTTAGGTGGTGAGTACCCAGGTGTTCACAATACAATTCTTTTAGCTTTGCTGCCTACTTGAAAAATGTCATAGTAAATGTTGGGGGAAAAGTTATAATAATACCAAAGTTATGGCAAAAGTTATTTGGCTTTTAAACATGGTAGCTTTTAAAGTTCATAATCATATCATTATGCTGATGTCCATGTTTAAAAGATTAAAATATTAATTTATATGCTTAGGGAAATGCAGCAAAGTAGCTTCAGACACAAGTGGTCTGTGTAGCTTGTCCCTAAAGCACTGAGGTTCAAATGGTTAAACCCATAGCATTTGTATTTAGGTACATACTTAGAGTACATAATAATAGGAATAGAAATATCACACACTACTAAATAAAAACACAAAGTGGGAAAAGCATATAAACAAGGAAACTTTCTAAGGAACCTCTTCCCTACCTGGTTGTACATGTATCGCAACATGAAGTCCATCAGAAATGACTTTCCTTTTCTAAAGGCTCCAGCAACAGATACCGCAACTACTTCCTTGTCCCTGACAGCCTCAGAGAGAAGGATCCGATTTAGTGCAGCTTCATCTAACTCAAAGGAATGATCATCTTTGACAATGAGGACTTGGACAGGTCCTGCCTTTTTCACTGCCTCCTCCTCTTCTGAACTCCAGTCACATGTCTTTTCTGAAAATCCACCTGTTGAAGAAGCAGCAACTGGTTCAGTCAATCATCTTGAAATGCTAAGAAAGGTATACTTTTCACTCTCAAACATCTGACATGGAGTAGAATTGGAAAAGTTCATTCTAAAGACATATTTTAATGTCATTCATACCATATCCCAGAAAGACACAAATGGGTCTTTCAGAACATGTGACTGAATCAATAGAATTTTGAGACAGTTATTATTATCTATATTTTTTACATATGAGGAAATTGAGAATCTAATTAAGTAATTTTCCCAAGACCATACTTACCAGGAAGTGACAAATCCAAGTTCATAGAGATAATAATTTTCAGCCTGGGATTAGATCTCAGCTATCTAAATTTTCATCCTAGATCTTTCCACTACAATATTCTGCTTCTTTAGTGATAACCCCTGAACAACACATAAATAGCTCATTTGCTTTGCATCAAAAGATCAGAAGGTCAATACACATACCAGTTAATTCCTCAATCAGATATATGCCCTACCCTTCAATATATAAATCTTTTATAACTGTTCTGGACTAAGAGCTTGTGTCCCACATCACCTCCCTAAATTCATATGTTGAAGCCCTAATCCTTTGATATTGTTATAGCAACCTAAACTAAGATGAAAATTAAAATAAATAATAAATAATATTAATAAAATATTTTCTTTTTGTATTATCAGTCAATGCAATGTTGAATAGGAGAGGTGATAATGAACATAACTTTTGATTTTATAATATTAATTTTGGAACAAACTAGTCTCTTAAATAATCTTTCATCTAAATTTTTGAACATATATTTAAATAGACATTCTACATGGTGTCTATTTGATAAGAAGTCTTATAACTAAAAAAAAACAAGGGCCGGGTATGTAGCTCAGTGGCAGAGCGCTTGCCTAGCATGTGTGAGGCACTGGGTTCTATCCTTAGCACCACATAAAAATAGATGAAAAAAAATAAAGGCATAAAAGAAAAAAAGAGAAAAAAAAGACAAATGTATCTCTTGGCATACTTTTAAATGAGTCTTCAGATCACAGTGATATATACTATATCTCACATTGACAACTTTGTGTGTATATTGTTCATTTATTAAAAATAATAATACTGCCTATCCAAGAACAAGGTATAAAGAAAATGTGGTATATATACAAAATAGAATTAAAAGAGAATAAAATCATGGCATTTGCAGGTAAATTGATGGAGTTGGAGAATATAATGCTAAGTGAAGTTAGCCAATCCCCAAAAACCAAAAGCCAAATGTTTTCTCTGATATAAGGATGCTGATTCATAATGGGGTTGGGGGCAGAGCATGGGAGGATTAGACAGACTCTAGATAGAGCAAAGGGGAGAGGGGAAGGGAGGAGGCATGGGGATAGGAAAGATAGTGGAATGAAATGGACATCATTACCCTAACTACATGTATGAAGACACGAATGGTGTGACTCTAATTTGTGTACAACCAGAGATATAAAAATTGTGCTCTATTTGTATAATATGAATTGTAATGCATTCTGCTGTCATATATAACACATTAGAATAAATAATAATATTGAAATAGTGCAAATATACCACATAATTTTAGTTTCCATTAATGAATATAATTATACACTAATACTTTCTGAACAATAGCACAAAGCATCTGGTGATAACAGACCATTGCCTCTGGTCATGAATTGAGAGTTGTTCTCCCTAAAAAGTTAAGAAAAACTGATGTGGTATCTGAAAGATAATAAATTCTATATTGCCATATTGCAAATACTGGAGTACAAGAACCTCTGTTCAAATCCCAACTTTACAATTTACAACATATATGAGGTTATGTAAATTTATTAACTTCCCAATGGCTAACTAATCTCCACCTAAAAAATAAGATTGGAGCCGGGCGTGGTGGCACACGCCTGTAATCCCAGCAATTGGAAGGCTGAGGCAGGAGGATCGCAAGTTCAAAGCCAGCCTCAGCAATAGTGAGGCACTTAGCAACTCAGTGAGACCCTGTCTCTAAAAAAAATACGAAAAAGGGATTGGGATGTGGCCCAGTGGTGGAGTGCCCCTGAGCTCAAACCCCGGTACCAAAAAAAGAAAAGAAAAGAAAAATAAGATTGGACTACAGTGTAGATCAGTGCCTGGCATGGCTAGCATCCCCCAGAACCTAGGAAGGAAGGAAGGAAGGAAGGGGAAAATAAAAGAGAGAAAAAAATTAATAATGGTACCTGCAAACATTAGAGGCTTTGTGAAGATTATATAAGTAATATTAGTTTATTTAAGACTAAAAAATCTGACAAATAGCACATGCTTAATAAATGGTGACTGCTATTAATATTATCATTTTTTATTATCTATTCATGTTTGATTCTGGTACTATCTGCCCACATAATTTCAGCGGCAACAAGGAAGTCTTTTTTGAAGACTGCAAATACAACCATTTAGAGCCTATAGCTTAGTTATGATCTGGGTACATACTTGATGTGAGTCATGGACACTGGATAGATGTAATATTTTAGATAGGAAAACATCTTGAGAGCAGAATACTAGATCCCAACTTACTACAGACCAATATAATTCTTAAAGATAGCCAACTACACATATGCAAGAGGTACTCTTGGGAATGCATGTAGGAATGGAATTTCTGTGTTGTAATTTTTTCAAATATTCAGGTTTACAATGTGATGCAAAAGTATCTTTTCTCCACATCTCACCCAGCAATTTATTAGAAATCTTATTGATCCATATCCTTTCCAACACTTGGTTTTGTCTGACTTCTCCATGTTTGTTAATTACATAGGTATAAAAGAGTGTCTCACTGTGGTCTCTATATACATTTGTCTAACCTGATAATGAGGTGAGTAATGCCTTTTGCCCATTTTTCTATTAAGGTGTTCATCTTTTTCTTACTGATTTGTAGTGTTTAATATATTGAATGCTAGTTCCTTCCTTTTTATAGGTGTGAGAAAAAAGAGTTTGTTTTTCACTTTCCTAAGGTATTACTGATGAACAGGAATTCCTAATTTTTTTTAAGATGCTTTCTATGAAAGGCTGTTTATTGACCAAAGCTTATAAGTAACAGTATTATTGGCTCAAAATAGTAAGACTGTTTTACACTTTAATATTAGATTTCAAGATTGGGATCCTTTTTAACTATTTTTTCCATATTTTTCTATTTATTTGAAATATCATAATATTAATGCTTTCTATACTGGTTCTAATGTATGGTTTAATTTCTTTTTTAATTTATTTTTATTTATAATAGTAGTATGTATTACAATTCATAATGCACATATATAGCATCTTTTTACATACAACTGTTTGTATACAAAGTATATTCATACCATTCAGGTCTTCAATTATGCATTTAGGATAATGATATCCATCTCATTCGACCACCTTTTCTTTTTTTTTTCTTCCTCCCCCTCCCTCCCCCCCTTGCTCCCTCCCTTCCCCTGCCTTCCCTTTGACCATTCTAGTGTTCCTCTGATCCTCCTATGTACCCCCATCCAACAACACTGTGAACTAGCCTCCTTATATCAGAGAAAAGATTCGGTATTTGGATTTTTGAGATTGACTAATTTCACTTAGCATTATATTCTCCAACTTCATCTATTTACCTGCAAATGCCATTATTTTATTCTCTTTTATTGCTGAGTAAAATTCCATCTTGTATATATACCACATTTTCTTTATCCACTCATCTACTGAGGGACATCTAGGTTGGTTCCACAACCTAGCTATTGTGAATTGTGCTGCTATAAACATTGAAGTGGCTGTGTCACTGTCATATGCTGTTTTTAAGTCCTTTGGGAATAGACCCAGGAGTGGGATGGCTGGGTCATAGGGTGATTCCATTCCCAGTTTTCCAAGAAATCTCCATGCTGCTTTCCATAACGGTTGCACTATTTTGCAATCCCACCAGCAATGTATGAGTGTGCCTTTTTCCCCACATCCGCTCCAACATCTATTGTTGTTTGTGTTCTTGATAGCTGCCATTCTGACTGGAGTGAAATGAAATCTTAGAGTAGTTTTGATTTGCATTTCTCTAATTGCCAGCAATGTTGAGTATTTTTTTCATGTATTTGTTGATTAATTGTGTATCTTCTTCTGAGAAGTGTCTTTTCAATTTCTTAGCCCATTTATTGATTGGGTTATTTGCTTTTTGGGTGTTAAGTTTTTTTTGAGTTCTTTATATATTCTAGAAATTAGTGCTCTATCTGATGTGCATGTATTAAATATTTGTTCCCAATTAGTTGGCTCTCATTGTGTACAACTAAAGTAATTAAATAAATATTTTAAAAAAGTCATTGGACTATATGCTTTAAATGGGTGAATTATATAGAATATGAATTATATTTCGATATACCTGTTAAAACATTTACAAAATCTTTAGTTTCTATAAAAGATCAAAACTGAAAATATAGACTAAGAATATATGGAGAACACAGACTGTCTTATTTGTATTTCTTGAAAAGCTATGAAGAAGCTCACATACAGTAGGTCTTCAGTAAATATTTATTTACAAAAATTTAATTAAAATAACTCTGAAAAAGCAGTAGATGCTGGGTATTACTAAAAAAATGCTACATACTTGATTCATCCTTCATAACTATATATTACCTATGCAATATATATTATCCTTGTTAGTCTAAAATAATCCAAAAATCTCTTGGAATACATACCAAGTTTCCTCAACAACAGACTTCTACATTTTCAAATGAGTTTTGCTCAACTAATCTTATTTTCAATTCCCTGAACACTACCCAAATCCTAAAAAGAGAAGGGAAAGGAAATAGATCAGAAGAAAACTGGCTGGGAATTAGCATTTTACTATGGATAATACAAATATGTATGGCACATGAGGAGAGAACAAACTTGCTATAGTTTGAATATGCTTTGTCTTCTCTAAGACTCATGTTGAAATATGGTCCCCAATGTAACAATATTGAACGGTGGTGGGACCTTTAAGAGGTGATTAGATCATGGGGGTGATTCCTTTATGAATGGATAAAAGTCTTTCTCAAAGGAATGGGTTAACTCCCAGGAGAGTCATCTGAGTTCTCACACACCCTAAGAGTGGGTTATTATAAAGCAAAGCTGCCCTTGTTGTATTCTCCCTTTAACATAACCTCTTCAGCTTTTCCACTATGTTAAGGTACAATACAAAGGCCCTGACAGATGTGGCTGCGTGATCTTGGACTTCCAGCCTCAAGAACTGTGAGCCAAAATAATCTGCTCTTCTTTATAAATCACTCACTCTCTGGTATTCTGTAACAGCAATAGAAAATAGACAAAGACACAATGCAGGGACTTTGGGGAATTTTTCTTTCTATATAGTGTTCTGGAAGCTGGTACTCAGCTACTGAATTTAGATATGTAGAAAGGGAATCTTCAAAATTCAGTGTGGAGAACAGTCTTTTTTTTATTCGAAGTTGTATATAAACAGTGTTATGTAAAAAGGTGTTCTATAAGTGTATTATGAATTGTAATGCATGCTACTGAGAACAATCATTTTTACATGCTAGAAATGCTGTGGTAGTATGTAACTAATTTTCTTAATTGTAAACTTTGTTTAAAAATCTATACTACATCTTTTCTATTACTACATCTGTCTCAAAATAAATTTTAAAAGGGGGCTGGGGATGTAGTTCAGTTGTAGAATGTCTGTCTAGCAGTACTAGGTTCAATCCCCTGTATTGCTCTTATGGTTGGATCTGAAATATCCCCCAAAGCTCGTGTGTTAAAGGCTTGGTCCCCAATGCATAGGTGGGAATTTGAGGAATGAATGGCTCATGAGGGCTCTGACCTCATCAATGGATTAATTAATTGAGGAATTCATAGCTGAATGGATTATTGGGGGGAGTGAAAACTGTAGGAGGTGGAACTTAGTTGGAGGGAGTGGGTCCTTAAAGGTGTGTCCCTTGGGGATTCTGTTTTGTTCCTGGTCCCTTCCTCTCTGTTTTCTAGCTGCCATGAGGTAAGCAGCTTTCCTCTGCGTGCCCATTTGCCATGATGTTCTCTGCCTTGGCTCAGGCCCAAAGCAATGGAATCAGCCAAGTATGAACTGAAACATCTGAAATTGTGAGCCAGAATAAATCTTTCTTCCTTTAAGCTCTTTTTCCCAGGTATTTTGTCACAGTGACAAAAAGCTAATATAACTGCAAGTAATAAATAAATAATAATAATAATAAGAAATATAGATGGCTGGTAGAAATGGGGGGTGGGAGTTCAGTTTTCCTAGCAAAGATACATTAATCAAAAGGAGACAACCTTTTTGGTTATCATAACCAGTAATGATTAAAAAATATATAAATGTATACACACAGAGTATTGGAATAATGAAAAACTTTTTTAAAAAATACACATACCTTTTAACAAAACAGTCCCATTTCCTGGAATTTATCCTAAGGAAATTGTCAAAAACGTACACATACATATCTATATAGAGGTTCATAACAGCATTATTTATATAGTAACAAATTGAAAATAATCTAAATACCTAACTGTAGGACTGTAAATAAATTATGTCACAGCAATACTATGAAAAAATATACAGCTATTTGAAATCATGTTACATAAAAATACCTAATCATAAGAAAATATGTTCACATATTTTAAGAAAAAAAGCAGATGGAAACTATAATTCCCGCTAAGAAATGCAAACAAATACACATGCATTTATAGTCCCTGAAAAGTCTGTTTTAGAAGTACTTTGTTTCTAAAGAATGATCTGTTCCTTTGATCATCTCTGAGTCAGCTATTCAGAAAATGTATGCTTTGTCATGAATATTGTCTATGTCATGATGAGTTCTATTTCCATCATTCTAAGCTCTCTCCTCTGCTGCAGAGGAGACTGGAAACATTGCAGAGATCATAGAAAATACAATATTATAATTCTTATAATATTCTCTCAGCAGAGATCTGGTTTAGATTTTGCCAAAGAAAGGCACTTATGACATTTGAAAGAGAGAGTGAAGGAAAAAAATCATTATTGTCTTCAATAAAAACAACAGACAGGTGCACAGATAGCAGTCATTAGGATTGCAGCAAATGCCAAAGTCACCAATTCATGGACAGTAGCTAACTTTGGTCAGATGGTCAGGTATTTGGATGAAGTTTGTAGAAGGGCTTTTGGAATGGGAACAGATATTAGTCTCATGTGAATGCTCCCCAAGGGTATTTGCTGCTGAGGTTTCCAATAATCAAGCAGACAAGATTACTCATTTTGTAGATATCAGTCAGCCTCCTCCCCAGTTACCCCAACTCACAAACTAAACCAGCAAAAGAAATATGAAGTATCTATATCAATTTCAGACAAAACAGACTCTGGGACAAAAAGTATTAGTCAAGATGAAGAGACTCAGTACATAAAAATAAAAGGATCAATTAATCAGGAAGATGTGACAATTTCACATTTGTATGTGTACAACATAAGCCAAAGTATATAAGAAGAGCCTGACAAAACAGAAGAGACTGAAAAACACATTGCCATTTTAAAACATATCTGAGAACTTTAAAGTATCTATTAGATATCAGTATTTGGTAGATCAAAAAGTCAAAAAAGGAAAAAAGTAAAAGATTAGCTAGAATGTGGAAAGTAATAATAGTACATTGAATATGTCTGAGCTAATGGACACATATATAGCATACTATATCAAAAATCAGAAAACATAATATGATTTTCAAGGACATATGTCATATTTATAAAAATTACAGATATATTAGAACATAAAGTGAATTTCAACAATTTTCAAAGCATAGGTATTCTATAAACATGAAAAGTACACTATCATAGCCACTAGTCATACAGTTCCACATTCTTATTGACCACATTTCATAAGCTCAATGGCCACATATAGCTAGTCATTACCATACTGAACAGTGTATTTCTATTATGAAAGCAAGAGGTGCTGCTATACAACATATATTATGATTAGAACAAAATTAACAAAAATTTAATTTAGAAAAATCCATAATTTCTTAAATTCATGAATAAAACAAGAAATCACTGTTTATTTTAAACATTTAAAACTGAGAATAAATCTATATCAACATATATACATGCAAATATTAAAAAAGAAAAAAACTGAACATTTATGTGTAGTATCCAACTTTTTAAATTAAAAAGAATAAAAATATAGAATAAGCCTGAAGAAAATACAGCTGCACAGAAGTTAAGTAAATAGAAGAGAAAAAAAAAAAAAGAAATTAGACAATAAAAGATACAAAAAGGAAGATACACATTAAAAAAAAAAAAAAAAACTTCAGGCCAAGAAAATAAGAGAAAACAAGATAATTTTGCCAAGTTGTTGAAATAGACTGATTCCAAGAAAACTTTAAATTACTAAAACTGAACCCACAGGGCTGGAAGTATAGCTCAGTGGTATAGTGCTTGCTTAGCATGTGTGAGGACCTGGGTTTAATCCCCAGCGCTGGGGATTAGAAAACCAAAAAAAAAAAAAAAAAAAAAAAAAACCCTGACTCTAGAAGAAATAGAACCTTTAATTGCTCTAAAACCATTATAGAAATTGAATCTTATTAGAAATAAGATAATATGATATATAAGATCTTATATTGTAATATAAATAAATATCTATAATAACAAGATCTTATTAGAAATAATAAATTTCATAGAAATTGAAAATCTTATTATTAAAAGAAAGAGCAGGTATAGGTGGGTTAAGAGACTATTTTTCTTAAACTGGATTATTATAATCTTAAATAAACTCATACATAGAGACTAGAAAAACAGGAAATATCCCCTACATATTGTATAGTTAGTATAATCTTAATACTAAAATCAGACAAAGATAATGCAAGAAAGAGAACTTAGATATAAACCTGCTTGTAAATATCTTAGTCAAAAAAATAGCAAATATAGGCCGGGCGCAGTGGCGCACGCCTGTAATCCCAGCACTTGGGAGGCTGAGGCAGGAGGATCGCAGAGTTCAAAGCCAGCCTCAGCAATGGTGAGGCACTTAGCAACTCAGTGAGACCCTGTCTCTAATAAAATACAAAAAAAAAAAAAAAAAAAAAGAGCTGGGGATGTGGCCCAGTGGTTGAGTGCCCCTGAGTTCAGTACCCGGTACAAAAAAAAAAAAAAAAAAAAAATTAGCACTGTATTTTAAAAAAATAATATAGCATAACTATCCTTGGTTTATTTTAGGAATGCAAGATCACTTCAACATAGAAGATGTATTAATGCAACTAAAATATTAACAAGGTAAAAAAAAGTCATTATTTCAACAATGCAGAAAAACAATTTGTTCAAAATGAATAAACACATTAAAATTCAATATCCAATGATGACTATAAAAACTATTACTTGTAAATAAAGAATAGTTTTAATCAGATGAAGTAAAACAATAAAAAGACTGGGAGAGCTCTGGAAAGACCTCTGGAGTCTGTTGAAAGTTTACAACTTTCAGGGGTAAGCTTAGGAAGTTAATTTTAAGTTCAGCTCTTAGTTCAGTAACAGTTACCCATCCCTCACCCCACAGCCCCACTACAGGCAGCCATGTAGGTGTTCCTGGTGCAATTTTCATGCAGGTTAGGGGGATTACAGTGGGAAATAAGATCTGAAATGACTATTTTGTACCTCAAGCTGATCCTTGACAGGGAAACAGCCTATAACAATTAAAACAAAAATAACAAGCCAAGGGAAGGGAGACAATCTGAGTTTCAGAGGTTTACCTCATTATTAGATTCAAATACCAAGTTTTCACCAAATCACAAAGCATACAAAGAAAGAGGAAAGGATGGCCCATTTGAAAGAAAAATAAAAAAGAAAGCATCCCAAATAAGGACAAGATAACAGACCTACAAGACAATTACTTTAAAACATTGTCTTATTGTACTCAAACAACCAGCAGAAGATATGCAGAAAATCAAAAAAATGATGTATGAACAAAATGGAAATTTCAACAGAGTATCCAACCTAAAAAGAAACCAAGAATTCTAGAAATAAAAAACACAGTAACTAAAGTGAAAAATTCACTAGAGGAATTTGAAGGAATATTTGAGCAGGGAAACGAAAGAATCAACAAAGTTGAAGATACGACAATTGAAATTATTGAGTCTGAGGAACAGGAAAGAAAAAAGGATTGAAGAAAAGTAAACAGAGCCTAAAGAACTTGTAGGATACTAGCAAGTGAACCAACAAATACACTGTAGAGTTCCAGAAGGAGAAGAGAGAGAAAGGAGTAGAGAGATGACTTGAAGAATGATGACTGAAAACTTTCCAAGTTTGGTGAAAGATACAAATATAAACATCCCAAGAATTTCAACAAACTCTAAGTAGGATTAAACTCAATGAGAAACACTACAATCAAACTGTCAGATGCCAAAGGAAAAGAGAATTTTTTTTTAAAGCAACAGGGAGAATTGACTTGCTTCATGCAAGGGACTGTGGATTATTTTAATAATAATTGCTAATTCCAATCCTTGTTTTCTATATGGCTGAAAAGACAAGTATATTTAAAAAGCAGTATTAGGGGCTGGGGTTGTGGCTCAGCAGTAGAGCCCTCGCCCAGCAAGCACAAGGCAGGCGCTGGGTTTGATCCTCAGCACCACATAAATAAATAAACATATTTTTTGAAAAAAAGCAGTTATTAGTCTAAAAACTAGAATTATTAATGCTGGTTTTTAATTCCACATTTTGTTTTCTACATAATTTAGGAGACTGATGCATTTTCACATGATTTTTAGTTTATGGTTTTGAACACACAATGTATAGATATGCAATTCTGTGACAATAATAACCAAAAGGGGTGGGTCAAAAATGTAAGAGCAGAATTTTTATATGTGATTGAAGTTAAACTGGCATAAATTCAAATTAGAGTGTTACAACTTTTAGGAAGCTAAATGTAATTTTCCAGGATCACCACAAAGAAAGCTTCTACAAAATATGTGCAAAATTAAATAAAATAATCTAATATCATGCTAAAAAATCCACTAAACACAAAATAAGTAATACAGAAAATGAGGAACCAAAAAAGCTATAAGGATTATAGAAAACAAAGAACAAAATGAAGAAATAAGTTTTCCTCATCAGAAATTACTTTAAATGTAAATGGATTAAATTCCCTAGTCAAAAGACAGAAAATGTCAAAGAGTGGAAAAAACGAAACAAAAAAGGAAAAAAATTGTTGAATTATATGCTGTTTACAGGAGACTCACTTTATATCCAAAGACACAAACAGACTGAAAGCAAAAGAATAGAAAAAGATATTCCATGCACCACATGGTAAACAACAGAGAGCAGGAGTAGCTATGCTATTAGACTCTTTTCAGTGCCGGGGACCAAATTCAGGGCCTCACATATGCTAGACAAGTATTTTATCCTCTAGGCAAAACAGATTTTAAGTAAAAATTGTTACAAAAGCCAAAGAAGGACATATTTTAATAAAATATACTTTATTTTAATTAAAATGTATTCCTTCTAAATAAAGCAAGAATATATAACAATTACAAACCTCTGCACACCCAATAGTAGACTATCAAAAAATATATGCACCAAAAATTGACAAAATAGGTGCTAGGGTTGTGGCTCAGCAGTAGAGTGTTCGCCTAGCATGTGCACAGCCCTGGGTTTGATCCTCAGCACCATGTAAACAAAATAAATAAATAAAATAAAGGTTTTGTGTCCAACTACAACTAAAAAATAAATATTAAAAAAATTTGACAGGGGGCTGGGGCTATGGCTCAGCAATAGAGCACTCGTCTCACATGTGTGAGGCCCTGGGTTCAATCCTCAGCACCACATAAATAAAATAAAGGTATTGTGTCCACCTACAACTAAAAAAATTTTTTTTTAAATTGAGAGAATAGAAAAGAGAAATAGACAGAAATAAGCAATAATAGTTGAAGACTTCAATACCCTAAGCTCAATAATTGATAGAACAACCAGATAGGAGATAAGCAAGAAAACAGGGGATTTAAACAACACGATATACCAACTAGATCTAACAAAAATATACAGAGACTCTATCCAACAATATAATACATATTCTTCCCAGGAGTTCATGGGACATTCTCTAGGTTAGGCCATGTGTTAGGCCACAAATTAAATCTCAGTGTATTTTATAAGACAGAAACAATACCAAATATCTTCTTTACCCGTAACATAATAAAGTTAGTAACTGGAAACAGAAGCTGGGGATGTCACTAAGAGATACAGTGCTTGCTTGGCATGTGCAAGATCCTGGGTTTGACCTCCAGCACAAAAAAAAAAAAAAAAAAAAAAAAAAAAAAGAAGAAAGAGATGATGAAAGAGGAGAGGAAGAAGAGGGTGAAGGAGAGGAAGGAGGAAAAGTTAAGAAAAGAAATTAGAAACAGAAAAAACCTAGAAAATTCACAAATTTGTGTCCATTAAACAACATTCAACAAACCAAACAACAAGAAAAATATAGAAATTAGAAAATTAAATACAAATAAAACCACAAGGAGTGTTAGCATCCACATATTAAAGAGAACATTTGCCTTTGTTTTATGGGGATGCTAACACACAATAAGGGGCTGGGAGGGGAAGAACAGAAGTTCAGTGGATTAGACAAAGGGGAAATGAAGGGAAGGGAAGGGGGATGGGAATAGGAAAGACAGTAGAATGAATCTAACATAACTTTCCTATGTTCATATGTGAATACACCACAGTGAAATTCCACAGCATGTAAAACCATAAAAATGGGGTCCTAATTAGAATAAGTTATACTCCATGTATATATAATATGTCAAAATACACTGTTATGTATATCTAAAAAGAACAAATTTTAAAAAATTTAAAACACAATAAGATACCATGTCATACCCATTCAGATAGCTTTATTTTAAAAAGTGTTGGCAAGAATGTTGAAAATTCTAAACCTAAGAGTGCTGCTGGTGAGAGCCGGGCGCGGTGGCGCACGCCTGTAATCCCAGCACTTTGGGAGGCTGAGGCAGGAGGATCACGAGTTCAAAGCCAGCCTCAGCAATGGCGAGGCACTTAGCAACTCAGTGAGACCCTGTCTCTAATAAAATACAAAAAAGGGCTGGGGATGTGGCCCAGTGGTCGAGTGCCCCTGAGTTCAATCCCCGGTACCACAAAAAAAAAAAAAAAAAAAAAAAAAAAAAAAAAAAGAGTGCTGCTGGTGAGAATGTAAAATGGTACATCTGCTGGGAAAACAATGTAACAGTTCCTTAAAAATTAAAAAACAGAATTATCAAGGACCAGTAATTCTGCTTCTGGGCATATATATATAAAAGCAGAGTCTCAAAGAGATATTTGTGCACCCATTTCACAAAAGCATTGTTCACAATAGCTAAAATGTGGAAGCAACCCAAGTGCCCATCAACAGATGAATGGATAGGCAAAATGTGATGCATACATACAATGGAACATTATTCAGACTTTAAAAGGAAGTAAGTTCTAATGTATGCTACAACGTGGATGAATCTTGTGGACAATATACTAAGTGAATAAGGCAATCATAAAAATAAAAAGTGTGTCGTTCCACTCCTATGAAGTACCTAGAGGAATCAAGAATCACAGAGAAAGAAAATAGAATGATGGTTAATAGTGAAGCGAGAATTAGACAGGCAGATATACAAGAGTGGGATCCAGAGAATGGAGGGATTAAATTATTAATTCCTTCAGAGCCCTTCCTCCACCTTTATCAAGATAACCTGCCCCTGCTCCAACCTGTTGCTAAGGTAATCTGTCCCAGGGATTGTCCCTCCCTACAGGGAGTTGTTAATTACATCCCCTTCCTGCCCAGATCACTCCATCTTGACCCCTTAGGTCCATCTGCTTCTCACCTTTTCGCCATCCCACCAAGCATCTCCTGGCCCTAGTCACATATGAAGGAAGGAGAGAGATAAGGGGAAGAGAGCAGAACAAAGGAAGCTTAGGACATATAAAAAGGCAGAACACCCTCACTTCTTGGGATACCAGGATACTAGCTATGGCCCCCCACCTCCCTCTTGGGAGAAGTCTATGTTACCCCTTTTTAAATAAACCCTGCTTTATATGCTTGCTTCAGCATGCTTCTCTAATGTTACACTTCAACATGTGAGGGAGCAGAACTTATCACCGTCACCAGTAACCAGCGGTATCAATAGGAACTGGGAGGAGAAAGGATGGGGAGTTATTGTTCAGTGGGTACAGAGTTTCAGTTTTATAAGACGATATAAGGCATAACAATATGAATGTACTTAATATCAATACTGTACACTTAAAATGGTCAAGACAATAAAATTCATGTTATGTACATTTTACCACATTAAAAAACATTGAAAAAATGAAGTGCAAAAAATTAAAGCCAGATAAGAGAATACTTTACAACCTTGGAATAGGAGAAGATATCTTTAAAAAAAATTTTTTTTTAGTTGTTGATGGACCTTTATTTTTACTTATTTATTTATATGCAGTGCTGAGAATCAAACCCAGTACCTCACACATGCTAGGCAAGTGCTCTACCACTGAGATACAACCCAAGCCCAGGGGAAGATATCTTAAAATACAAAAGTACAAACCATAATGGAAAATATTGATTACATATAAACATAAGGTATTTGTTTATTAAAATATATCACACAGACAAAAGTCATATCACAAAATGGCAAAAGAGATATGTACTACATCAACAAGCACTTATATTAAAAAATATGTAAAGAACTCATAAAAGCAAGAAGAAAAAGATAACCTAATCTTCAAAGGGAAAGGGCAACAGTATAGAACAGGAAATATGAATGATCAATAAATATATGAACATATCTCACACCTCCCTGGCAATCAGTAAAAGCCAACTTGAAACTACAATGAGGTCTCATCACACATATTACAACACGAAGTGTAGGTGAGGATGCAGAGTGAACAAAATATTTTTGGAGAATATGCTTACTCTAGAGTCCATTTATATAAGATTCTTTTTTTAATAATTATTTTATTTATTTGCGTTTTTTTAATGTGGTGCTGAGGATTGAACCCAGGGCCTCATACATGCTAGACAAGTGCTCAACCACTGAGCCACAACCCAGCCCACATTAGATTCTTAAAAATATAAAACTAATATGATATATATTTATTTGTAGTAAAACTATAAAAATGACCAGGGGAGTAAGAACACATTTGGAAGGGTGAGGCGAGGTTGTCTTTAAGGAAGGTCACACAAGGAATGAGAAACTATTGACAAAGCTCTATTTCTTCAATTAGGGAGTTTGGGATATTATTACTCTTTTTAAAACTGAACATGTATTTTTTGTATGTTCCTTTGTATACAGATATGATTCATAAGAATTTTTATGTAAAAGAAGAAAATCCTCCAAAACTAAAAATTTCTTTATCTTTTTCCCAATGATTACAGGTTCTAGCTTAATGTAGTCTGGTTCTAAAGCTAATATACATTACAGAGTTTGAGAATGGAGCAAAGGTATAATCCAGGAGTCATCAAGACAAGGTGTAAGCAGGTGCTAATTACACACACACACACACACACACACACACACACACACACACATGAAAATGCATTTGAAAAGAGATTCAGGGAAGGCAATTTAAAAAACAAATTTTTAGTTGTAGTTGGACACAATACCTTTATTTTATTTATGTTTTTATATATGGTGGTAAGGATCAAACCCAGCACCTTGCACGCGCTAGGTGAGTGCTCTACTGCTTTGCCACAACCCCAACCCCAGGGAAGGCAAATTTAATGAGAAAAATGTGAGGAAGGGAGATCCACAGTAAATGTCATACATATACTATCTGTCATACAGTAAGTATAGGACCTGGTATACATTCCATTTTGTTTTAGGAGGGTAAGGTATTTAGAAATTGAGGTAAGGGAAAAAAGGAACATTAAATAGCCTCATTTTAAGAAAAACAGAACACAGCCAAGTAGAAGAGAAAGAAGATCAAGAGATAATTATATTATTCTCCAGATTGTTTTCAATGTCTCTTAGAAAACCCCCAGAAACCTAAAAATTAATTTCCTCAAATGCCTTTTATTGTGAAGCTAAGATAGGTCTGTCTTTTTTTTTTTTTTTTTAAGGCAGGCAAACCTGACACTTTCTGTGCCAACGTAATTCTTCTATAGCAATAACGTACCATTGGTTTCTGTAAATAGTAAAAATCTCAAATTCCCATGTGGTAGCCCAAGTTTTTAGCAACTTTCATTAACAGAAACAAATAAACAAACAAAAAAAAATATGCACTCTGTTTTGTTTCTGGTAGTAAGCTCTATTCCAGCACTTAAAGATTGCTTTCTGGGTTACTATTTCCGATACTCATCTGTCCCCTTTATTTCCCACATTAGCACATTCTTTGCCTACTTTTCTAGTCCAAAGTGATCAAATTTACAGAGCACTGACTTTTTATACAAGCTTAATCCTAAATAGGCTTGTGGTGACACCTCTTGGCACATTATTCTAGTTTCCTATCCTCATCATATGGACTCTGGAAGCAGCCAATCCTGAATTTAAATTCTAGATGAAAATTATGATGCCTCTAGCAAGTTCTTTATGCTCTCTGAATCTCAGATTCCTAATACATTAAAATAAGAATAAAATGCCTACCTTTGAAGAGTTGACCATTAAGTGTATAAAGATATTCAAACTTCTTAAACGTAGATTTAGATGCAAGTAGTGAGATTCTTAGTTCCATTCCCAGATCTGCTTCCCAGTGTGTCTCTGAGTGTGATCCTAAACACCACCCCCAAACTCTGGTGCACAACAAAGATGTTTTTCTGCTTTCTAGCTTCCATGGTCTGGGCAAGACCTAACAGGTCTCTGACCACTCATTAAAAATAATATCTGTTCCATGGTCTTACAAGGTCTTCGCCTGAATTTTAATTCTCTTATACAGATCCTACAAATATCTTGCTTGCTCTTTTCTTAGGCAAAATATATATATGTATATATATATTTTTTTTTTCCAATTCTGAACTCTCTACCTTAACTCCCTGCCTTTTCCTTTCAAACTTGTCTGAAAAAATATTTACTTAGCTAGAATGATAAGGTTAGTTCACGATCTTCTTTTTTAAGCTATCTTGACTATTTTCTCATCAGAGACCTATGGCTTCTATGAGGACCTGTTTCCTCTACTGGCCTCACAGCCCAGCCCATTCTTTTCTAAAAATATTCCATAGTATCATGTTACAGAAAATAAATTAGGGGGGAAAAAAAAACAGGTTCTAAACTCAATCCTCACACTTACTCAATATAGGAATTTCATCAAGTCATTTAGCCTACCTAAAACTTAGTTTTTTCCCACATGCAATAAAGATGTCCTAAGATATATTACTACTTCAGAAACTAAAGACCAAATGCAAACATACAGGTGAATGTGTCTTAAAAACTTCAGTTCTATGCTTGCGGATAATATTACCCATTCAGCAAAGAGACAGTATGGAATAGTGATCAAGACAAAAGAATCTGAACTCCAACTGACAAATCATTTACCAGCTCCACCTTTTGATGTGTAAAATGAAGATTAGCATGCTTATTCCATATAATAGCTCAATAACAGCTACTGTTGCTATCATGAAACACCTACTGCATGTTAGGCATCTTACTAAGTGCTGGTAATAAAATGGAATTAAGACAGACCTCGCTAACATCTTTGCTAAAATTTCTATCTCCTACTCCATATGCTACATTTTCTAAATCATTTATGTCATACATATTCAAAGCAAATAGAAGTCTAAGTAGTAAAGCATTTGCATAGAACATCAAGATAAGACTCCACAATTCCACTATTTCTTTTCTGTGAAAATTTTCAGTGAGCATGTTGTGACTCTGGCATTTCTTTTCCTAATCTGTCACTTGAGTTGAAACTGTCTCAATGACTACTGAGTAAAATAAGATATGTTTCTATCAAACATAAATGAGCTAAGATAGTGTCTCTCAAAGTAACATCCCCAGACCATCCGCTTCTCAATCACCTATGATGCTAACTAACTTAAAGTCATTCCTGGGCCCTAGAGTTCAGATCTAAGGATTCAAAATATCTGGCTGGAAGATGTGTGAATCTGCATTTCTAATGAGTTCCCAGTGTGACTTTTTATGCAAATCCAATTTAACAACTACATTCACTAGAGAGGAAAATAAAAAAGTAGGAAAAAGAAAAAAAAAAGAAAAAAAAGGAAACCCCACTATGTAAGAACTCTGTAACCACATACTGAAGAATAACAATCCAAAGCATTAGAAACAAGAAAAATTTTAACCCTCAGAATAAAGTTTCATGTGCCATTCTCTTAATAGGGTGGAATTGATGAGATAAAGACCATAAGTGACCTGAACATAAGCACCTTAACTGTGAGTGTTCAAGAAATTCCTGTTCTGGAGGCCAAGATGAAGTGTGGAAAGGGACACTCTAAAAACATTTATCTAGATTTTTAAAGAAGCAAATAAAACTTGTCGCAGAAGTCACACCTACTAAAATCAGGGCTGGATGATCTCTTAAATTCATTCAACTAATGACAGACCTCCCTGCTCCAACTAACTATCCACAGCTATCACAAACCTTGGATAATCTCCCAAAATCAAGCCTGGCCCACGAATAGTCAAGTTTATCCTGTGACCATCAGAACCATCAAAGGCAAGATGATGTGTTGTCTTTTGATAAAAGTAAACTGAAATAACCAAATTGGTCATATAGTTACAGAAGACATCTCACTTAGACACCGAAGAGAATCAAACAGCTTTGAACTCCTAGTGGATGCTAATTTTCAAAATAGTAACAATTCAAAAGCTAATGAATGACACATTTCTCTATCCACCTTGCCACAGAGGCCTGAGTTCCACACTGGTCAGAAAATAAAATGCCTTAGAGGCACTTAGTTCCTAAAATGCTGGGGAGTTAAGCTCTGTGACTGCAAGAAATCGGGAGCCCAAAGCAAAAGGACGCCCAACCTGCCCACACACATCAACCAGAATCAGGTCTGAAGCAGCAGAACGGGCGGGGCCGCGACTTCTCCCGCATCCCTGCGCTCGCTTTTCTCCGCCTGCGTGAGCGCCGCCCACCCACTCGCGGCGTGAACCCACAGGACCCGGCCTTTCCTTTCCCCTCCCCTCGGCCTGGTGCTGAATCATGAGCCCACTATCTCCAAAAGGTAAAATCAAAGAACAAAGCCACCCTTGGGGCTGGTCTGAATGCGGTAGCAGGTCGGGGTGGGGCAGAAGACAGGAAACCACAACTTTGCTCCCCTTCTTCCCAAATTCCCCCTTCCAACCACCGCATTAAAACAAGTACTGCAGAGCGCTCCGGGACTCCCAAGAGGGTGCCCCTTCTCCCGGGTTGTTTCGGTCCGCAATGACCAGTCCGCCCCGGTGCGCTCCCCTTCATTGTTCCAAAGCGCGCCCGGAGCCCGCGCCCTGCTGGGCCCCTCAAGCTTGAAGCTCGGGGGTGGGGGGTGGGAAAGGGGTTGGGATTCCGCCTGGTCAAGATCCCGACCCCTCACCCTCTCAGCCGGGCAACGACTGCCCCGGGCCCACACTCAAGGCCACCCTTCTAACCTATGGCTGATGCGGAAACCTCCCATCCCCGCAGGCGCCGGGTGGGTGCTGTCCAAATGCTGGGAGGAGGCAGGTGCCTGGTGGGGGAAGAAGCTGACAGCCGGGCCTGCACGCAGAGGCAGTCCTCGCCCCCACAGCGCGATTTCAGTGACGCCGGTACAGCTCGGCCACGGTTCTTCAGGCCCTACAAGGTAGCTCGGCAGCGGCCTGCTCCCAGCCGCGAATGCTGGCACCAAGCAGCCCTTGGCCCTCCTTGTTTCCAAAAGCAGAAAGCCCGTACAGGCTGCAGAAGTTACCGTTTGTTACTCACCCCAACTGTTTCTGTCCCTGCGGTTCTTGGCCATGGTGGTCGGCGGACTAGTGGAGGCGAGGCGCTGTCACTGCCCTCCCGGTCTTCACTCCGGCCGCAGGTTGCTGGCGGTGGGAGGCTCTTAGTGCCCAGGCTGGGCGCAGTTCGCTCAGACTCTGAGGATGTTGCTGTGGCGCTGGTGGGAAGGAGCGGGGAGGAAAAGGGAGGAGAAACGGATGAACCAAGCTCAGCATCACAGCCCGAGTTCACACAAATACCAGCGTCACACCCTCCTACCTCAGCCCACCCCCAGAGCACGAAGACAGTGTCAGAGGACGTACTGTAACGTCTTCAAAGGAAAACACACATAAATAAACAGCAACCCTTTGCACACATTCTCTCAAAGAATTTAGCAGTATTATTGAGTGACAGAAATTCACAACCCAATATACTGTATTATTCTGGGTGTTCAAATACCTGCTTCCTAGGACAGTTACATATCAGTACAAACATGCTGGAATATTTATATACCCAAAGTAGTTAAAATAATTTCTCTCCAAGAGTCATCTATTTTTTTTTTTTTTTTCATTTTAAAAGTACGGTCATGATAGTAAAGACTGTGTCATTTTGTATTTGTCATTTTGTATTTGTATACAAGCGGGTCTATATTTTAAAATCAGATTAGCAAAATTTGGATCAAGAAGATCAATAGATCAATAAAACCTGAAGATTTCATCATAAACTATAACTAGCTCAATATCTAGTGTGTAACATTTCCCACAAGATTTGAAGAGATGACGTATGGAGCTATCATCCAATAGCAATTTTTTTTTTTAGTTGTAGTTGGACACAATACCTTTATTTTATTTATTTATTTTTATGTGGTGCTGAGAATCAAACCCAGTGCCTCACACATGCTAGGCGAGTGCTATATTGACTGAGCCATAACCCCTGCCCCCAATAGCAAATATTTGAAGTAAAATAATACTACATAGTCTAGGTAGGCCTTGGCAGGCATAAAGGTTACAGACAAATTTGAACAAAAAAGAAAAAGTTAATAAATACTTTTTAAAAAAATATTTATTTATTTGCTTTAGTTGTACACAATGCGTTTATTTGTATGTGGTGCTGATCGAACCCGGGCCGCGCACGTGCTAGGCGAGCGCTCTACCACTGACCCACAATCCCAGCCCCAATAAATACTTTTTAAAAATATTCTTGATCTCTCCTTTTTTGCTGCTGATTTCCGCATACAAACTTTGTTGTAAATATCCTAGAAACACTGTTGCTTCATGTAACCTGAAACACACAAGATACCTTCATCCCACTTTTCATCTTCTCAGTTTTCTTCACCCCTGCATTTGATTGTTATCCATACTATCTACTGATCAGTTCTCCTTAAAAGATCACTGCTAGCCTTTTAAGGACCATATTCATGGTCTCTGCTTACTGCTCATCAAAAGCAACTCCTTACCCTGCACTCTCAGTGAAATTCCTATGATGACTTGAGATAGGACCACCATGCTGCTGATCATCAAAACTGTATATCTAGTCTTATGTACTCTTAAGGAGAAACATCACATGAGATGATGACCTTATAACTGCCTGAAGTTATCTCCATTCAGTTTTCTTAACAGCATTACAAAATCAACATGTTAGAAACCAAACATTCTCACCTACTGCTGCCAAATCTTAGGGATTCCATATTTCAGTCAGTAGTTCCAGCGACATAAAGAGCTGTGAACACTGTAAACCAAGTTTACATAATGGTTTTAAAAGAGGATGTGTTCAAGAGAATTACATTCCCCAAACACTAATGAAAACAACACTGGAAAACAAGTCACTTCACCCCTACATCTGTGAACCAGCTCTAGTGTCCTTTTAACATGTGCCTGATTTGTCTTTGATTATTTCCTTTTTTTCTGGCACAAGGAAATATTCCATGTTTACCTTTTATTTTCCCTACTTCAGAACTGGAATTAGCTATTTCTCTAAGAAGATCTGGCTCCTTTAATGAAGAAAGGTATTTAGAAAACAAGGTCTGAGTGCTATTGTGCTCACTGTGGGCTGAAGTGTCACTGTTTCTTAATATCCATTACTAGAACACATTTATTTTCTTAAATGGTGATTTTAATGTACTTTGAGAAAATTTTTCAATTATATGAAAATACAAATATACATGGTTATTTATTGTGGATTTTTTTTGTAACTATAAAATATTGGAAACAAGATAAATACCCATACATACAAAAGGGTTTAAATACCTTATAATATATCTACACAATAGAATGCTACATAGCTGTAAAACAAGAATACAGAAGGACTTTATGAATTGGTAAAAGTAATCTCTCTCCTGTTAAGTGGGGGGGGGGGGTGTCAAGAGCCTGATAATATAACTTTTCTGTAAAAAACAATGTGGAAAAAAAAAAAACGTCTTGTTCATCTGTGCAAAATAAATACAATCAGAATAAAACAGAAGCCAAGCCGGGCATGGTGGCACACGCCTGTAATCCCAGCACTTGGGAGGCTGAGGCAGGAGGATCCAGAGTTCAAAGCCAGCCTCAGCAATGGCGAGGCACTTAGAACTCAGTGAGACCCTGTCTCTAATAAAATACAAAAAAGGGTTGGGCAAGTGCCCCTGAGTTCAATCCCTGGTACCAAAAAAAAAAAAAAAAAACATAAGCCAAAGAGATTGTTTACCTATGGATGGGAGATAGGTGAGAACAGAGTGGAAACAAAGGAGATTGGAAAGCAGGTAGTAGGGATTGGGGGTACTAACACTTCTCTAAGTGTAAACTTTTTGTACAACTGATTCTTAGAACCATGGTACTGTTTTACATTCTCCAAAATAGATAAATAATTAAAACTAACCAAGATATGGTGAGAACTAAAAGTAGAATTGCAAGCAATTTTTTTTAAAAAAGTGAACCTAATTGTATTATAGGTGAATGACATAACTACTGAAGGATGTAGGATGCATTTACTACATGCTACAAGCCTAAAGACAAAAAAAAAAAAAAAAAAAAAAAAAAAAAAAAAAAAAAAAAACTATATACAAATATTGCACTCTAGTTTGGAACTTTTTTCTCCCAGCTTATAGGAGTTAGAAATTCTGAAATTATTTTATTTATTTCTAGGACTTAACAAATACGTGGTGCATAATGAGAGGGGTCATGTTTAATACTGGAGGTAAAGTATAAGAAGGAGGAGGAAAGGGAGAAGATAGAATGAACTTTGTGGTATTGAACTGGAAGCTGAGGTATTAAATAAAATGCAAATAACTCAATTTTTTAAAATAGGCAAAAGATTTAAATAGGCATTCGTCCATAGGAGACATACAAATGGCCAATAAGGACATGAAAAGATGCTCAACATCTTTAGTTATTAGGGAAATGCAAATCAAAACCACAATAAGATACCATTTCATTGCCTACTAGGTTAACTGTAGTCAGAAAGACAGACAACAGCAAGTGTCGGTGAGGATGTTGAGAAATTGACATCCTTACACTCTGCTGGTAGGAATAAAAAATGGTGCAGTCACTTTAGAAAACAGTCTTGCAGTTATTCAAAAAGTTAAACAAGGGGTTAACATATGACCTAGGAATTCCCCCAAGGAAATTACAAAACATGTCCACACAAAAATATGTACAGTAAGTTCATAGCAAGATTATTAATATTCAAAATATAGAAACAACCCAAATTCTAAATAACTAATGAATAGGAAAACAAAATATGGTATATATTCATGTACTGTAATATTATTTGGTCATAAAAAAATTAAGTACTAATATACGCTACAACATGGATGCGCCTGGAAAATATTATGCTAAGTGAGAGAAGCCAGCCACAAAGACCACAAATTGTATGATTTCATTTATAGGAAATTCCTAGAATAGGAAAATCTACATATACAAAAAAGGAAGCTAATTGTTACTTAGTGCTGATATGGAGGATATGGGATACTGGGGAGAAATTAGAGCATAAAAATTGCTGAAGCCGGGCGTGGTGGCGCACACCTGTAATCCCAGCACTTGGGAGGCTGAGGCAGGAGGATCGCAAGTTCAAAGCCAGCCTCAGCAACATTGAGGCACTTAGTAACTCAGTGAGACCCTGTCTCTAAATAAAATATAAAAAAGGGCTGGAGATGTGGTCGAGTGCCCCTGAGTTCAATCCCCAGTACCAAAAAAAAAAAAAAAAAAAAAAAAAAAAAATTGCTGAATTGTACAGCTTCAATTGTGAATTGTATGGTATATAAATTATATCTCATAAAGATTTTTTTAAAAGTCAAAGGTCAAGTTTATTTTCAATTAAAAACTATATTCCTTCATGTATATTAAGTACTCTATATCCTCTTCCTTCCTTCTCTAAAATGTTAATCCATAAATTATCCTCTCCCTTCTGTATCTTCAGTTATTTTTTTCTTCTGTTGGCTCCAAAAAGTTGCTCATTTTATCCTATCATAAGTAAGGGACTTCCAGAAAGAAAGTCTAGTAAAGCACAGGAAGGAATGTGAGAGAGGGGAGGAGGACTGGAAGGAAAGCAGGTAGGGAAAGGGGAGGAAGGAAAAGGGAGAGACAACGGAAATAGAATTCAGGATGAACCCAACTACTATGTATAACTATAAAGTTCTAATTAATTAAAAAAAAAAGTAAAGCTCTCCCTTAATCAGGAGTTTCTAGTAGTTGATGCCCTCTATAACTAGCAAAAGTATTTATATCAATCAGAACTTTTTGGATGTATTTCAAACTAGCTTAAACAAAATGGAGGACATTTACTCTCACAAAACTTTCATATATCATCTCCTCAAATATCATTGACCTACAATGTTCTACCTAGTTAATAAGTATACCATGTATGTAACTAAAATTTAGGGTGCCTAATATAAAGGGGGGGGAAAGACATTGGGAAATAACCACATCCAGGCACAAGGACCAATCCAGAAAAGGTAAAGAATCCCCAGTGCATTGGATTCTTTTCTACTGCTGGCTTCTCTCATAGTTTCAAAACGGCATATGCATTCCAGTCATTAGAGGCAGGTAGCCACACCTAAACAGAAAAAGGCATGTCTGTGTCATGTGCACCTTGATAAGAGCAAGGGAAGCCTTCCTAGGAACATACTGACTGACTTTTCCTTCTGGACACTGTCTAGAATCCTCCAAGCCTAAAGTATTCCTTGAATAAGAGGAATGAGGCTAGACTCAAATTTATCCCCCAGGATGGGAGAATCTCTCAATCTCCCCTGAAGGATGTGACCATTGGGAAAAGGTGAAACAAGTTGTGGTTCTAATAGTAAAGAAAGAAGAAAGGGTAGTTATTGGGCCCATGACCCAGGTAATAATTATAGCTTCCATTTTTCTCATCACCCTCTACTAATACCTCATCTGGTGAGCTGACCCAAACTTCTCTCCTATAGTCTCCAAGTCCTTAGTGATCTTATCTTTACTGGGTTGCAGCAGGTTCCCAGTGTCCAGTAATAGTAGACATGTGACTACTACGAGGCACCCTCTTTATTGCCTTTGTGGAGCAAGACCAATTTCCCTGTGGTAACTAGGATCAAATCACCCTGACTGGTATAATGACCCCCCTCTCTAATAGTTGGTTCAGTGGTCTGAAGGCTCCAAAATGGCCAGGTGGTAAATTGAGCTTCCTATTTAATAAAATTATAACTGTGTTATCTGGCACAAGTGTCTATCTCTTGGACACTAAGGTTTTTAAACCCAGCAAGCCCCAAAACTGTAGACAAAAATTCAAGTTATTAGGAATAATAGAAGAGCCACTCCTACATTTACCCCTTAGTTCCCAGGTTCATGCATACTGAATATGGGGAAAATGGCAACATGAAGTGGTTACTGGAATTAAGTCCTACACCATATCCTCACAGGAGTCCTCTCTCAGCTAGCAATATAGCTGATTCTTCAGCAGACCTTCCCTCCATTCAGTTTAACTAGCTGCTTCTTAAGTGATGGGTTTGGGGTAAGATCAACTAATTCCATGAACATAATCACGGTGCCACAATTTCCCCAGAGTAAAATCAGTTTCTTTCTCTAATATCCTGCTGTTTGTGACACCTGGTGATGAATTGTGGTGCTGGTATCTTTACAGACAGGGAAGGTAGACTCCATAATAGAAGGGACCTAATGTAATTAAATTTCTACCATGTGGTTGATAGATCATACTGGGTACAATATCATACTGGAGTCTCTGCAGTGACCTTTTCTATAAGCAGTTTAAAACACTTTGCAGTAGCAGTAATTGAATTATACGTGGCAAGCAGAAGTCCATATTTTTGAATCTACTCTTATCCCAAATTCTTATTGCCAGATAAGCCCACTAAGCAAGCACTAGAGTGACTGAGTAAAGAGGCTCACTGGCATCCATAGGACAGACCATCTTGCATAACTGGTTATCTGAATATATGTCCTGTGGTGGGGAGTAATGTAGCTCATAAATATTTTCACATTCTGGGCAATTTTGAGAATCCATCCATAATACCTTTCCCAATGACTTCCTTATTGCAAATCTTCTTCTTTCCAATTCATTGACCAACCTATTAGTTACTATGCATAAATCATTATAGATTTATACCTCAGGCAAATTATTCTCCTAACAAAGACGACAATTAGATGCATTATTCAAAGTTATGCCCACTGGGAGAATTTCTCTTCATCACTTTCTCTCAGGACCACTCAATTATGGAATGGGGCCATAATTCAGTGGCTGGCTACTTCAAGCTGGTGCTGACATATCATGAGCCAGGCTTGAGTTTTTTCTTTTTCAGCTAACTGTTCATGAGCCCCTCAAGGAAATAAGGTGTACAGGGTTTTTGGTTTTCGCAGTACTGGAGACTGAAAAAAAAAACCCCCCCCCCCACCGCCCCCCCCAAAAACCCAAAAAAAAAAAACCCAAAAAAAAAAAAAAAAAAAAAAAAACAAAAAAAATAAAAAAAAAAAAAAAAAAAAAAAAAATAAAAAAAAAAAACAAAAAAAACCTACCCAACCCAAAACCCCCCCCTCAAAAAAAAAAAAAAAAAAAAAAAAAACCACCCCAAAAACCCCCCCAAAAAAAAACTCCCACCACACCAAAAAAAAAAAAAAAAAAAAAAAAAAAAACAAAAAAAAAAAAAAACCCCGCCCCCCAAAAAAAAAAAAACCCCTCAAAAAAAAAACAGAAAAAAAAAAAAAAAAAAGTAAAAAACCAAAAAAAAAACAAAAAAAAAAAAACCCCGAAAAAAAAAATAAAAAAAAAAACAAAAAAAAAAAAAAAAAAAAAAAAAAAAAAAACCCAACCCCCCCCACCAAAAAACCAAAAAAACAAAAAAAAAAAATAAAAAAAAAACCCCCCCCACGCAAAAAAAAAAAAAAAAAAAAAAAAAAAAAACCCAAAAAAAAAAAACACAAAAAAATAAAAAAAAACCCCCAAAAAAAAAAAAAAAAAAAAAAAAAAAAAAAACCCAAAAAAAAAAAAAAAAAAAAAACAAAAAAAAAAAAAAAAAACCCCTCCCAAAACCAAAAAAAGAAAAAAAAACCCCCCCCCCCCCAAAAAAACCCCCCACGGAAGTTAAAAAAAAAAAAAAAAAAAAAAAAAAAAAAAATACAAAAAAAAAAAAAAAAAAGAAAAATAAAAAAAAAACCAAAAAAAAAAAACCCCCCACCCCTCAAAAAAATAAAAAAAAACGCCAAAAAACCAAAATAAAAAAAAAAAAAAAAAAAAAAAAAAAAAAAAAAAAAAAAAAAAAACACACCCCCCAACACACCCCCCCCACCCCGCCAAAAAAAAAACCCCCCCCTAACACACCCCCCCCCAAATAAAAAAAAAAAAAAAAACCCCCAAAAAAAAAAAAAAAAAAAAACCTAGGAATGCTTTACCGCTAAGCTACATCCCCAGCCTATATTTTTTATTTATTTTATTTTATTTTATTTTACTTTACGTTATGTTACTTTATTTTATTTTATTTTGAGATGGTCTTGCTAAGTTACCCAAGCTGGCCTTAAACTTGTAAAATTCCTATTTCAGTGTCCTAAGACTCTGGGAATACAAATGAGCACCATTATATTATACCTGGCAGGTACAGTGTTTGTTAAAGTATCTAGGATGGTTGCTAGTTCCTACTTATCAGATCCTATTTGCATAATGCCATCAAAATAATAGACTATCATGATGTTCTGGTGGATATGAAGGAAACAAAGGTCCCTCTGAAATGATACTCTATCATAGTGCAGAAAAGTTAAGGCAATGATAATGCTATCACAGTCATGGAAAGGTAAATTGCTTCTGATTATTTCAGCTGATGGGAATTGGGGAAAAAAAAAAAAAAACATTCTGGGTTTCAGGTCAACAGCTACATTCTAGGTGCCTGGGGTTGTACTGATTTGCTCTAGTAAAGATCCTACATGTAGAACTACAAATATGATTGGCTTTAATGTTTGATTAATTTTTAATAATCCACATTTTCCAAAGCTAATTCAGTAATTTGCTACGATTTGAATGTGTCCTTTAAAGTTCATGTGTTGGAAACTTAATCCTTAATATAACAATGTTGAAAGGTAGGACCTTTAAAGCCAGGCGCGATGGTGCACACCTGTAATCCCAGCACTTGGGAGGCTGAGGCAGGATCAAAATTTCAAAGCCAGCCTCAGCAATGGCAAGGCACTTAGCAAATCAATGAGACCCTGTCTCTAAATAAAATACAAAAAAGGGCTGAGGATGTGGCTCAGTGGTCGAATGCCCCTGAGTTCAATCCCCAGTACCAAAAAATAAAAGACCAAAAAAAAAAAAAAAAAAAAAGGTAGGACCTTTAAGAGAAAATTAGGTAATGAGGGCTCTGCCTCATATATGGCTTAATGCTATTATCTTGGGAGTGGGTTCCTGATAAAAGGATGAGTTTGCCCCTCTCTCCCCCCCTCAAATTTGCACACACTAGCAATCTCTTGCCCTCCTGCCTACTACGGGATAATACAGCACTAAGGCTTTCACCAGATGCTGGCATCTTGATGTTGGACTTCCCAGCCTCCACAACTGTGAGAAATAAATTTCTTTTCTTTATGAATTTTCTACCCTAGGGTACACTGTTATAACAGCATAAAATAAACTAAGACACTATTGCATAAGCCAAACAGATGCATTAAAAGAGAAAGATTTTTATCTTTCAGATTGTTAGAGGTAGCACTAATCTCTAATTTTCCCAGTGATAAAGTATAATTTCAATTTTATATTTTGACACAGGGCAGGGGTTAGCTGGAGAGGTTCCTTTTGGCCCCATCAATTATAATAGCCCTGAGGAATGTGACTTTTGCATTCCTCAATTCACAATCATAAACAACATGTCAGGTTTCTATTTCCACATATATTTTGGAACTGGAAAAATATCCCCAGAATGGATCTCTAGTTCCACTGGATCCTATAATGAAATCCAAGAAAACACGTGACTTTCTTTAATCCCTACTCTGATCAGGAGAATAATTCTGGTGTTATTTTGAGACTGCAGGGGTTATTTTCAGGGCCAATATCTATTAGTCTTCAGAAGGTATGAGTATTTCACATTCCTCAGTTCACAATCATCCTGGTAAATCCACAGGTCCCTCTGAAAACGGCCTCAGGGAAGGTTTACTTTCTATACTTGCCTGCACTACAGGATCCTTCCCCAAAGGAATATGGCCTCTCCTTTTAATTAAGTGATTCCAGGTTTGTGAACTGATTTAAGACCAGGAATTGGGGGCTAGGGTTGTGGCTCAGTGAGGCACTGGGTTCAATCCTCAGCACCACGTAAATAAATAAATAAATAAAAATAAAGGCATTGTGTCCACCTACAACTAAAAAAATATTAAAAAAAAAAAAAAAGTGGCCGGGCGCGGTGGCGCACGCCTGTAATCCCAGCACTTTGGGAGGCTGAGGCAGGAGGATCGCAAGTTCAAAGCCAGCCTCAGCAATGGCGAGGCACTTAGTAACTTAGTAACTGTCTCTAAATAAAATACAAAAAAAGGGCTGGGGATGTGACCCAGTGGTCGAGTGCCCCTGATTTCAATCCCCAGTACCAAAAAAAAAAAAAAAAAAAAAAAAAAAAAAAAGTCCAGGAATTGGATAATATGTCTTGAATCTCTGGTATAGTGACTTCAGTTAGGATTCTGCCCATTAGTCCTAGAATTTTTTCATTACATATATAAAGCAGTGCTTAAGCATGGCTTTCTTAAAAAGTTGGGAATCCATCCTATATCCTTGCAATCAAATATCTTGAATATCTTTTCTTCATGAGGATCATCACAGTAATTGTACTGAACATGTCTTTGATAGTTATGCTACCTGACTTCTACCATTATCTCAATATTTCACAGTGGCATTATCATCCCAACCTATTGAAAATAGTCACCTTTTCTGTGACTCTTTCTTGATGAAGGTAAGTTTTATGGACTTTCCTAGAGGTGGAATGGATAAACCATGACTAAGCAGAGTTCACATAATAGAATAAATCCAACATTACCATCTCCCTAAACCTTTAGATTCCTTACTTCACTCTCATCTCAATGGAAAGCTATTCTTGGCTCAAGTGGGGCAAGCGGTAGAGTGCTCGCCTGGCAGGGCAATAGACACCACATAAAATAGCTATAAAAGCAAATGATAAAAATAAAAAAAAAAAAAAAAAAAAGCTTCAAGTAATCCACTTAGAAGAACTCTCAGATGCTCAATTTGATATATCATATCTGAATTTCAGATAAGTATTTGGTAAGATCCTATAACATCTTCAGTGTACAAGCACTCTCCTCCAAGACCAGGCCATAAACTTCTCCATTCTGGCTATGCTGAAGCTCTAACTCTTGTTCAGAGTTCTCATCCTCATTCATATCTGCTAGATGCCCACATCCCATGTCAAAGGGTCCTAGATCTCCATTAGTGCCCTTACTTTAGCATAACAGAACTAAGTCTCACATTTAATTGACATTACAACTCCAAAGCCTGCCTGGCAACTATGAGAGATAATGAGTTTCTTCAAAGCTGTCAAAAAAACTTTCTGGTTTTCTACTCATGCCTCATGGGATCCAAGTTGTTTCTCTGTGTGTGTGTGTGTGTGTGTGTGTGTGTGTGTGTGTCTGAGAAAGAGAGAGACAGAGAGTGCATGTGTGTGTTCTCACAAAAGCAGTGAGAACAGCCAAATGACACTACAATTTTAGTAATTATGATTATCATAGCTATTAAGTGCTAGAAATTACATACTGTGTCCTCCATTGGCACTCCATTTCTCGCCACTACTAATGGGTATTTAAATAACTGTGATGCCACTCCACACTATCGAATGCCAGTGTTCCATTTTCCTAGGCAAGTAGTTTATACAGGCAATTGTCAGACACAGAACACCACCCCTGAAAGCCATCTTGAGGTTTTTTTTTTTTTTCTAGTACTATTTGCAATTCATGTAACTGTACCAATCACAGGTCTGGGAAGAAAGAGATAATACAGAAAGAGAATCTAATGAAAAGACTGTTTATAAAAATGAGGACAGGGTTAAGGGAACCAACAAGAGATAATGAAGCGCCTTGAGACTAACAACAGTGGAAAACCATTATCATCTTACCTATCTTCAAAAGGAGAACTTGTCAGAATCCTGAAAGAGCTATGTATCTGTGGGATAGGGCACAGCCAGGCACGGTGTCCTCCTCTGCTCCCAGTTCTAGTATATGTGAGGTACATGTAAACTTTAGGTACTGCTTCTGAACATGTCACCTATTTTATTTAATTTAAATTTTTATTTATTTATTTTTGTACCATAGATTGAACCCAGCGGCACTTAACCATTGAGCCACATCCCTAGCCTATTGTTTAAATTTTATTTTGAGACAGGGTCTCATTAAGTTGCTGAGGTCCTTGCTACATTGCTGAGGCTAGCTTTGAACCTGTAATCATCCTGTCTCAGGCTCCATAGCTGCTGGAATTACAGGTGTGTATATTTCACCTGTTTTGATGTGAGAGAACCATAGAAACAGCAACTTCTTAACATATCCAAAGATCAATTCAAGCTGTATTTAAAAAATGAGTGTGCAATATTTTCCTCACCTCTTCTTAAAGCTCTCAAAATGACTGAATCCTGATTCTGAATAAGATCCATGTTCTATTATTCTTCAGAACAAAATATAAGAATTTTCCTACACTTTGAAAATATGGGTTTAGCCTAAACAGACAATTAGTAATAAAAAGAAAAAGTTTAACACCATCTATATGAAAATCCAAATCATAATTGTGGCAACATCTCCAACATTAAATTAATTCATATTTAACAAATCTCTGGAGCAGTCAATTCAGTCATATAAAGTTACATTTTTCAAATAGTTTATGTTAGAAGGTTCATCAAGAGATCATATTAGTTAGGGCTGGGGTTGTAGCTCAGTGGTAGAGCACTTGCCTAGCACGTATGAGGCACTGGGTTGGATTCTCAGCACTGCATATAAATAAATAAGTAAATAAAATAAAGGTCCATCAACAACTAACCAAAAAATTTTTTAAAAAGAGGGATTATATTACTTAAACCTATATGTTCCACAGATTAAAATTATTGTCCTCCTTTACTCTGTCCTGTCACACTTGAAGGTTTTAATTAGCCATTTTCTATTGGATAATAAATTGTAAACTTTAGCTATATGGATAATAAAAAAATGTATGATCTCAATTTTTTCTGTTGTTTAGCCTTGTCTAAAGTTGGAGTTGAAACTAGAGGACACAAATTACAATTAGCATTTTACTGAAGAACTTGGAAAGAAGGAAAAAACAGTACAGAGTATAGAGCAAACCATGATAGTTTGTTATATGGATAAGACTAAGAGCTTAAAAATATTTATAGGCCACATATTGTGAATACACTAAGGACATGTGATAACTAATTTGGGACGAAGAATTTTTAAGCCATATTTATTCTTATTCCATATGCTGTCATTATAAAATTGGGTAGTTTATAAAGTTTCTTTACAATGTTAGTTAAAATGGTTTATTTTATATCACTTTCAATCTTAAAATTATGTGCTTAGTATATTATATAAGATGTAAAATTAACTCACTATACTTCAATTATAATGAAATTGCATTTTTCTACCAACCATCCCACATCATTGATCTTGTTAAAATTAACTCAGCCAAGCCGGGCGCGGTGGCGCACGCCTGTAATCCCAGCACTTTGGGAGGCTGAGGCAGGAGGATCGCAGAGTTCAAAGCCAGCCTCAGCAATGGCCAGGCACTTAGTAACTCAGTGAGACCCTGCTTCTAATAAAATACAAAAAAGGGCTGGGGATGTGGCCTAGTGGTCAAGTGCCCATGAGTTCAATCCCCAGTACCAAAAAAAAGAAAAAAAAAAAAATTAACTCAGCCAGTATTTTTTTTTTAAATCCTTAAAATTCTTTTGGAGTTAGTATAAAGCAAATGTTTTCCTCTTTGCATCATTTGTAGTATAAGTCAAAATAATGACTATAGCAGACAATTTTTTAAACCACCACATAGAATCTTGTCATTTTCCACGCTATCTGCTTCTGGGTTGATGGTCAAAGCATATGGATCTTCAATTACTGGCAACATAAAATATCTGCACTCCAAAGTCCTATTGAAGCCTATGACCTAAAACTTTTTACTGCCTAATTCATTTTAAATATTGTGTATCAAGGATAACATGCTTAAAGGAATATCAGGAGAATATTTATCCCTGTCTCAAACTGGGCATTCAGAACTTCCACTTTATGAAGGCTCATGAGATAAATGTTTCTGAAGTCTTAGCATCAGGAAAAGATGTGCCTCTCCATCAACTGGTTCATCTTTATCTCAAAAACACTATAAAACCCTCTTCTTTGGTCAATTTGTTACATTGTTCTGGTTTCCCATTTTCTCCTCTTTAATTCAAGCCAGTTTTCCCACTTCCCTATTTTTATACAAGATAAAAATAAGTATATAATTTCTGTATGCTGTTTGAAACTCTGTAGAATAATGCAGTTATAAATAAGAATAAATACAGTTCAGACTGGAGAAAGGATCAATCCTATAGGGCTGTGTGTGTGCCTGCACAGCATGTGCTGGGAGGTGGAACCCAAAATAATCTATGACAGTAAATAAGTACTAAGTTACCAACAGAACATGTGAAGAGGTTTTCAGTCATTGAAGCCAAAAGTATGTGCCCACCAAAACAAGTGCCAAGAATCTTTGAAAGAAGGAACTGTTCTTCAACGATTTTTTCAATGCAGCAAACACATAAGCTTTGTCCACGGAGCATGTAAGTCTGGGCTTACTTATGTTCCCTAAATAAGTGCCCTTTATGCATGAAGCACAAGAAAATACATATATTCCCTGTACTGTTAAGGTGTAAATTTAATTTCTACATTATACAATTGATTATAATCATCAACAATAAGGAGTATAGTTCCCAAGAACAGAATTGAATTGTATGTTCAAAGTGCCATGTCAACATCTGTAACTTGTTCTTTTGTGATTTTTCAGTCAATAAATGCAGTGGCTGAATGTTATCTGTTTTTTCTGTTGAAAATCTCTATGGGGCTCCAGAAATAACACTACCATTATGAAGCCGGTAACTTAATTTCTACCTTCAGAACGAGATTGGAACTGAAACTGCAAAACAGCTTGTGAAATACCAGCCAAATTACTTCCCTCAACTCCTGTTTAATACTCTGTGCATTGTTAAGTATTTTAAAACCTCTCATATTTGATTAACCCTCTTTACAATCCTATAAAACCCTTGATAACCCTTTCTTGGGTGTCAGGTGCAAAACCTTACCTGCTTCAAGCTAAGATAAGGATGTTGAGATGTTGCCAAATACAATGTCTTGTCCCAGATCACTTACTGAGGAAGTGGCAAAGCCAGCACCAGGCTATGGTTCCTGAGTTTGTTTTAGCCCTTGCAGAACTCCTGATACCATTAAAAATGCAATTACTGTCAATCGTGCCCAACAAGGACACAGGCCTTTGAAACTTCCTAGAAACTGGGACTTCCAGAAATGTCTCAGAAAACCTCGGTAAAGGACAGGTTGTGCAGGTGAGCAGTGCAGCCTCAAACTGGTACCACTGGGAATGGTTTGCAAAACCGGAAGGTGCAGTAGGGTGTGCCACGGCTGAGTTAACCTGGCACTTCCCCACCTCATTCTCCAGCGCCCCACTGCCGGGTTACTTCTGGCCCAGTGTCCTCAACGTACCTTTTACCATCGCCCTCGTGCCCACCCTTCTCCCTCGGCCCGTCACCTTCCAAGTTTACCTGACGAATCTGGGGACGGTTCTGTGGAGGCTGGTCGGACCACGATTGCCCAGGGGTGTTGCTAATCTCTGTGAGCGGGAGAGAAAATCTAGGCTCTGCAAAGTCGTGCTGGACTGGGGGGCGCGGCGGCGCGGTCGAGGGTGTCGTGCCCTCCACCAAGGCCTCACGGCGGCACTCTGGTCCCGCGGCCAGCGCGCTCGGGCGGGCCGCTGGGCGCTGACCCACGCTGGCCGGGAACGTGTCTCCCGGTGACGCAGCCCCGGGTGGGGAACGTGGTGCGGCGGCGGCGGCGGTGACCGTACGCGCCTCCTCGGTTTTGGAGAGGACGCGCGGTGCAACGGGCGGGTGGCGGCGGCAGCGCGAGACCCGGAGCGGCAGACCGGCGCGGGGACAAGGACGCGGCCGCCGTCGAGGAAGTAGGGCCCGGACGCGGCGTTCAACAAAGAGCGGGGCCGCCCCTCTCAGGTACCGAGCCGGCCCTGGGCCCGCGGACGGCAGGCCGGGGCGGGCAGCGGCGGGAGGCCGGGGAGGGGGAAGGGCCGCGGGGCGAACGGGGCTGCGAGGCGACAGGAACCCTCCTGGCCCGCTGGTGCGAAGCTCCCGCGGGACTGAAGGGAAGGCGCTGGGCCGCTCCGGGTTGGAGCCGCGACGCCGACCCCGCCTTTATTTGTCCCTTGTGCAGGCGGAGCTGCGGGCTGAGGCTCCATGTTGGGAAGCGGCGCCTCTCGTCCTTGTTAGCGGGAATCGGGGCGCCTCAGGCACAGCCGGCGGGGGCCGGGCCCTGAGCGAAGATGGAGGCCCCACTGCGGCCTGCCGCGGACATCCTGAGGCGGAACCCGCAGCAGGACTACGAGCTCGTCCAGAGGGTCGGCAGCGGCACCTACGGGGACGTCTACAAGGTGAGGCCGGGCGGTCGGCCGGGTCCCGGGAATAGGGACGCCTTCTGGCCAAGTGTGGGGAGCTGGGAGGATGCTTTTATTGTTGCATTTTGGGGAGGAAGCGACCGGGCTCCTTTTCTCTGTTCAGAGCACCCCCAGTTCATTGCTCAGGACTGTTGCTACCAACAAACAGAACTAACCACACTTGTAAACCGCGATGTACTTTTTTGTGGTTTTAAAGCATAGTTATGGTAGTGAAGACTGTTCCAGCATTAGCTTGGAAAAATCCTTCATGGAAGGTGGAAAGACAGGAAAGAATATTGACATTAAAACATCTGCACTGGAAAAAAACAACTTGTTTTAATAAATGAGCTTGACCTAAAAAAAAAAAAAAAAAAAAAAAAGCTATATGAAACCCCATCTCTAAAATTGTAACTGTAAGCAGTCTTATATTGAGTAAAAAATGACGTGTGTACAAACATCATCTCATTTTCTGGTAGAAGTTTTATCATTTGTATATGATGATTTGAAATATGATATTAACTTGTTGGGGTTTTTCGTACTTTTAGTAGTTCCTCTCTTTGGGATTTACAGCATCTCATAACCGTGAATGGATAAGAGCTGGTGTCTTTTTATTGTACACTTGTATTTCTTAAGACAAATGGTGAGGGTGAGTTACTCTTAATTTAGGATTTAAAAAATTGTAGAGAAGCAAATCAATTTCCTAAGTCATCTGAGTTTTTGAAGGGTCAAAAGGAAAGAAATTGAGATTGTATTGTGCTTTTCGTTCTGTTTCAAAAAGGGAACATTAACGCAGCTCATATAGGTATTAAAGGAAGTTTCCTTGCTTTATGTATTGGATTCTGATCATGTGATACATAACCCATTATTCCACACAGCAATCCTGCATATAACTGAATTGGCCTTGTGTCATAGGGGTAATTAACTAGTAAATTCTTCTGGGTTATGTTGTTGTTTTGCACAGGTGGTAATGTGGAAGGAAAACATCCCTTTTTTCTACTTATTTGCTATTGTTTAATTTCCTCCCTATTAATAGTAACAATTCAAGGTGGTGCAGGATAGCTCTAGCACTGTTTAATTCTAACGAATAGGTTTTTCTATTCCTTAAACAAGCATTTTAATCTTTATAGTATGTTCTTTATAGTATGCCATGTTCTAGGTACTGGGTTGATGAATTGCAAGCAAGGTTTTAGCTCTTGCCTTATGAATATCTTCGAATTCAAAATGCATGATTGTAACAGAATCCTCCTCTTTATCTAAAATTAGATATAGTTAGTTCTTAATTGTTTATCCATGGCTCTTTTGTGGAATTCCTCCTTAAAAATTGAAATTCCTGTTTGCCTTCTCAGTCCCATTTTTTTAGTCATCTTTGTCTTATGATTCACTATGTATTAGAACAGTTCAGTTCTTGTTAATTATACAGTAGTCTAAATTCCAATTCTTACATATTTTTTCTTTTCTCTACTACAAGAAAATTCGAAGAGAGTGTTTTCCCCCACAAAGATCCCAAATTTCCACCTTTTTTCTTTATAGATACATCAACTAAAGCAACTATCTGGTGCAAGATTTTGTTCTTGCCAGGGAAAGCAAAGATTATATTAAAGGGGCAGCAGATGCCGACTGTTTTACTCTGGTGCCTCCCTGTTTTGTATCTCTTTTCCACAACTCCTAACCAGAGAATCCCAAGACTAAATATTTGTCACACCCCACCTTCACAACCCCCTTCCCCATACCCCCCAAAGCCTTCACAGTCATGCTCACACTTATGTGTTTCCCTCCCCACTTCCCCCAAAGCCTTCACAATCATGCTCACACGTATATTTTGCACTTTAGGCCAGCCTGTGTTTCCTAAACATCCCTAGCACATCCATGTCTCCTTATCTTTTGCTTTTCTTTATTCTAATCACCTGGAAACATCTCCCTCTGCCATTTCCACTGTTTGCTATATTTCCTATGCATGAAAGCCTTACTCAAATTCCCCAGCAAGCCCAGCCCCTGTGTGCTGTTCCTTAAACATAATAAACATCTTCCCACTTTTGGGCCTTTGTTCTTGCTGTTTCCTCTACTCAGAGTATCTCTTCCTATACAGCTACATGACTTGCTTCCTTCTTTCCTCTTTTTTTTTTTTTTTTTTTAAACACCCTTTCCATCTTTTTTCCTACTTTATTATTAATTTTTGTATTTACCGCCATCTAACATGTTTTACTCATATTTTCTTCTTTTTTAAAATATTTTTTATTTGTCAATGGATCTTTATTTTATTTATTTATATGCAGTGCTAAGAATTGAATCCAGTGCCTCACACATGCTAGGCAAGTGCTCTACCACTGAGCCACCACCCCAGCCCCTCATATTTTCTTATCTATCTTGGTGCGCTAACATACTCCGGGAAGGTATGTTTGTCTTGTTCACTGCTCTTGTCTCTAATAGCACCTAGGATTATGCCTGAAACAGAGTAAGTGCTTCCTAAAACCTTGGTGAATGAACAAATGACTTAGTGATTCTGTCACCTAGTTCTCTGAGCATCTGCTTTTGATGTCACAACAGTTAAGTTAGCATTTAATACTCTATTCTTGCAACGCCTTTTATGATATCCTATCTATGTTTTTTATTACAAATTTTAATAATTTGAGTTCTCTGGGAAAATATGTGCTTTGTCGGTGGTCTAAGCCCTGTGGAATTTTGTCAATTTATATTTTCTCTTTAATATGACTAAAGACATATAATAGTCACATGGTAGTGCTAAATTTTTTATGTTCTAGGTAGAGTGATTTTACTATTATTGTGCATGTGATAAGCTGAGAATTCTAGGAAGTTTTAAAAATATTTTCAATCCATAATACAAACTGGTAAAACAATTACAGTGAAGAATAATGAAGCTAATTAGTCACTACTTACTTGATATTACCCCCACTTTTTTTTTACACTTGAAAAATATCACAAAAGCAGGATTTTAAAAAAGCCTTTTAGACTCTTTGTAAATTATTTTTACATTGTTCAAAACTGCAGATCCCTTCTGAAGCTCCTGTCTTTCCAGGGAATCCTCAAGAGGGGAACCCTCAATCTTAAACTGGCTGTTCCTTTGTAGATAAATAAATGGACTAAATCATTGAGGACAACATCAGGAAATGGTAGAAGGGAAAGAAACAAAGAGAAAAGGAATGTGGTAGATGATGGATGGATTAAATTTAAACTGAGCAAATTTTATTTGTAATTACTGTAAAATTTTAAATATGCTAACAGGAAGGGAAACCCTGGAGATTTAGTGTTTCTACTGCGGTACACAGTGATGGAGAACAATTGTTGTGTTGTGTTAACAGTCACAGTCAACAGTGCATGTTGTTTGGGAGTCATTATTCAATTTTGTACCTTTTTTGTTTCTTCTTTTTACTTTTTTGTGGGATATTAATTTAGAGTGGGCAATTCCATGTACTTTTGCTTTTACTGCTTTTTCTGATTGATTATAAAGCTTGACATGAGTAGTTCCAGGAGAACAGGAATGTCTCTTGCACATCACTGTTAAGTGGCAAGCACATAGATGCCTAATAAATATTTGTTGAATGACATTGGTGGTAGAAAATTACCCAGAGATAAATACTGTTAATAATTTAATATCATTTATTTCAGGCTTTTTGCTAAATGTTTTTAGACAATGTTTCCAAAATGGCTTTTTTATTTAATTTGTGATGGGAATCATGGTGTTAGCACCTTTTTCTACTTGATTGGAATGACCAACATTTTGCTAGTCATTAAATGTTTTACAAAAATACTGTTTTTGAGGGATCCATTGAATGAACCTTTATTTAATCTTTCTAGGTTTCATATTTGTTATTTCTAATGTTTTTTAAAATTTCTTTTAGTTGTAGATGGACTCAATACCTTTATTTATTTATTTTATGTGGTGCTGAGAATTGAACCCAATGCCCCCCACATGCTAGGCAAGCACTGTACCACTGAGCCACAATCCCAGCCCCTGTTATTTCTAATTTTTAAGATTTTTTTTTTTTGCAGTTACTATAATTTGTATAGAAATCTCTGTCATGTAGTCTTATGCTTCTGTGGGTTCCTCTAGATGCTAGATGACCTAAGTCTGCTGCAATGAATCCCTCCTTTATATGTGCCCTTTCTTTCTCTCCCTCAAACCAATAGTCACAATTCTGGAATTACTTTAGGCACTATGAAACATACCCCAAGGTCCCCTTGTAAGGAAACAAAGCTTGATATATCACAACATTCCCATAAGCATCCATTCATTTAAGAAATATTTATTGAGTGCTGACTGTGTGTTAGGGTATGGAGATGCAGACGTGAAAAAAAGAAAATACACTATCAACAAGGAACATATAATTTAGTCAGAAAAATAGACATTTAAACCGTCATAATTTGGTAAGTGTTGCAGCAGAAGTGGAAAAATTGCTTGACTCTGTGTTTATTAGGGATGAGAGAAGGAAGGAGAGTGAACCAGGAAAGATTTACAGAAAAAAAGACAGTAATTGAATTTTTTTAAATGCAGGGTGGTTTCTAGGTGAACAAGATGGGAGAAGATATTCCAGACTGTGGGAATGGTATGTTCAAACACCTGGAGGCTTGAGAAACAATGATGAGTTTTGAGTGATATGTATCTTCATTCCAGATTCCATGTGACCAAACCTGGTGGAGATGTCTAAATGGAGAACATAAGCTGTTTCCCCTGGCAGGAAAGGACCAGATAATGGACCTCATATGTCATGTCAAAAAATTTGGACATTTTCCTATAGACTAAAGAAACATTTTAGATGGAAATCTTTCTTGGTGTAGAGCATGGATTATAAAGAGTGGCTGGAAGTATAGAACTCATTTTCTGAATAATCTATATGAGTCCTTATGTAAGCATAAACTTAGGCACTGATATAGGAGATGAAAGAAAGGAATGGATTTGAGTTATGCTTAGAAGATGATCAAAAACACCTGGGGGTCAGTAAGATGGGTAATTGATGGTGTTTAGAATTTCTTGCTTGGGTGATTGAATTTGTGCTATCAGCAAAGTTGGGAAATGCCAAATTTGTGGGTTTTGGATTTTGTGTTTGGTTTTGGACATAAGTAGTGCCTAAGTGGATGTCTTATAGGCAGTAGGAAATGTCACTCTGGACTGGGGGTATATGTTTAAGAATCATCTTTACTTTATGGGGTATATCTGTGACACATAGGTGAGGTCACCCAGGAGAGTTTATAGAAGAGCTGAGGGAAGGATATAGTCTTAGAAGGAAAAGAGAAAATAATATATTGAAGGTTTCTGAGAAGAAACAGAGGTATGAGGGAATTTTTTACATAGGAACCAAGTTTCAAGAGCTCATCTCTATCATCTACTGCCTTCATTCTTATTCCTGTCTGCTCTGACTTTATTGAGGAGCATAGTTTTCCAAAAATATAAATTTGAGGTTTTGTGTCATTCCCAGAATGACTTTATTCACAGAATAAAGTCTTATTGATGTGCCTTTTAGGGCCCTGCCTCTCCCGGCACTCTAGTTAAACTGAACTTCTTCCAGTTCTTTTTTTAAATATTTTTTTAGTTATACACGAACATAATATCTTTATTTTCTTTACTTATTTTTTATGTGGTGCTGAGGAATGAACCCAGTGCCTCACTTGTGTGAGGCAAGCGCTTTGCCACTGAGCCACAACCCCAGCCCTTCTTCCAGTTCTTGATGTGCTCTCTACTCTCTGATCTTCAGATTTTTGCAGATACTATTTCCTTTTCTCAGAACACTATTTTGCTCCCTTCTTCTCTTCAGGTTTCTGCTTAAACATTGCATTTTCAAAAGAGGTCTTTCCTGTCCCTTTGAGAAAGTCATATCTGTCCGATGTATATTTTCATATAACTCTTGTACATTTTTCAAAATATTTATTTTTTAGTTTAGTTGGACACCATACCTTTATTTTATTTGTTTATTTTTATGTGATGCTGAGAATCAAACCCAGGGCCTTGCATGTGCTAGGTGAGCACTCCACCACTGAGCCACAGACACAGCCTGCTCTTGTACATTTTTATCATGATACTTATTCATCACTGATCATTTTTGCTTGTCAGTCTTCCTGCTAGATTCAAACTACATGCACGTAGGGATCTTGTTTACTACTGAATCAGCTGGCCTAGCATAGCACTAGTACATACTCTATGCTTAATAAATATGTTTTAAAGAAGTGAGCAATAGGGTGGTCATGTGAGGAAGGAGTCTAAAGGGTTCAGTAAGAGTTGAGGTGTGACTGGTAAGCGAGGAAGTAGAAGGAATGTAGACTGCTCCTTGAAGCAGCTTAGCTATACCAGGAAAAAGAAGAGGCATGCAGATATTTCTTCCCATTTCTGTTTTTTTTTTTTTTTCTTTCATTGAGATTGAGTGATTATAGCATTCATTTATTCCAGGTAATCAAGAAATGCTGAGTTTAGAGAAGGACTTCTGCAAAGAAAGAAAGGAAGGAAGAAAAAGAATGTGAAGGAATTGAATATTTAGAAAAAAAGGTAGGAGGTGAAACTTGCAGATGAGATTGGTAGGGAGGGACTACAGTAAGGAATCAATGTAAAACCTCCCTCCCTCTCTGAAGTAGAGCCTTCTTCATTGGTTCCCAGCCTCAGTTATTCCCTTGTGAGCATGGTCAGATGAGGCACATTGATGAGTGGAGAGCAGTATTGAAGAACTGGGATGACAGGGTGCAAAGGAATATTCAACATCCAGCCAGTTTTTATGGAGGGCCTCTTATGTGACAAAACATTATCCTGGGGAATTCATCAAGTAAACAAAATGGACAGATTATTGACATCATGAAACTGGCTTTCTAGTGGGAGAAAAGAACTTAGTAGATAATTTGTGTAATCTGTTAGAGATGAAAGATGAGTAAAGAAGAAATGTTGAACATGTTAAGGAAGATCAGGAATGGGGGAGGCAAGTTGGGAAATTAATAAGGCTGGTCAAGATAAGTCTCGTTAAGAAGGTTAGATCTGAGCAAAGAAAGACTTGAAAGAGGTGAGGGAATTAGCGAAGTGGATACCTGAGTGATCAGAGGAAGTCTTAGATATCTATTTTATTGAATCTCCTGAACCTGAGCCTCAGCTAAATCAGAAGCTTCAGGGGCAGGCAGAGAACTAAGATATAGACATTGCTGTCACTTCATCTCTTTGTGCAGGACCACAGCTCATTGTGTTTTTTAATCAAATTAAATTCAGCAGTTGAGTGTAATTTACCAAGTCCTGTGTCACTTTTTTTAAACTATGATTTGGTAAGCAAAGGATATGTAACTTTCTGTTATTTCTGTCCAACAGCATTCTGCAATCTTTAAATCCCATTAGTAGGGACTGGTGCTGTGGCTCAGGGGCAGAGCGCTTGCCTAGGTTCTATCCTCAGCACCACATACAAACATAAACAAATAAAGGTATGCTGTCCATTTACAACTGCAGTTTTTTTAAAAAGTCACATTAGGATTTAATCTATCAAAATGCCTAATGGCTCCATATCAGAAATTGATAGAGAATGGGTATGTGTGGTACTTGTTAATCTCTGACAGCTGATATCAAAACAACAGCTATTTTTTTGTTTTTTGATAGTATCACAGTTGAACTGTGTCTCCTTTCTATGTCCTTGTCATCTGACGTTATGAGAGACTATTGGTTTTCATATTGGGATGAAAGTGAATACCTTGGAAAAACAGGTTCATAATAGAAGCTAAAAGATGAAAGATCATGCTTCAAAAATCTTATATTTTTTATTAAGGAAATAGATGTCTTAATGAAAGTTATTTAAGTAGAGATTATATTGAGATTGTATAAGATTGCTATACAATAAAACGTTTTATTAAGATGAAATGATGCTTTTCCTAGAGCACTCTTCCTCTTTCATCTTCTGTTCATGGTTCTGTTTAAGCCTTGTATTTTCAGAGAGACCTTTTCTGTCCCTTAGAGGTCATATCTATCTGATGTATGTTTTCATAGCTCTGGTACATTTTTTTTGATACTGTTTTATAAGTCATTTAGTTAAAATCTTATTTAGTATTTTTTTATATATATATAGTTCAAAAGTAGGGTTATTCTGTGACTTTCTAAAAAGAGAACATATCAGGCATGGTAATGCATGCCTGTAGTTATAGATACTCGGGAGGCTGAGCTGAGGCAGGGTGATTGCCTGAACCCAGGAGTTTGAGACCATGCAATATGGCATGACCTCATCTCAGAGAGAGAGAGAGAGAGAGAGAGAGAGAGAGAGAGAATGTGGTTCTGATGGTGATGTGAAGCCTTGGGTCATAGCTGGGAGCTGATTATTTTACAACTCCTTTCTGCTTTTGTAGAAATGTCCTGAAAATTATAAAGGACTGTTAAAGTACTTTGAACTTGGTAAAGCTAGACCTAAAATAGTGCCATCACCTACTTCAGGTGTACAGATTCTAGCTGTAGAATTGACTTGTGGATACACTTAAAACCTCAGACTTTGAATACATCTATTATTCTACTTCTTTTGCATAGGTTCAACATTTTCACTTTAATAATCACTTTTAGCATTTTTTATAAAAATGAATGGGATAGAATGCAAATTGACTGATTTTTTTTTTTCTCCAGTTTTGCTTTCAAAATTTACAAAGTCTCACTTCTAAACTTTAAATTGTGGTTTTTAGATCAAGAGCACAGGAAGAGAAATGTGAAGTTTGTTAACAAGTGATACTTGTATTTTCAGGGCTTCATTGTCAGTTTGAGAACTTGAGTCCAAGATCAGATAAATTGGAGCAGGCACTGTCACTTGGCAATACCGGATCATTTTAAGTATTTGTACATGTTAGAGTATTATTAGAAGGTTATTGCTTTCTAATTATGTGAAGTCCTATTTAAGTTAGAGAGCTAGATGAATCTGTGAAAAGGGCAAGATGAATTTAGGCCTAGCCTGGCTCTTTTTCTATAAAATATCTTAATTTCCCACAGAGATTTTGAGATGATGTGGGAAGCCCATCTGATAGCCAGCTCTGTCCTCGTAGGTGTGTAGGTCCATGAGTAATCCTTCCAATATTTTATAAAAATAAAATTGGATTAAAATGACTAAGGGTGACTAATGTTTGCATAACCCTCTCATAATCAGTATATTATTTCTCTCACAATAATCCTCTGAGGTAAGTTAATAGATGTGCTATCATCTTTACCTAAGAAGAAGCTTACTACTACTCTGGATCTATCTTCTGACTTGATAAACTCTGCTTTTTCTATTATCCCAAGCTGCCTTGGGACTGCATCTATAAATTCACTACTTAACACTTAAATACACAACCCTTAGCACAGTGCCTTGCACATTATAAGCTCCTACACATGAAAGTCAGATGAGGCTTGCACTGAGAACTGAGGGATTCTGTGGACTGATTTGAATATGCATAGAAACTTTTAAGTTTCAGCACCAATATCCAGAGGTATTTCTCCCTGGTTATTTCCTGGTCATTTCTCTAGTTTCCTAGTCCAAGCCCAGGCTTGATTTTGATTTGCTTTTACTATTGAAATTACTTTGCTTGATAGCTGCCCTACAGTATAAATACTATGGAAACTGTCCCTTTTCTTGGTGTCCTCTCTTGTCCTCATTTTATTAAAAATATGGATTTATGCTTATTGTTTTTAGACTAAGTGCTATAGGCTAGGTTCTGTGATGCTATTATAAATTAAGATAAGCAAAATGCTAATTATTGCAGGCATACAGAATAACCTGTCTTCTGTAACATTGGTTATTTTGTTGCCTCTAGTTTAAGGAAAACAGTACTGCCTGAGCAGGATTGTGGATTCCAACTTTGTTGTGTGAGCCAGTGTGTTTCCTCTTTCACAAATGCACCCCCATTTTTTAGGTGCCCTGTGCCTTTATCCCCTATATCCCTTTTCTCTCTCTCTCCTCCCCCCCCTCGTTGTAGTTGGACCCAACACCTTTATTTTATTTATTTATTTTTATGTGGTGCTGGTGATGGAATCCAGTGCCTCACATGTGCTAGGCAAGCTCTCTACCTCTGAGCCACAACCCCAGCCCCCACATCCCTTCTCTTATCGGAATCTTAGAATTCAGTGTGAGCAAGACTTAATATATCTTTTTTTTAATATTTATTTATTTGCTTTTAGTTGTACATGATGCGTTTATTTGTATGTGGTGCTGAGGATCGAACCAGGGCCGTGCACGCGCTAGGCGAGCACTCTACTGCTGAGCCACAACCCCAGCCCCTTAATATATCTTTTAAAGGTGTAACTTTTAATGAATTATTGACAACCTTTGTATTAAGCTTTTTAGCTCTTAATGATGATTATGTGGGTAGAGGTGCCTATGTCCCTTACCAGATGTTATTCCAGAAATAATTTCCTATTCTTTTTACAGTAGCATAAGTTTGTAGGTGGGACTCACCTTCTTATGTTTGCCTCTCCCTTCCTTGCCTCAGTGTAAACAACCTTCTTTTTCCTATCTTTATTTTTAAAATTTGTTTTAAGTAATACGTATTCATTTTAGGAAACTATGAAGTGTAACAAATGAAAAGGTAAACATCGTCTTTAGACTTTTGGAAATTTCATATTAAGGATCTAAATATTAAACATAGTATAGATGTGAATTACATAGGTATATATTTGATAAATGTGCTTTTTAAACAATGTATTCTAACTTTTCACATCAGTAAACATACATATTTAATATTTGTGTATTATATGGTTGTATAGTTTTAATCTATTATATATTTCCCTATTGGAAAAAATACTGTGATAGTAGCTTTGAGCAAATTCTTTTCTTAAATCATTAATTGTTAAAGTAAATTTCTAGAATTAAGTTTTTTAAGTTGGATTTTGACAAATTTTTCTTTTATTTTAATTTGTTCTAATTAGTTATACATAACAGTAGAATGTATTTCGACACATCATACATAAACGGAATTTAACTTCTCATTCTTCTGGTTGTACATGATGTAGTACACTGGTCGTGTAATCATATATGCACATGGGGTAATAATGTCCAATTCATTCTACTTTCCTTCCTACTCCATACCCCCTCTCCTCCCTTCACTCACCTCTGTCTAATCCAAAGTACCTGTACTCTTCCCTAGGCCCACCCCCAACCCTTGTGAATTAGTATCTGTATATCAGAGAAAACATCTGGCTTTTGGTTCTTTGGGATTGGCTGATTTCACTTAGCATGGTATTCTCCAGCTCCATCCATTTACTAGCAAATGCCATAATTTCATTCTTCTTTGAGGCTGAGTAATATTCCATTGTGTGTGTATATAAGCATATTTTCTTTATCTGTTTATCTGTTGAAGGGCATCTTGGTTGGTCCCATAGTTTAGCTACTGTGATTTTAGCTGCTATAAACATTGGTGTGGCTGCATCACTGTAGTATGCTGATTTTAAGTCCTTTGGGTATATACTGAGGAGTGGGAAAGCTGGGTCAAATGGTGGCTTTATTCCAATATTTCTGAGGAATCTCCATACTTTATTCTATAACAGTTGCACCAATTTGCAGTCCCATCAGCAATTATGCATGTACCTTTTTCACCCCACATCCTTGCCAACATTTATTGTTGCTTGTTGATATTTATTATTCTTGATAATAATTGCCATTCTAATTGGAGTGAGATGGAATCTCATTGTAGTTTTGATTTTCATTTCTCTAATTGCTAGAGATGTTGAACATTTTTTTGTATATTTGTTGATCAATTGTATTTCTTCTTTGTGAAGTGTCTGTTCAGTTCCTTAGCCCATTTATTGATTGGGTTATTTGTTTTTTGGTATTAAGTTTTTTATTTCTTTATATATCCTGGAGATTAATGCTCTATCTGAGGCTTACGTGGTAAAGATTTTCTCCCATTCTGTAAGACTCTCTCTTCATGTTATTGTTTTCTTTGCTGAGAAAGAAGCTTTAAGTTTGAATCCATCCCATTTATTGATCTTACTTCTTGAGCTTTAGGAGTCTTGTTAAGGAAATCATTTTCTAAGCCAACATGGTGGAGATTTCGGCTACTTTTTCTTCTGGTAGGCTCAGGGTCTTTGGTCTAATGCATAAGTCCTTGATCCACTTTGAGTTGAGTTTTGTGCAGGGTGAGAGATAGGGGTTTAATTTCATTTGCTACATATGGATTTCCAGTTTTCCCAGCACAATTTATTGAAGAAGTCATCTTTTTTCCAAAGTATGTTTTGGTGTCTTTGTCTAGTATAAGTATTTATGTGGGTTTGTCTCTGTGTCTTCTATCCTGTACCATTGGTCTACGTGTCTGTTTTGGTGCCAATACTATGCTGTTTTTGTTACTATGTCTGTGTAGTATAATTTAAGGGTCTGGTATTGTGATGCCTCCTGCTACACTTTTCTTGCTAAGGATTGCTTCGGCTATTCTGGGTCTCTTATTTTTCCAAACGAATTTCATGATTGCTTTTTTTAGTGCTATGAAGAATGTCATTGGGATTTTAATAGGAATTGCATTAAAATCTGTATGGTGCTTTTGGTAGTATGGCCGTTTTGACAATGTTAATTCCGCCTATCCAAGAGCATGGGAGATCTTTCCATGTTGTTTCTTTAGTGTTGTGTAGTTTTCATTATTGAAGTCTCTCACCTCTTTTGTTAAATTGATTCCCAAATGTTTTATTACTATTTTTTAAGCTACTGTGAATAGGGTAGTTTGCCTGATTTCTCTTTCAGTGGATTCATCACTGATGTATAGGAATACATTTGATTTATAGGTATTAATTTTATATTCTGCTACTTTGCTGAACTTATTTATTAGTTCTCAAAGATTTCGGGTGGAATTTTTTGGATCTTCTAAATATAGAATCATGTCATCGGCAAATAGGGATAGTTTGAGTTCTTCTTTTCCTATCTGTATTCCTTTAATTTCTTGTAATTGCTCTGCTTAGATTTTCAAGGACAGTGTTGAGTAAAAGTGGTGAAAGAGGGCATCCTTTTCTTGCTCCAGTTTTTAGCAGGAATGCTTTCAAGTTTTCTCCATTTAGGATGTTGTTGGCCTTGGGTTTAGCATATATAGCATTTACAACATTGAGGTATGTTCCTACTATCCCTTTTTATAGTGTTTTGAACATGAAGCGATGGTGTATTTTGTCAAATGCTTTCTCTGCATCTCTTGAGATGATCATATGAGTCATGTCTTTAAGTCTATTGATGTGATGAATTATGTTTTTTTATTTCCATATATTGAGCCAACTGTATCCCTAGAATGAACCCCACTTGATCCTGGTGCACTATCTTTTTAATATGTTTTTGTATGTGAACAAATTATTCTTTAAAACATTGCAAGCACTAGTAGTGATTGAAAGTTAACTTCTTCCAAGCCTTGTTCTTCATTTCCTTTTGTCTTTTAGGACGTCCAGATAATTAGCTCGATTTAAGTAATTGTCTTCAAGGAACTCTCTTTTAATAAAATCAGTTTAACAAAATGAGGACAGGGTTGGGAAAAGTCTTTTCAGAGCAAGTAAGTATTGAAACAGACTGGGCAGAAGGCCTTAGTGTGACCTGAGATATAAATCATGTGGAATGCATTTTGGCTTCAGGCTCTGAATTTGTGTGCCTGGTAGTGGGAGGAACCCTGCTGTATGGCCTGCTTCCATGGAGATAGAGCACCTGTCCAGGCTTGTATAACTGTGTGGAAATCAACTTGGAAATAACTTGATCCACAAAAATTAAGGATGGTTGAATGGGAAGACTAGAATAAGTGAGTTGAAAGGGATTAGGTGATGATCAGCAAGTACAGTATTTGAAAGCAAGTTTCTGATAGACCCAGGAAGGAGAAATCAGAGAGTGGCTATAAGTATTCAAGTCACCAGAAATGGAGCAGGAGAAGGGTTAGATAGAAAAGTCTTGTAAGAACAAAGAAGGGTATCGAAGACATTAGTTTATGATAGCTGCAGGAAGATAGTGGGTACACTTCATAGGAATCTTCTCTCTCACCATCTCCTCCTCAGAGTCTTATGTTTCCTTAATGCAAGACCCATTTTACTTCTTTGAAATCCCCATAATTTCTCCTGTCATTTTACCTTTGCCTGGAATTCTGTTATGCATAATCCTTTACCCTGTCCCCCACTCCTGCCAAGAATGCCTTTTATTAGGTTTCATTTTAGATTTACTTTTTCCTGGAAACATTTTCTCTGATCTACTTTAACTGGGCTCAGACTCTGGTTGAATCATGTCTGAGAGCATTCCTCACACTATACTGTGTTTACTGTTCGCTTCTCCTTCTATCCCAACTGATAAAAACTCCCTGAAAACAGGAACTGGTTTTGTTTCATTACATCCCCAGTATCATCAATAGTGCCTGGCATTTAGTAGGTATTCAGCACTATTTATTGATGAATATACCAGTTAAAAATAGTGTTCCATGAAGAATTGGGTATAGCCAGACTTGATGTCACCCACCTATAATCCCAGCAATTGAGGCTAAAGCAGGAAGATTACAAGTTTAAGGCCACCCTGGGCAATTGAGCAAGCCCTTGTCTCAAAATAAAAAGGGCTAGGCATGTAGCTCAGTGATAGAGCACCCCTGGTTTCAATCCCCAGTACCAATAAATAAACAAAAGAAAAAAAAATTGTAAAAGGACTGAGAATGTATCTCAGTGATAGAGCACTTGCTTAGCATGTGTGAGGGCCTGGATTTAAACCCCAGTACTAGGGGTGGGGGTGGGGAGGTGATGGATAGAATCAGGTACAGAGATTTTATAGCCTATGACATAATTGACTATTTCTTTTGTACTGAACCAATTACTTTACATTTTTTAAACCTTCTATCTGCTATGTTGCCACTTTTCTATTGTTTTGTTATTAAATCTGAGATGCTTAATTCTGACCCTAAGGAGCGGTGACTGACTACTAGACAGATAATTTGTTAAATATTGAGACTTCTAGATTTACTGTTGTTATGTTAAAGAATATTTTTGGAGGAAGGGGGCAAATTTAAAACTGAAGCTTCCAGTTGGCTTCATGAAAAGTTTTGTAACCCCAAAAGCATGCAGGAAGAAAGTTAACTGGGGGTAGAATGTGGGCCTAATGTGAGGAACAGTTAAAGAAATACAAGGGGTTTTTTAATTTCTCTTCCTGGTGACCATCTTGGTTGCCACAGATTTATGATGACTGTCCTTACTTGCCAGTTTCTTTTCTTTCTTTCTTTTCCTCTGATCCCAGTTTAAAAAAATATTCTCTTACAACTTCATGGCTACTATGATACATAATGCATGAAGTCATATCTTGCAATTCTGTGTTGAAAACTTGTATCTAAAATGTTTAGGCTCTTTAATAATTTTTTAGTTTCATTAAAAAATTTACAGCAGGTGGAAAAGTTCACCAGTTACAAAATCGGCAACTGTGTGATGTTGTTGAAATGGAAATGGCTTAATTAAGAAAATCATGATCTTTAAATTTTTTTCTTGGTACAAGTGGAAATCTATGGTATCTTTTTATTGTTAATTAAATATAGAAGACAGGAGGGTTTGAGTTAAAATACTTGTAGTAAACTGACTTAAAACCATGAATTAAGATGTGAAAAGAAAGTACATTGGTGAGTTTAATTGGAAAAGTTCTATGGATTTTATAGTGACACTGCTCTCATTTATTATGAATTTCTTTTTCCAGAAAAAATTCTAATTAGTAAGAGTTAACTAAGATATGTAACTGTACTAATATATTTTATTGAATTTCTGGGTGTTTAATAACTTAAATTTTACCATTAATGCATACCAATAACTTACTAAAATTAATAGGAATTAAATTTATTTAGATTCTTTTTAGAGGTGCTATGGTACTTCAGTTAGTTCCTTTTGTAAACAATGCACAATCTTCAGATTCTTGTAAAAGTTATTAAAGACTTGAGAATATAACATCTAACTTCTTGGAGAGAGGTGTTGGATTTCGAAAATTGGCATTCAAAAGTCCCAAACTGTTTTGGATTATATTCTGAAATTGTATAGCTAAATTTCTGGAAGATCTCTTGAATTGAATCTGTAAAGTCTCTGTTTAGAAGATCTTTTTTTTCTGAAAGCCTCTTTGCCTTTCATTATAAAAGAGCCTGGTACTGCTTTCTGTTTTAAAAATCCAGCTGGAAAATTACAGAGTACAAACACTTGCCCATCGGTTCTTCATTTGGAGAGAACAAAAATATGTCTTCAAAGTAGAGACTGACATTTAAATATTCTTATCATTGGAGTTATGGTTTTTATTCTTTATTTTTTACTTTTGAAACTACATATATTTTGTCTTTTGCATAGTGTGGCTAAATTTTAAAATACTATCTTTATTTTATGTGGTTCTGTGATTGTTATTCAAATCCTCCAATAATCTGTTTTTTTCTGAGTCCCTCTGAAGAAAAAATCAAGGTGTCTTTGTGTCTTCATTTTGCTTTTATTAAGTTGAAACAATATATTTGTGCTGATTCTAATTTTTAAAATAGACTCATAAACATGTCTGAAAATATACTGATATTTATTTATTTATTGGTAGTTGTGTATGGACAGCATTCCTTTATTTTATTTGTTTATTTTTGTGTGGTGCTAAGGATCGAACCCCGTGCCTGACACATGCTAGGCAAGCACTCCACCACTGATGTACAGCCCCAGCCCAGAAAATATATATATTTTTATAAATAAGTTATATATATATATATATTTTAAAAATGAATAGACTTAATTTTTAGTGTAGTTTTAGATTTGTAGAATCAGTGAGCAGATAATACATAGTTATGTTTATCTAACCCCTACTAACTTGCAGTTTCCCTTTTTATTAACATCTTGCATTAGTATGATATGTCAGTTACAGTTATTGAACCAAAATTGATATTATTCACTATAGTACATAGTTTACATTAAGTTTCCCTTTTTGTATTGTACATTCTATGGGTTTTGACAAATACATGTTATGTATTCATCTTTACAATTTTATACAGAGTAGTCACTACCCTGAGAATCTTCTCTGCTCCACCTATTCATCTTTTCCCCGATTAAGCCTTTGGCAACTATTACCCTTTTTCTTTCTTTCTTTCTTTCTTTTTTTTAGCTGCCTATCTAGTTTTGCCTTTTTCAGAAATATCATGTAGCTGGATTGTCTTCTTTCATTTTGCAGTATGCATTTAAGTTTCCTCCATGTCTTTTCATGGCTTGATGGTTCATTTTTTTATTATCACTGAATAATATTCCACTATACAGATCAGTTTGTTTATTCATTGACCCGTTGAAGGAAATCATGACTGCTTTCAGCTTTTGGCAATTATAAGTAATGACTGCTACAAACATGTGTGTGCAAGTTTTTGTGTGGAC